>CABFVX010000911.1:188787-201479 GCA_902151425.1 Timema shepardi
CCCCCTTTCCCCCCCCCCCCCTTTTCCAGCAACCCGGAAACCCCTTCAGACCCCCCTCACCCTCATCCCACGAAACCACGTCCTGTGTAAACTATAGACTAAACACCATACAGATTAGTAGTATATGAATGATAAGGGACTTAGGTACAATATTATAATAATACTTAGCAGCGCGTCTTACTACCCGTCCGGGTTATACGCTTAAACCCTAATTACCCTAATGGGTTAGGAATTGGGAAGGTTGAATATAGATTATGTGAACCCACATTTTCGTGGCGGGAGAGTGGAGAAGCATTTAGGAAAAACCACCTCCATTTCAACCGAGCAAGATTCGAACCTCGATCTTCTTCTCCTCGGCAGTCTAGCCCAACACGAAACTTGCGCGTTATCTAACAACGCCACCGAGGCGGGGGGGACAATGTAACCCTGCATTTAGCCTATCCATTTCCTTGACTCATACTGTGATAATCACTAAAAACTCAAATCTAATTTTTCGTTGTTCAACCTTTTTTTAGTTTCTGGCTTTTCTTTCGATAGTTTTTTTAAATTAAAATAGTGGTATATCAGAATAACAAAGAGATAGATGATGTTAACTTTTCAATAACTATATATATATATTACAACCCGCCTCGGTGGCGTAGTTGGCTAACGCACTTGTCGTGTTGAGCTCGACTACTGAGGACGGGGAGATCGAGGTTCGAATCTCGGTCGGGTGAACTGGGGGTGGTTTTTCCTAAATGGTTTTCCACTCTCCCTCCACTCAAATGCGGGTTCACTTCCTCTAATTCAACCTTCCCCATTCTTAATACATTAGAGTAATTAGTACTTAAAGCGTATAACCCGCAGGGGTAGTAAGACGCGATGCTAATTATTATTATTATTATATATATTACAAAATTTGCCACTCCTTTGATTTTTGCCCCCCTGGACTCTATCCCCCTGAACCCTCTTGTAAATCCGGCACTGTTCCTGTTGCTACAAGTTGCCCAATATGGAGACACAGCTATTGTACTCCTCCTGAGAGACCAGACAGTGGGAAACTGGTGTCAACTTCAACAAACCCAGGGTAGCGCATGAGGAGGGGATGTCCCGTGTTGTTTAACTTCTTGATAGTGCCGATACACGAGTCAGATCTTTACGATCACTCGGTCTAGTTTTAGTAGCAACAAACCAACACCAACATGTCACTAAACTACTTGCACAGGGAACTAAAGCCTAGGACGAACACATGAGGTGTGACTTCATTGAGATAGGGCGAGTCGTTACGACCTCGTAAATGGACCGCGGGGATATCGTTAGAGATCCGGTTATTTTGTAAATAAAATGATTTGGCTTTCATTATATGAAAAGTTGGCTCTCGATATGGAAAGTCAGTAAATACATATCTATTTTTGTTAAAATTGTATCAAATCAATTTTTATTTAAGTGGTACGGTGCAACAAATAGAAAAATTGCGGCTAAAATGTTCACATAGCAAACAAACAATTAAAAGGAAGTTAAAACTGCTTAATTTAATTTTCTAGAACAATTTTTTTTCTGATTTTTTACTATCTTTAAATATTTGTCCTTCGTCACAATATGGCTATTAGGATAATCAGTTCAGTAACATATTTTAGCATTATTCTTTGGTTGGTAAAGATAAATTTATTAAGACCGTGGGAAATTTTATTTGTTATCTGAATATTGTAATCATTAATTCTAGTTTTGAATAACAAAACTTACCATAATTCGCATTTAAAATGGTCAAGCAGTCAATTTCACAAGAATATATTATGTTGCTTTAACTCGCACATCAATTCGAAAATGCTACAATAGACTTTAAATATGTTTCAATGGCCATTTTAATGTTCTAAAAGTAAAATATTTATAAAAAAAACACGTCTCGCGAAATCCCGGCGTCTCTAAACTTATCGTCCAAGGATAACACAAGTTCAAGCGCAGGAGTAGAAATAATCATACATCTTTAGTGTGAAAAGACAATGATTATCTACTTACAGATGTGTAACTCCACCTGATGGTGATTGTTGATGGTTGGTAGTTCTGATTTCTTCTTGGAAGGGGTGGGTTTTATTTGGGTTTTTTTTAATGAAACCCTTGTAATTTGTGCTCCTCTAAACTAACCCCATCGGCTGTTAGGGGGTTATTTAGGAAGGTAAATTGTTCAGCTCCTGTAAGCAACTTCACATTACATCGGTCTTGGAAAACGCAACACCTCTTTTCCCCATATTTACAATCACAGGGAGGGGGGGGGGGAGGCATTTGTTAGTTCAGGGAAAGATGGGATATAGAGATAGCTTCCAAGTTCACAGTTAATGACGTTGCCTACTTGGTGATTTCACAAAGTTATTCTACGAAACGGTTTGCATCTTAAGAGCGTTCATCATAGCAGGCCCAACTCAGTATGCGCGCGAGGTATGAAGAGAGAAGAAAAGGCCTGCGATATGTCAATGTCAGAAATGTGTGCAGTGCATTCGTATTCGAATGATTACTCGACATTTTCCGCGGTGACGATGGGGGACAAAGCGACAAAGTTTCTTGTTGATAACTACACTATGTCCCTATCATGACATAATGAAGTTTTGTGCGCAGTGCTTATCTGTGAAGACATTCTAAAATGGTCATAAAAGGCCTTTTCAATGCAATATAATTTAATATTTCAACAATGTTCTGTATTAGGAACAACTATTAATTATTTATCTCCATTAATATGTATAACCATAAATGATCCACGTGCTTAGTGTTTGCCTAAGTTTACGATTTTTAGCTGATTGTTTCACAGAGTTGATTAGCATGGATGTACGCTCTTAGCTTGATGCACTAAACCACTCTTAAGCGCTATGACACTTAGACGCCAATGTACGAAATAAAATGTGAAGAAAAGCGTAGTCCATCCTGAAAGGTCTGTCTGGGTGTTGAAAACTCTTTCCCTCTTCATCTGACAAGTATACACACTAAACTATTTGCTTCTTGGCAGCATTAACTTGTATTTCAGAATCACCTTTTCCTCGTTTCTTATTCTATATATACATTTGCTACCTTATATTTTTTTAATTAACATCCTGGCAGGATGTTTCCTACTTTGCTGCGTATAAACCAAATATCCTGCTCTGTAGATAATTTAGGAAACAAAAAAGTTTGCAAAAAAAATTACTTTAATATTTAAAAAAATAATGTTGTGACAATGTATGACTATTTTTAAAACTATTTAAGAATGTATGGTTTTTTGCTTCAATGTTATAAAGCGCACCTAATGAAACGTGAATACGTTAACCTGGGAAATTTCGTCTTAACTTTTCGCTACGCCAGAGGTAGGCAACGTCCTTAAACAAAAAGCTGAACACACTAGGATCTAGGAAAGCCACAACCATAATTAGATAAAAGTTATAAAACTTAGCCTTAGATCTAGAAAATGTCCAGTTTATTGCAAAATAAATATAACTTATGCATTAAAAAAACTGTTGTTCTAAATTTTAAAAAAATTGTATCGATAAAATAAAAGCCATGTGGTGTTTTTCTGACCAGAGTTTTTCTAAAACTCTTAGAGAAGGTATAAAACTAATCTCACCCACTTATTATTTAGGGGTTTTAGTTACCCTTAAAATTATTAAAACTGAAATTTTTTGCTAGTGGTTTGCCCCAAGAGGGGATTCAGCAACAGCGATCACGTGGCTATAATTATATAGTTTTGGCCTATGGAGGATGCCATCTTTATAAAAAAGAAACTGGAAAATAATAAATCCCGATAACCTGGCAGACACATAGACACAAATAACGCTATCTCTTGTTTTGAAAATCTAAAAAATAGATAAAAACAAGTTTCAGACTTCGCAGGAAATCTGCAAGTGCTTAATCGCGAGTGCAGGCATGGCAAATCTATGGCACGCAAACACGATCTGGGCGGCACGCCGATATGAAAAAAATAAACGTGATAAAAGGTCAGTCTTTCCGCATATTTCATAACAACACTTTTTTTTTTAACAAAATAAATCGAATATTACTGCGATATAAACTTGGAGTTTAATTTTCTTCACGTGATGATATCGACATTTGTTTAATATCTGTGATGAACATAGCATTTAATGATGAACTTTTCAAAATGAATAGAAAAAGTTGTCATTGAATTTCAGGATATTCAAGAACTATTGAGATCGCCATTTGAAGAAAATGAAAATAGATGTTTCTACTGGGGAAATATTTTATTTATTCTAGCAACAATGAAAAAACTGGCCTTGTTTCGCGTCCCCTACACTCCCACTTTGAATATAACTTTTTCCCAACGTGATACCAATGTCATTTCACATTGCACTTTGTGAAGTCAACGGCTAGAAATGGTCTTGGCTCGCACTTAACTTCGTCTTGTGTGATGTTGAAGACAATAAGTTAGGAACCGAACTTTTTTTTTCACTGAAGGTGTTACTTTGAATATTGTTAGGAACTTTTTAAGTTAAATGAAATTATCACTGTCTGAGACACTCACTTTGACAATTTAATAAAAATTTAGGCACTATTAAACTACTAACAACAAAATTTTAGCTGTTCATTACTTTTTTTTATTATCAACCAGTTTTGATTTTTTTTTTAAATACCCATGGCACACTAGACTAGTTCAAAATCCAGCTAGTCCTTTAAGTGGCACACTGACCGAGAAAAGTTTCGCCTTCCCTGCCCTAGTTTATATACTTATAATAATGATTGGTAGAAATCAGCAAAGCTGTGACCGCCTGTGAATGTGTTGGATCGCCGTCTCCTCCAAAATAAACTAACACCACATTCCCCGTTGTAGCGTTCTCCCCTCGCGGCAAAACACCGCGCGAGCTCGCTGGACAGATTGGCCCCCTCTAGACAGAGATTGACAGTGTATTTCTCTCTCCAAGCTAATATTAACATATTATTAAAGTCTGCAAACTCTCTTTCATCTTCTCTTATGGTAACACTTTTTTAAATCATACGTTCGTTTTATGTTCTGCAACTATATTAAAAAAACAAAAAACAAATATTGTGTCTGTCATGAGCACTGCGCGATATCGCAGGAGGCTGCAATTTTAATATTAGCTGGAATTTTACAATTTTTGATTATTTTTTTTTCAAATTAAAAACTAGGTCGGGATAAATAAAATGAAGATATTTTTTTTTGTCTGTTTTAAGGAAAGAAAAGAAATCCCAGGGTTACTCAGGGCAACGCCGGGTATTTTTGATAGTTTTGAATAATATTAAAAATTGTAATAAATGTAATCTCAAATAAACCAAATGTTCAACACTCAGCTGAAGTAGGAACAGTGTCAGATGTATCAGCTGGTGTAGGAATAGTGCCAGATGTATCAGCTGGTGTAGGAACAGTGTCAGATGTATCAGCTGGTGTAGGAACAGTGTCAGATGTATCAAGCGAAGTAGGAACAGTGCCAGATGTATCAGCTGGTGTAGGAACAGTGTCAGATGTATCAAGCGAAGTAGGAACAGTGTCAGATGTATCAGCTGGTGTAGGAACAGTGGCAGATGTATCAGCTGGTGTAGGAACAGTGCCAGATGTATCAAGCGAAGTAGGTACAGTGTCAGATGTATCAAGTGAAGTAGGAACAGTGTCAGATGTATCAGCTGGTGTAGGAACAGTGTCAGATGTATCAGCTGGTGTAGGAACAGTGCCAGATGTATCAAGTGAAGTAGGAACAGTGTCAGATGTATCAGCTGGTGTAGGAACAGTGCCAGATGTATCAAGCGAAGTAGGAACAGTGGCAGATGTATCAGCTGAATGAGCTTAAATATGAACAACATCAGATGAAAATATGAAGTGTCAGATGTATCAGCTGGTGTAGGAACAGTGCCAGATGCACAAATTACTCTACTATAACAGTGGTTCGTGTATATACAAGCAATAAGAAGACACATAGAAATAGCGTGGAGCAACAAATGTCACATAGCGACAGTAATAATAAATGCATTCCTCCCAGAAAGATACCCGACTCTGGAGCAAAACAAAATACTATCTGTGCGCGTCACGACTTCTAATTTTGTCCACATCCGACGCCATCGTTTGACCAAGACCCCTTGCCAAGTGACAACACAGCGAAGCCTGTCGGGTGGATCCTGGACTAAGAGTTCTACCATTTGTAGTTCGTCTCCCGACCAAATACAATGTGGCGCTATGATCGTGTAAGTATCGCTTGTTGCTAGTTCACTCACTTGGTCAACACGAGGTCAGCAAGCTCCGTCCGAACACCTCTCTTCTTGGGGTCATACTCGGCGATGATTGGTCGGACACTGGAGGTCTGTAACAAGCACATCAGGAGGATAATAAATGAGAGATAACATGACAGGTATATCAAACACGTCAGGAGGAGATAACATGACAGGTATATCAAACACGTCAGGAGGAGATAACATGACAAAGATAACATGACAGGTATATCAAACACGTCAGGAGGAGATAACATGTCAGGTATATCAAACACGTCAGAAGGAGATAACATGACAGGTATATCAAACACGTCAGAAGGAGATAAAATGACAGATATATCAAACACGTCAGAAGGAGATAAAATGACAGATATATCAAACACGTCAGGAGATAACATGACAGGTATATCAAACACGTCAGGAGGAGATAACATGTCAGGTATATCAAACACGTCAGAAGGAGATAACATGACAGATATATCAAACACGTCAGGAGATAACATGACAGGTATATCAAACACGTCAAGAGGAGATAACATGACAGGTATATCAAACACGTCAGAAGGAAACAACGTGACAGGTATATCAAACACGTCAGGAGGAGATAGCATGACAGGTATATCAAACACGTCAGGAGGAGATAACATGACAGGTATATCAAACACGTCAGGAGGAGATAACATGGCAGGTATATCAAACACGTCAGGAGGAGATAACATGACAGGTATATCAAACACGTCAGGAGGAGATATGAGGAGGTATTTTGAAGCTTAACATATTTTTCACGTGGCAAGGGCAACGTTGAGAGCACTGGAGGGTTTGGGGGAATGGAATACCCCCCATTTAATAGATCAGGGGGCTCTTCCCCAGGAAAATCGTAAAATATGAAGTTTCTGGAATGGAGATAATTGCATTTTGTATTATGAATTTCCTAAGTTATTATTGTTATTTTGACATGCATCATCATTGCATGTAAAAGCTAAGCGTTATCACGTGAGCCACTTAAAACATTACTTTACCTTATTAAGGCCTTAAAACAAGTGGGCAGGAACAATGGTGCTATTAGTCAGCTTTATCAACTAAACTTCCTATACAATATACTACAGTTATGAGTCATGAAGTTGAGAACCTTTGAAGAGTAGGAATTGACAGTTGGGAAATATAAAATTGGTTTGTACAAGTCTGTGGTAAAGAACTTTCATAATCGAAAGTTTTGTGGTACAGAGTAATTACTTTAGATTTTCCCAACGCAAAATCTCGACTCTTCACGAAATTCCCAACAATGGGACGCCCCTGTCTACACTATGTTAAACCTTTGGTCAAACGTTTTATTTCCAGATTCTTAAAATGCTTGGTCCACTCTCATTTACATTTAATAACCATCACAGTAAATACGATCTCTTCTCATTATATTGAGATTCTTTCTGATTAAGTCATTGTTGAAGGAAGCTAATAGTTCAACATGATCTAACTATTAATTACTGTTAACTCCTTTGATTGTTGGCTGCGAGCAGTGCCCAAGCGTGATGATAATTTGTGGGTAAAATGAATCATGAAGTCAAAACGGTACAAACTTAACGATGTTGAAAATGACATTTTTATTAAGTTATGTAATAGTACTACTTCTAATAATAATAATACCAATACAGCACTTGTAATTTATTTATTGTTGTACCTTCTGTGAAATATCTTGTTTAGGCCTTGGTATTTTTACTTTTAAATGCAGTTTTCGTTCAAAAGACAAAGCCTCGGTAAAAAATATTGAACAAAAAGTCAACTTAATCGAAAAAGTCATTGTTGAAATCTACAGCGTCTCCCCCTTTTTTTCCCCCACGGTACATACACTTAATCCTCAAAATATTACTGGTAAAGAGTATAATACGAAATTTAAAACAATTCAATAAAATTCAAGTAACAATCACAAAATTGAAGTAATCTACAGTGAAATAAACTTTTGAAATACACTAAGAACAGCTGCGCGCGCATTACCCTCCATAACCCCTCGCAGGCCTGATTCTCCGGGTGCGTAAGGCCCGGTGCCCACGAGCGACGTGCGTCATCTTTGTAGTCGCGTCCTGGGACGCTGCGTCACTGCTAACAGCAGTTCACACAAGCGACGTGCGTCTCTTTTGACGCAACTCCCGGCCTCAGTCGGTTTGAAGCATAGATAAATGATAGTATAAATCGCTATCTCCTATGAACAGTTTTCAGCGCTAGCAGTGGTCGTAGGCGGTACTAAATGTCAAACCTGCCCGTTGGCACCACATTCAAATGTATTGTTGGCGTATTTATTTTTGCGTTATTGCTTTCATATTATTAACTAAAACCAAGAATCATACTATGTAAATATATATTTATTTTTATAAAGTACATTTTATCAGAACAATTTTAGTGAAGAAATCACACCTCTATGATTTTTAGGTGAGCTAAGATATGAGGGGCAAAAAAAAAACCAGGTCAATTTTTTATGAAGTGCATTTCTTTTTTATTAATATTTATGTATCTCCCCATTTTTTCTCATTTATTTGTAGGCTTAAATGCATTTACTTGGTCGACATATAAACTGATGCTTTTAGTGAGTTGTTATTCAGAAGTATATAAATATATTCTAATTTACTATTATATATATATATATATATATAATACATATATTGGCTTTTCTTCCTTGCCTTACATATAACCAGTAAAACACTATGCTTAAGTGTGTAAGTAGACCACTCATGCTGTCAAAAGTCATTGAATTTAAATAAATCGACTGATTTGCTAACTTGTAAAGTCAGCTATTTTAGACAGCTTATGGTATAATAATCCTAGGCGTAAAGTGAAAAGGAAATTAGTATAGACAATAATAACATAAATATACTCTATACACTCTGACAACCTTCAAGAGAACTACATGATCGCTCTAGAGCAACACCTTGTCATTTATTATGAATGGGATTTATTTATTTTTTATATTTTATTCAGGGTATTTAATGTACAATTTCTGAATTATTTTTTCCCCTTCTTCGGCCACCGGCTTACTAGACCTGTCGTGGCCTACACCTATATTCCATTCACGATAGGTTTTTTACCTGGATGACAGTTCGAAAATCATATGTTTAGGTTTTGGGTTGCCAACACTTGTAAAAGATCACAGTTTTGTTATAAATGTAAAGATCTTTAATTACCTGTTATACATTACATTTAAAATAACGTAAACTAAAGTTTTCTCATAATATTTCTTTTTTTTTTAATAATTTCTTTTTATCCAACCCGAAACAATATTTTAAACATAATTAAAAATCCTTATTTTTTGTTTTGAAACGTTACTGATTTTGTGTAATATAGTGCACACATCAATACCTTTTAATACAGGCATCGTATTTACTTGGAAAAGAGAAAATTCTTGTAATTTTTTTACATACAATAAGTGATTTTATGATTATTTTATCGTATTTTGAAATATTTAACAGAATAAAATATTTTCATCAACTGCGTGCCTGTATCATTGTAAAAATCTTGTTTACCGTTATGTTCAATCATATGGTTTAGATTTGTCAATCGCCATTTTGAAGTAATGTTCGTTAGAAGTTTTTGTGAACGTGGCGAGAATATTTTTTTAAAGTGGAATAAAACGATAAATAAACTTTTTGTCTGGTCTCAAATAAATATATATATACAATATTGGTCTAAATTACTGTGGTTAACTATCACATTAATATATTACCATTTGTTTTCATTACAGTCATCCAAAGTGATAGATGTCAGCTGTTGGCGTAGTGATATATTAGGGATTACTTCTAGTAACATTTCTAGCTGTCATCCAGGTAAACTTAGCTCGTGAATGAATAATAGGTAGCGGGGCTGCCGCCTACCGGTTCCTAGGTAAACCTTATTGTGGTGGTAACCTTCACTCACAGAGGTTACAGGTGCTGACAATGACTCAGCTCTTCGTCCCAAACCCTCACACTCCCAGCCCACCAAGCTGGGAGCCAACTGACCCGGCCCTGTTTCAAGCTTGTTGGTTTTGGCCCTGACCAGCCTCCAGTAACTCGTCTGCACCTGATCTGGCTTCCGCTAGGGTTCCACCCGACCTCCACCAGGCTGCTCAAGCCCCAGGGTACACCACTTGGCGGTGAGGACAGGATTGAGTAGGAGATACTAAGCTGGACCCACTAGGTAGGCTCCTTGTGTTGCGCATCAATATCGCATATATACAGTAGCCCCATGGCTTCTTTGGTGCTGACTGACAACTTTGAAGATTTATCAGACCAAATTATGTATCCCTAAGCCGAACCATATGATCTGCAAAAACATGTGTTTAGCAGCTGTCACTTCTGACAGTAAAATTTTAGGTATATACCTAAATGTTGACTGTCAGAAGTCAGCTGTGAGCTGTCAGTCAGCACCAAAGAAGCCACGTGGCTACTGTAGAATGGTGGATAGATAGAGGACGATGGAGGACCCGGCCACAGGCTGGAAAAAGTTGATGATGATGATGACTTTCTGAACCAACTGATTATATCAGCAAACGACGGTCCTCGGCCGTTAATTTATTTACTATGAAAGGGTGTAACTACACTTCACCAATGATACATTTATCAGCCATGCAAGTAATCGAACCCAAGACCCATAGCCCGGCAGGCAGACACACTACCGACTGAGCTATGGCATCGGACCTAATGGGATCCAAGTTTTCCTTTGCTTCTGATTGAACTGGAATAGAATGTTGAAATATAATTAAACAAATAGGAAGAATAGGTATTCTACTTAAATGAGATATTACTGCCATGCAGTAGCCTACTGGACTAAACATAATAGCAAAGGTTTTTATTAATCAAATAATATGCCTGGATAGCCCCCCCTCCCCCTCCCCGCCCCATACCATATAAAATCTAATCTAGAGGCTATCTACAATAATATAGGTGCAACCGACAGCTAGCAGAATTTTTACAGTAGATATTTGTTGAAAGTCACAGTGATAGGACGCTAAGTGTCCATCCCACTTTAAACTCTTTGTTTTTTTATGATGCAATATTTATATATTTAATCACTTTAATACACATACATAACACCACAATGACACCAAGATTTAGTTATTTTAAAAACCTTTAACGACGATGTGCAACTTTCCTGTGAACCTATGTAGGTGAGAGGACAGTGAGTATTGCTAATATAAATAACTTTCTTTGCGATACTAATATATTTTTAATTTCATTGTTATTACTACACACCCAAGCAGATGCCCAACCGAACAATACTAATATAGTCTAGTTCGATAATTTTGAATAATTATTATCAGGCTTATATGGACTACACTTAAAATAAAACTCCCTATGTTGACATATTTAAAATATTGACTAACTTTGTGTTGGCTCGTCTAATTTGCATTAGGCGTATTATGTTGACTCATTGTGATTACGTCATCGTCTCGAATGTAACTGAACTTGTTTATTTGGTAAATCTTATTTTAAATTTACTAACACATAAAAGGTTCAATTGAGTTCACATAGGTAGGAACCATAAAAATTATATAAATAATTTTTGAAGGTTCGAAAGCTATATTTTTATCCAAAATTATTTTCAATAGTAGTTTATTTAGCATAGATTTAAGGCATGGTTTTTTTTAAACCTGGTGTAGGTGGCTTCAATCAGTTCAGTTGTAATGGAAATGTGTCTGCTATAACGTATTTGGATTATAGCCAGGCCTTTATGTACCATTCACAATTATTATTATTTATTTAATAAACCTTCTATCCCCTACTATTAGCAGTTAATTTATTTAATCCCCATCATTAGTAGGTGCACTCTACCAGTATTGTTTTTTTAACTCTCAAATTTTATGTTTTGGTTTCTAAGCCTTGTTTAAATCACATGAAATTTTATCTTACATAATGTGACGGTTTTGAAGGTCTTTGGTGTACATGAATTGTATTGTTATGATAATTGCTATCTGTTTTTAAGTTATGTAAACAGAGGTTTAAAAATTCAAACCTTATGAGAAGGCTTAAGGCCGCAACACAGACTTTGTATTTGTAGGTCCATAGTCTGTAGTCCTTAAAGAATTCTATTCCTGGCCAAAGAGTCTATATCCATAATCATGTGACCGTGCCAACCAATTAGGTTGTCAAGATACTTAGTTCAATAAAAATATTCGAAAGAAAATAATCCACGGACAAGTTGCATGTACCAAGCAGTCAGCTGATAAAAAAAACTTTCTTACTGTGTGGCATTGGGAACTCGAAAGTTCATTACCGGACTCACATAAGACCGCCACCTTCTACTTAGCATGAAACTATTAGAAGTCTTATCTATTTAATTCAAATTTTCATGAAATTGGAAAGTTAGGTTGGATTTGGTTAGTTCCTTAACTTATGAATATAACCATTATTTAACATTAATTTTTAGAATTACATATATACATATATATATATATGAGGCTTTTTTTAAGTTGGCAGTTCTGAAAATCTATTATTTGAGTAAGCTATTTGGAAAACTTTTTAGTTTGGACTGACTGCTGAAAAGTATTTTTTGGTTTA
>CABFVX010000912.1:0-35976 GCA_902151425.1 Timema shepardi
TATAGCAGACGACAAGAGTGAGAGTCACGCTTTTGTTAATTGCAATGCGTTGTTCCTGTCCCTCCAGTAATATATAGAGCTCAATGGTTAAAACCTATTGCTACCACAAATAGGGGTTAACACTGATCAGATTAACACGAAAGATCTGTTAAGTCTGTGTTGAAATGTTTGTATGGTGTTTTCCGCATTTGTGCTGCTATCTATAGTCCGTTCCACTCTTACACTACAGTACAGATCTTATAGAGCGCGCAATTGCCTGATCTCACCCACTCGAAACAGATGGACAACTTTTACATTCAAACTTAGCAAATTATACAATCTCTCTACATGCAATGGCAATCAAATTGAATTTAGGGCTTTAAAAAATTGTGTATTATAGTAGAAGCTAAAACTCAATAATCATAGTAATAAAAAATTAATATACAATAGTTTTATAAATTAAAATACTGGTAATTATAAAGGAGGGAAGATTCTTAAATCTATTAAAGGTACATTTAAGTTATCCATGCATAGTAAATACCATATTAGTTTAAACCAAAAAATACATTTATGCTTCATCGCTGTCCCAGTGAATCCATCAATTGTGAAGTAGTGTTTAGAGGATGGCCCAGATAGCTCAAAGTTTTGAGAGTGAGTAGGTGGACTTATGGTTGGAGGAGATGACACAGGGGACAATGAAGATGACGAAGTTAATCTTATTAAAAAGTGCTCCTCGTCATCTTGCAGTTCGTCTGCTTTCCATATGTCCTTTTCAATTTTGTTGACGTGATTTATATAATTGAAACAGTTTTCTACAGAAACCTTTTCACACGTGGCAGATATTAAGGACTTCATATCTTTAACCTTAAAAACTAGCCTTTTTCATTTTAATAAATGTTTTTACCTGAGCCCACACCATCTCTATAGGGTTAAGTTCACAATGATACGGAGGCAAACGAATGACTTTTCGATCCACCACCTTCGCCATCTCATCCACTTTGTATTTTTCAAATTTATGTTTATGTTGCGAAACCAAATACAGCATTTCCCGTTTCAACATTTAGTCATCAACATAAATGTTCTTATGGATAAACCACTCAGCTATTTGAGCTTTACGCCATCATGTGGTCGGGATCGCTTCACACCTTCTGCTGTAATAGGCTGCATTCTCGATTACGATAACAGCTCCTTTAGGTGTATTAAGGAGTAATTGCCATTTTCTTGTCACCGTTTCCATGATAAATAGTTTAAAAAATTAACACTAAACTCTATGAATCAATAGTAAATAATATATAAAATAATCATCCTATATAAAGTAAAATATATTATAACTAAAAATAAAAGGAAAAAATTAAAATGTTATGAACCAACGTTTGATACAAATGACGATTAAGCCACCAAACACTCTTAGCACTCTGTAGCCCACGCCAAAATAATGACCGTAACCCATAACACAAGAATAATGGATCACAACTGGAGAGAGGCTTCTTGGATAGATGTCAAACAACTGTGTTTGGCTTTTCCAAGAGAACTGTCATCAGTAGGATTCATTGGTGTGAAGTCAGCAGGGTTATATTTATGTTTACATGGCGTGCTATGCCTGAAGACTGTGTTTTGACTTTCAGCATCTTACACTGATTTAAATCAATAATATAACCGAGTAAAGTGGCTAAGAGTATGTTCACCTGTATTTTCCTAAAACTATGGAAAAATAACCTGTTAAAATCAACCTCGGATAATTATTTTGTATTAGGTAGATGTACTTTTCGAATACTCTGATTATATCAACACACGACTTACAAACTACCCTAATACTAATAAAACTCAACAAACAGTCCCCTAGCCGACCATTTACAAAAAAGATAAATCTCAGACCAACCCAATATCAGACCTCTATCTCAATTGGATCACGCGCTACCGATTGTTCTAAAGTCTTTAACTAATGCCAGTGAATTCGACCAACATTCGAACCCGGGCCTGATTAGAAACGGTGGCAAAGTGTGAATGCGAGTGTAAAAATCTTATACTGCCCAGCCACCCACCTCTGTGCGTAGCTGGTTTCTTAATTCAAAAGCATGGTGTAGTAAAATTTGGAGTTGCATATAAAATGTATTCTCGAATTGTTAACATTGTCTCGGCAAGTACAATAAAACCATGTTTATTAAACTATAATTACAAACTAAGATGAGTATAATGAATGTATAAGTGAATGAACCTTGTATTTTGTGAAACCAATATTATCAATTTTGATGTGGATGGGATGAACTAACTCTTTAATTCTCAACGATAATTGTATAGCATTACTCTGCTCTTCAAGACCGGACAGAGCTTAAGGTGAACTACACCCTCTTCAACTTCAAAACGCTACAACACATAAATGGGGGGTGCTATTGGCCCACAGTTTTTTTCAAAAATAAATTTGAGCTTTTCTTATAATTTCTTAAACATAATGTACCTAAGTAAAATCAAAAGAAAAAAAGACAACTTTTTCATGTTTTACTTTAAATATTTCAGGAGGTATAATACGTTATCATTTTTTATAGCATTATATAAAAGATATTCTTTTCAGACCTTGCAGACTTTGTTCATAACTATTATAGCAGTCACCATAAAATTACTGGCTTTTCCACGCATTTGTAACTAGAATTATGACGTGATACATTTGAAACCTCATGAAACTTTTACAGATTTTTCTTCTTTCTTTCAAGTAATTCAATCTTCCCCAACCTTGCCGTCTATGACGTGGTTCAGAAGAGATTTCCTCCTAAGGATCTGTTGATCTATTTTTTATTGTTATGAAGAATCACATCCAAAATGTTTTTCTTCTCACCCCCTCTTCTTAAGATTTGTTAATGTGTCTCACCGTCTGTCAAGCCAATTAAAGTAAATAGACACAATAGGTGGGATGATGATTCATGGAACGAACAGCTAGAACAAACCACTGGCAGTGAATTAGAGTGTTTGCAGTGGTGGCTCGTAGCTAAAATTAGTGTAGATGCTCCTACAGACAATGTTTAGCCTTTGTTTTAAAGTTGTGTAAAAGGAAAAAAAACACGTATAAAAAGATAATTTATTCAGGAACTTGATAAAATCTTAACAAAAAAAAGTACCTTTTACTTACTTTAGCTTAAATTGTTCCAGTTCAAGCTGGATCTATACATTTAAAAATGAAATTCATTATTATTGTTTTAATTTGCATAAAAAGTTAAACAATTTTCTCCTTGATCTCTGGATGACAATTGAGGAAGTTTTTCTCCATTGAAAGTACTGCAAGCACATTTAGTATTTCTGTAAAATAAAAGAACCGAATAAAAAAAAAATCAAATAGAATAGCTGGAAGCAGAATAATAATATAATTCTACACTCTTATACACTTTATCACATTCAAAAATATGGTACACGGTTTTTAAGCACAACACACGCTGAGTAAAGAAAAACTTCCTTCCACCATCACGCCAGAGCCGGCTCTGCGAGAGCAACAGTGCTATCTCTACCTGGCAGTACCGCCATCCTCCCCACCCCTCTCCTATGTGCTCATGCGCACATCAGTCAAACACACCATCTCTGGCACTGTGAAGCGCACAGTTCCATACAAAATGTTTGTATATTTTTATAAACTGGGGGATGGCTACTGAAGTACTACAATAAGCTTAAGGAATATATATTGTACTACAAAAATAAAGAAAAAAGGACTCATTATATTAAATATCGATAACATCAAGTGGAAATAGGGGGTGCTGCAGCTCCACAGTGCCTATACACATGCCGCCACTGATCCAGAATTACCTCCATAATTTCAATTCTCTATTAAATACCTCTATAGAAGATGATAATTCGGATTGATCTATATTTTTGCTACATTAAGTATTTCTTCAAATTTGCTGTATCCAAATCAAAATAATATGTAAGTATTCTTTTTGCAAATTTGAAATATCTACCGGTACCTATGGTACTATCTTTGAAACACCTCTATCTAACTCTGAAATCAGATAGTCAAGATAGGGTAAACATTTTATACCTTGAAAACAGTCTATCAGGTTGGTCAAATTATTTTGTTTTGTTGGACGTTTCTAACTCTTGGAATTTTAATTTCCACATCTAATTTTTCGGAAATATTCAGAATTTCCTCGTATTATATTTAATGTTGATTAAGCTATTTATACCATCGCAATTGCTTTAGAAAACCCAACATTAACAATATGCAGTTGAATTGAAAGTGGTAAATGGTCCTAAAAACGTTGTCAACATTTTAAGGCTTTAGAAAATCTAAAATTTTCAAATTGTTATGGACAACGACTGGGCATTGCTTGCTGCATATATTCTGACAGTATTAGTGCTACCTATATCATCCATTACAGAAACTACTGTAAGGGACTAGGGAGTGTGGGTAACAGTGAGACAAGTCAACTAACAGACTATTTTGAATATCTGTGAAGTGGTGCTATGCATTGTTCAAATGTTGTACTAGTGACTTTCCACCATAATGTGTTTGTGAAGTATTGAATAGTCTAGTGTGTGTTTTATTAGATTTGCTTTTTTAAAGGTAACCAAGGTAATTTTTCTCCATTTTACCATTTTTATTATTTATTTAAATGTACGGCCAAAATAACAATTCTTATTATTCCACCTCTTAGCTACTAGTTTTTGCTATCATAACCATGGTTTCTTTTCTCAAATATATTTACAGATTATGTTCTCTTCTTAATACAAAAAAGAACATACCAATAAGGGTAATAGTAAGACAAGTCATGTTGGGGAATAATGAGACAGCACAACTATTACCTTACTGTCCCCCAATGATGAGAATAATAATAAATAATAATAATTCTAATATTAATTTATCCGATCTATTTCTTTACAGATTGCAATTTTAAGGAAAAACGCCTCGAAATTCTAGAAGAAAGACTGAAATTGGCAGTTTCTCTGAGGAAGTAATGAGAGAGACTGTACAGTTAGTTTTATAATAGAAAATAAATTATGTTTTCAAACTTCAAGTCGGTATGGGATGAAACCGAAGGCTACACCAAATCACTCTGTTAGAATTAAACCAAATTATTCTGTAAATAATCTTTTAGAGATGAGCAAGAGGAAATTCTAGCATCATAAATAGATGTCCAAAATACACTCCTAGTAGTAATAAATAAATCAGGAAAGAAATAAAAATAAAAAGTATGATAGCTAGGGATACACCAATAAAGAAAGAAAACAGAAAAGACAAGGAAAAAAGTAACATTTCATGGAAAAAAACAGAAGAAATTAAAGAAGAGTTTGTTTAGTAAACATGAGATTGAATTTGAGTACGATGATTCATCTGATGGCCTAGAATATTTTGAGGATCTTAAAGGAGTTTAAGAATTATCAAAATATTCAGTGGAAGGTGATCACATCCTAATAGAATTTCAATATAAAAAACTAGAAAATTTATTACATAGGAAAGGTAATTCAAAATAAAGTTGAAAATGGAGACTTAGGTGTTAGCTACTTGTGTAAAAGAGCGATGAGAGATAATCAATTTTGTTTACCGACTGTACCAGATTTAGTATCGGTGAACTTAAAAGATATTCGCCATATTTTACCACTGCGCAAAATTTTTGGTAAAACAAAACGTCATCATTCATATTATTCATTTGGAATTAATATTCTATTATCATTTTATGTCAAATTTAAAATTAATTAAACTTTGAACATTTATTTAAATACCTGAAGTTTTTGAATATTTGGATTATTCTTTAATCTCATATTAATTAACATTTATAATAATTTACCTTAGAATTAGTATTTATAATTAGTTTTACACTCATAAAAATATCAAATTTACCTTGAAGTGTTAACTTTTTATTAGTCTTATAAATTTAAATATTAAAGGTGTACTTTTATTTAATAGAAATTACTTTTACTTCTTAAAACATGGAAGCCTATTAATTTTTCATGAAACAATTATCTAATTTAATCATTGTCTCACTGTTAGTATCAGTGTACTCCAATGTTGAAGAACACTGAGACAAATACATATAAGCTCGATTTTTAAGATCAATGGAGTCTCGGCCGTTGGATCCTGCCAGGAGGATATTCTTCAAATACTTAAGTATCCTGGCAAAATCTGTAAATCCGTCTGACTTAGAGTCTATTTTTGTAAATAACTAGACAATGTCTACCGAGACACGTTTGATATTTTTTATTATCTGTTTGTATAGTCGAAGGCGACTTTCATTTGTTGGATAGTTTTATACTATGTCGAAGTGACAGTTAAAACCATTTCAAGTCTTGTTGACTTCAGAATTAAAGGGTTAATTTAATTGATTAAATTTTTGTCCTCCTGTATGAAGGATAAGTGTCATTATGACTAGTATTTATAGAAACTCCTAGACTTGGTATATCAGTCCTAGCGACTATGCTTCTCTGTATACTTATGATACAGCCTTTAAATTGTGAGCCTTTGGTTTCAAATGTAGTAAGGTCTTAGTCATAGACTTACTAACCTCCACAAGTTCCATTCATTTATCCTGGGACAATGTTTCTCATGACGCCGTGGACGTCATGTGCATTGTTTAAATTTTGTATGGATACAACCAGGCTGTCTGTGTTGTTTCCAAAACCCAGTTCGGTTAATAGAGTTCTATGTTTTGGGTTGTTGAAGTAGTCACGCTTCATGAGCGGTATCAGCTTGGGTGTAAAAAACCGCGGAACTCCGCGTGTCATAATGGGGTCAGCGCAAATAATACTTTTGTCTTTGCCTGTTTTTTGACTCCTATTGTTTTGGTGTAATTCCTATTAGCATTGTTTGTACTATTGAATGCTCTGGCAGTACCAATAGGTAAAAGGACCAGCCATAGTACCTGTTAATCGACACATTTTTGCTAGCCATCGACCACTGTTATCTACAGATCTTTCTATTACTAACAAAAATTGTTTAAGGATATTGTCTTAGTATCCAATCAAGCTAACTGATATAAATCTATATGTATATCGTAACCAATACCATTATATTAATTACTACTTAATTGTTTCTCCTTTAGAAAACACCTGCTTGTAGCCTGGGTCCAGATCAGCTCTTTTAGCTACAGCAAGACAATCAAATTTCACAAAGTCTTATTAATTGAAACAAGCTTCAAACTTGTAATATTATTGTAAACCTAATTCTTATTATTTCTGTTTTAATAAATTTAAATTGTTAAACAATTGATCTTTCAATTTAAATTTCCCCTTGTTTGTCACGTTACCAAATTAGTCCTGTGAATGAAATTTGTCTAACACTACCTGAGCATTTTAAATTTTACATGTCCTTCTTGGTCAAATTACAAAGCAATGTCCTCCTAGATGAGCCTTTTTAACACACTTTTCAATTTTACATTTCTTTTCCTCGCCATGTGCTTTACAAAGTCCTCCTTTCCGAGCTGACTTAATACAATTTTAAATTTCACATATACTATCTTCTCAATATTTAATACAATGTCCTCTTAACCTAGCTTTCTCTGTTCAATTTTCAGTTTTACATTTTCTTCCCCCTCCATGTTCAAAACAATTTCCTCCTCTTAGAGCACACTACAATTTTTAGTTTGACATTTCCTTACCCCTCCATGTTCTTTACAAAGTCCATTTACAAAGCTTTCTTTATACAATTTTCAGTATTACATTTCCTTCCTCCCCCATGTTATAAACAATTTCCTCCTGAGTCTTCTTGTACAATTTTCGGTTTTAAATGTATTCCCTCCTCCATGTGCAAAACAATATCCTCCTACCAAAGCCATCTTTATACAGTTTTCTGTTATACATTTCTACCACCTCCATGTTCAAAACAATTTCCTCCTTTTAGAACATGCTTACTACAACTTTTAGTTTTACATTTCATTCTACCTCTATTTACAATACAATGTTCTCCTACCATAGTCGTCTTAATACAATTTTCAGTTTTACATTTCCTTCCCCCTTCGTGTGCAAAACAATTTCCTCCTTGCAGAGCATACTTTACACAATTATTATTTTTACATTTTTTTTCCCCCCTCCATGTGTAATACAATGTTCTCCTAATTGATTCTTCTTAGAACAATTTTCTGTTTAACATTTCTTCCCTCCTCCATGTGCAAAACAATTTCCTCCTTGCAGAGCATACTTATTACAATTATTAATTTTACATTTCCTTCCACCTCCATGTGCAATACAAAGTCCTCCTAACTGAGTCTTCTTAGTACAATTTTCTGTTTTACATGTATTCCCTCCTCCATGTGCAAAACAATGTCCTCCTACCAAAGCCATCTTTATACAATTTTCAGTTTTACATCTCCTTCCACCTCCATGTTCAAAACAAGTTCCTCCTTTTAGAGGATACTTACAACAATTTAGAGTTTTACATTTCCTTCCGCCTCCGTGTACAATACAATTTTCTCCTACCGTAGTCGTCTTAATACAATTTTCAGTTTTACATTTCCTTCCCCCTCCATGTGCAATACAATGCCCTGCTGATTGAGCCCTCTTAGTACAATTTTCTGTTTTACATATCCTTCCCCCTCCATGTGTATTACAAAGTCCTCTTGCTAGAGAATTCTTAGTACAATTTTCAATTAAACATATCATTCTTCTTCCATGTTCAAAAATATGTCCTCCTTTAAGAGCATACTTAATACAATTTTTAGTTTTACATACATTTCCCTCTCCATGTGAAATACAACATGCTCCTTTCAGAGCTTGTTTAGTACAATTTTCAGTTTTACATGTCCTTCCCAATCCATGTGCTATATAATGTTCTCCTTTCTTAGTATTCTTTTCCAAATTACATTTGGTCTCTCTTGCTTCATTTGATACACAAAATCTTCCTAGTTTAGGATGATTATTTGATAGCATATTGATTTCAACAATGTCTTTAAATCTCTCATCCGTTAAATTATTATTTGAGCAAGCTTGTGCTTTATATACATCTTCATTAAATGTACCTTGATGTTCTTTACCACATTTTGAATGATCAGAATTTAAAAAAGATGTTTTATATTTGTTTGTAATATTTTCTTTTAACTCATAACATAATCTTTTTAGTAAAAGGTTCGTGCACTCTGCTTTCTTGGATTGAGCATTAAAATATAAATCTTGATTAATATTAACATACCCAATATTCAAATTAAAATCAGAGCTTTTTTGTGCAAGTATGTTTGAATGTAATATTTCACTTGACAAAGTAGATTGATCTTGTTCCAGTTTAATCTGCAAACACAAATAAAGCAAATAAATCAATTTTGATTAAAATATTTAAAAAATATACATTTGATTAAATTATAATACAATTTAGCAACGGTTCGGGCTATACACATAAGTACAAATTACGGTAATGGGCTAGGCACCGGGAAGGTTGAATTTAGAGGAAGTGAACCCATATTTGTGTCAAAGGAGAGTGGAAAATCATTTAGGAAAAACCACATCCAGTACACCCTACCAAAATTATAAATTCGATCTCCATGTCCTCATAATTTAGCTGAGTATTAAACTAGTGTGTTAGCTAACTGAGTCATGGACATATCCAAGAAATATTTGACCTTTGGTTTAGTGAACCAATCCTCCAGTGATACCACATCAAATGTATAAACGGACATTTACGTACAGGTCATTAATTTACACTTTCAGGTCTAAGAATTTGGGTGTCAAAAAGTAGGACTGCTATTTTGATAAAAAAAAAATTAGGTCATGTACGAAAAAGTATTTTATAAAAGAAGAAAAAAAAAGAAGAAAGGAGGAATGCTTAACTATCATCAACCCCTTGCAATACTCCTTTTATCCCCTCCCCCCACTTAAATTTATTTTCTCTTTGGCATAGTATTTATTTTACTTTGTCATTTTATTACAAACACAAATTTGGAAATAATGGTAGCGTAACAAAATAGTAATAATGACAATTATTACTATAATGATGTTCATTAGCATCAAATGATGATATAGGATAAAATAAAACATCTTCCCCATAAAGATAAAATATATTTGAAAAATAATCTGTGAAAAATCATAATCATTATTTTTACTCGTTCGGGCTATATTCCAAAAAAATAAGATAAACCCCCTTTCAATTGTTTTTAGGTTTCTTCGATTCATATTGACTTGCACAAAAGTAGTCCAACATTGTTGTCTTCCTCTTTTTAATTTGCCTTTGGTTGTTTTTTATTTTTTCAAAAGCAGAATGACTTTCTTCCAATTTCCTGCGCACGAAACTTCTAGCATAATTTAAGCTATTTGAAAACCTGTACGAGCATTAATTTTCAATGTATTTTTAATCCTTTCTTTTGCTTCTGCCACTAATGTCTTGTAAGGTTGAACTTCTTCTTTAGATTCTGATTCTTGCTTTTCTAACAGGTTCTCTTTTTGTATTGCCTCTTTAGCATCCTGCAATTTCTTTTCCAAAACTTTTTTATTTGCTTGAAATCTTCACTTTGGTTTTTTATTTTATTTTATCTTATTCCTCCTGTTTCTTCCAATCAGCCTCAATTTTCCTTTATTTTTTGAGTCTAGATAAGTACAATTACTTATGGGCCCCATGTCCATTCTTGATGAAATTCTTCATGAATGATACTGTGTTACACTGATAGTGGTAATATTTAATAGCATCTTTGGTAGACAGCATGTCTCTGATGGATGCCTCAGATGGACAGGTCCTGTTGTCAGTAAAATAGTTTGATGTTTGTGAGAATCCTCGCTCAATATCAGCATTTCCATGGGGTAACACAAGGAAAGATTTAACAAGCCTTTTAATTTAGCCTATTATAGTTGGAAATATTTAATTAGAACATTATCTCCAAAAAAATATATAACCATTAAATTTCAAAGACAGTGTACAATCTTTTGGGCATATAATTCGAATTTATTAAAACAGGGTGACACATTATGATACAAAAATTTGTTTTTCTAACTTACCAGCAAATTAGAAGATCAACATACCAACATCTACAAATAAAATGGTTTCTTTCTTCTGGGGATGAAAAACTAGAAAAAGTTGGAGTTTCCCCTCAAAAGTAGGACAAAAATGAGCCTTGGAAATTGTGTATGAGTTATTATTTATATTTTGATTGCAGGTACAATGGCCACTTTATTAACTTAAAAATGAATATAAATGTCATTACATAATAAAATAGTTTTCTTAAGATAGAAATATTTAATAAAGATTTTTATATAAACCTATTTGTGATTTCAATAATTTACTAAATCACAACGATAAAATGAAAAGGTGTGATACCAAAAATAGTTAAATCTTATATGTTCTAACTCTACGTAGACTAGACTATCGATGACGGGGAGATCAAGGTTCGAAAATTGGTCGGGTTTAGTAAAGGTGGTTTTCCCAAAATGGTTTTCCAATCAGATGCAGGTATGCTTACTTAAAATATAACCTTCACAATCCTAATAGCCATTTACGTAATTAGTAGATAGGATTATAACCCGAACGAGTATTTAGACAGACTACTAAAACATAAAGTTAAAATTATAGATGAATACCTCAGATTTGTACACCAGGGTGAAGTGGTCTATGTTCGAGTCCATAATTCCGAGAGAGGAATCATATAACTTCATCTCAGTCTTCACAATTTCATTAACAGAATTTGAGGTGTCGGACTCATCCTACACAAACAGTGCAAATAAACATTTCTTATTAAAGACAAACAAAATGAACCGCATATATATTATGTAAAGTGATTGCATCAGTATGAAGTAAATATTATATTCAAGGTGTGTGTGTGTTTGTATATATCACATGTTTCTGAAATGTAAGACAATCAGTATTATACAGGGTTAAGTAAAGTTGCTTGGTTCTTGGGGCTCCTAACTAATTAGACCTAATTCTAAAAAGGAAAACATTGTAGCATAATCATAACTCTAATAAAACGTTGTAACTGCAATAATGAATGAAGACTACAAGTTATCCAAGGTTTTCAACCGTATGAAATGGTACCACCCTATGCTGATCCAAGGTATTGTAGAGATCGACGTGATCCTGTTGAGTGTACACTCCAATCCCAAGATTTGACTTCCCCTGGGTTTTTACCTGATTATTTTAAAGTTTTTGCAATGAAATTATAGAAAAAAAAAATTCAACTCGAGACAATTATTAAACCCTGAATAGATATATCTGGATGTTTGTTACGACCAGGGTAGGTATGTACATGAAGAATCAGGAAACTATAGGGAATTGTTGGTGTCTGAAAAAAGAAAAAAAGGAAAACAGGAGAAATAATGAAAATCACAAAAAAAACCTTTAAAAATACTGATAAACCTTAATATAATACCCACTTGTACCCTAGCAGAAGCTAAAAATGCTATTAATTTAACTATTTATAAGGCAATAAAAGATTGTGTTTATAGGTGAAACACATTTAACATGCTATACTACTTGAGATACAAAGAAAGTATTATTGACTTTGGAGACTTATCATGTGAATCTTGTACTCCTTATTAACTCTTGTCCTACCCATATTTACACTAAATTCGTCGGTAGTATGTATAACTATGTATAATGTATGTTTATCTAAAATGAGAAACAGGAAAATGTGTTATCAAAAATGTTGCCAATGTTGTTTAAAAGAAAATATTAGAATGGCTGTTTATAAGCGTATGTGGAAGAGGGGAATGTTATCATAAGAAAAACAAGAAGCAGTCACATGGCATACTAATAATGTTCTTTTCTCGCTTTCTATTTTGTACAGTGGCATCTAAGTTTTATAGCGCTCAGAGAGATTGATTGTCTCAAGTTAAGAGACTGCTTAATTCACAAAATAATTTTGAAAATACAAATTGGCAATTTTGTTAAAATACATGCCATACTTTATTTTATTTTAACTAAGAAAATAGCAGTTATTTTTACCGTTTTAAGTCAAATGTTTTAGATGTTATTGAAAAAATATAAAGATTTCAGAAATCGGATGAAAATACTTAAATAGTCTTTAATAATTATTCTTTGAAAAAGCTAACACACTGATATTTATTGGTTTTCAAGTTTGATGGATTAAATATTAATGCTGGTATATTAAAAATTAACTCTCATGTATTTAGAAATATTCATTAAAAAAAATCATCAAAATTTATTATTTCAATATTGCTGAAGTTTTTTTTATGAAGAATTTATTAAATAAAGTATAAGTTTTACAGTACAATGCTATATATTTCCAGAATAAATAATTAAATTTGATGAGTATTTAAATATTTTCAAACGTTTTCCAACTATGATTCATTTTAATTTAATTTCTTAGACCAGTTTTAAAGGGCCATTTCTATAGAGCTAATTTAAATATTAAAAATGTAATGTATATAAAGTAGCTACCTTAATTTCTTCTTTGATTGGAAGAAAGCCATCCCACGGAGATTTCATTTCCACGTCTGAGGTTTGAAAACTATGTGCTTCATAATTTTTGGTATCTTTAAAATCCCCCGCCAAATTTGAATCCTTAGGGAATTAAAAAAACATACATGTATAAATATATATTAAACATGTCAATAATGCAAAGGCGATACCCATACACAAATAATTTACAAACTGAGTTTATATTTAACAAGTTTTGCAAACATCAAAAAAGTTTTATAAATCAGAGTAGAAATGCTAGAGTTTATGTAAGAGTCAAATAAATATTTAAAATAAAATATAAAGTGATCCCTTGGGGAGCTGATGCCTAATATTTGTGACATAGCTTTATATTATAAAGTGACTAATATGTACTTTCTATTTACACATCATTTACATTTGTGGTTATAAAAATAGAAATCTATAGTCAAAACTTCATAGCTAAACCTTTTTATAAAATACAAACTCATTTTCAAAATAGAGAGCATTTTTATATATTTAATGAGTGTAATTTAATAATTATCAACAATATCTCTTAAAAGTGACAGATCACATGCATTAAAATATGAGCATGTGAAAGCAGGTCTAGCTTTTAAAGTTGTCGTATAAGTTTCTACCTATGAAAATTTGAATGCCACTTAATATTTCCTTTACAAAGCCATTGGCTTTTGAAAAAGACGAACCATGAAAATGCAACAATCAGCAGAACATCAAACACTATACGATGGCCAACGAGAAACCCCGGCTCTATGAGAAACCTATAGTTCACTGTAACTGTAATCTCAGCTGACAGGACAGCATGGTAAAACTTTTTCACTCCACAAACTCATCCTTACTGAAAGAGTTAGAGTAATATAATCTCCATACATGGAGCTTACAATGCTAGAGAGGAAGTACAGTATAAAATTTATGTTAAGATAGAAACGATCATGGTATAAATATATACACTTCATTAATTACTATTTCAAAAAGTTCAATCGTTCATTGTTCAAAATAATGACTATACAAGTGAATATAACTCGGAACATTTGGCTTGGCGCAAAAATGCTCCACCACTGAGCTACGTTGTCCAGGGACCATTTATTGCTCAGAGGAATTCTTTACCCATGGTTTAACTATGTTATATCTGCTGTAGCTCCCAATATTGAATTAAAAATTAAAAGTGAAATTAAAAGCTAAATTAACCATCGGTGGAGCCGGGTCCTTTACAGATTTAATTTGATTTTTTTTTAACAATAAATACAATATCATTTTGGTACGTAAGCTTAAGTTTGGTTTATTTTTTGTGAACAATTGACAAAATATCTGGGATTTATGCAGTTTTTTAATTGTCTTTGTTATCTCTACCAATCACATAGATAAATAGTGATGATAATGATGATATTTAAAAAATTCAAAAATATTACATTATATGTTAAGTTTCATTTACAAACTAATACAGGAATCAATGTTTATGAAAATTAATTTTTGTTTTTGCATCTATGATATAAATAATAGCTCACCAAAGAAACAAGAACCTAGCTCAGTGGCCACATGGTCTGAGGTGTCAATCCCGAAATAGACTAGACTAAATATAACAGAGATATCGTGGTTAAAATCACACTCGGATAAACTGAGATTGGTTATTTCCTAAATTGTTTTCCATTCTCACTATAGCAAATGTAGGTAGATATCCTCAAACTAAACCTTCTTCCTCCCTAACTCATTAGCGTTATTGGTATATATGCAGTGCTCGAATTGGGAAAGTTTAATAGCCGGAACGGTAAAAACTAATAACCAATAATTCCTTAATAAATTTTACAGAATTAAACTATTAGATTGGTAAAACCTATTAAATTGTCTATACACACTTATATAAGTTGCATGCTAAGCCATTCCAGTTTAATTGAATCACAATAAAATGAATATCACAATGCAGTTTATTATACTAATATAATTAATTGTTAAATAAATTGATTATTGATTTACATTGAAATGAAAAATACAATTCCACAGTAAAACTATATCTAATGTAGGTTGAAACTAGTCTAAAACCTAGGTAACTATGTTAGGGGATTATTTTTTCTGAAAATCAATTCACCAGTTCATTTCACTAATAAGAACATGATGAATGTTTGTTCATGAGAAATAAAAATTTGCAGAATCTCCAAATATATAGTGTGTGTTGTGTTTTAGAAAAGCAACTGATAAATATAAGTTAAAATTAAAATATGTGATACTGAATTTAAAGAGACATCGTGTTGTTTACAATTTAATAACTAATATTTAACTATAAGATGCTGATATTAAATTAATTTAATTCCATACACAATTATAGTTAGAGCTTGCCAACATAATGATCAAACGTAAAATGAAACGGGTAGCAAAAAGTACATTGCAAGCTACAGTTTACTACACATGTTAATTTTCATTTAAATTGTCAGTCATTTTTGCGAAAAAACGTATTTTGACTGCTATTATTATCATCTGCAAGGTGCATATATCTCTGTTTATAATTACACTTAATTTCTTAAAAGTATTTTGTAAACCGATGTGTTTTGTTAGGAATAGGTAAACATACAAGTAGTTGACAACTTTTCTTTAAAGTCATACAATAAGGCTATACACAGTGTTAGATAAATTCTAACTGGTCACAGCTGTTCATAGGTCACCAATCACCAACCAACTGAAGTTAAAGAGGAAGTGGTGTTAGCTATTTTATAAAGTTCATGCTGCATAGGAATCCTGTGGTTTTTGGGAGTGATTTAAGGCCTGGTAAGATGCATGATTTTTGTTATATCTTTGCATACAGTTTGTATTTAAGATAATTGTTTCCAACCTTAGTGATTTGAAAACTAAAATAACTGCTTATTAAGATAGGTATAACAGTAAATGCAAAAAAAAAAAAAAATCCTAACTTAAAAATGTACATGGTCAACTAATGGTTTAGAATACTATGTTAAAGTCTAGTAGTTGACCAAAATGGTTAACTATTGGTTTATTTGATGTTTTACATTGTTTCATGTTCTCAAGATTTAAATTATTATATTATGTTACCATTCACAACATACACTGCTAATTATACCAATATTTCAATGTTTTCCTGTAGATGGCCACCCTGGTCAATAACTGGATACCAGATGGTCAACCATACGTTTTATAATTATGAAACATATCTTGTTCTTCATAATACTATAGTTTATTTTCCCCATGCTAAAGTATTGTTGACAAAAATAAAACTATAAAGAATGAGGGAACTAGGCCTACTTTGAAGTATATCTAAGTAGCCAAAAGTCTAATAAAAGCCATATTTTCATAATTTTTCCAAGTGGCTTCAATTTGTTATAGCCTGGCTTAATTTGATTCGCAAATAAACCTATGTGAAATTTCATATGAAATGTATAAAATTGTAATAGCCTACGTTAAGATTTTAGGCCCTACATTAATTAATATTAATTTATTTTATTTTTCGGAAGCTGTTTTATATTGATGAAAATGGCAGGAAAGAGTGAAAAGAAGACATGTTTTCAATATTCTGAAGATGAGTTGAATGAAGCGATGAAGTTTGTGAGAGATGGAGGAAAAATAAGAAAAGCAGGAAGAAAGATTAATGTGTCCCATTCCACATTATTTAACAAGCTTAAGAATCGGGTTCCCATTGCTAGAAAGATGGGACCCCCGACAATTTGAAGAAGAAGAGATTTTGTGCAAATGGATAGCTGCTAATGCCAAAAAGGGCATTCCTCTTAACAAAATAATGTTGATAGTGACAGTTGGTTAAATAACAAAAACTGAAGAAAGACAATCTACTTTTACAAACAAATTAGGCCTAAGCCTACCAGGTAATAAGTGGTTCAACCTTTTTCTGCTAATATTCGCCCGTTCCTGGTCGTTAGTTAGCTGTTCCAAATGGTGATTTTTGAGTTAAGCTCGCCCGTCAAAAACAGTTTGTTCGCGTCTGTGATCGCGTCAAAGTCTTGTGGTAGTAGCGTTTTGTTCGGGGGTTTGCATCCGGCCACTCCCACAGCTAGTATTTACATTTATGCCGGTAGCTTCAATATTTTGGAGATTTTGAAATTGATGGGGGGTATTGAGGTAGGTGGATCTTTATCAATACGGCCATGCTCCCTCCATTGCCTTGGGGTCTATCGTTCCTATAAATAGTGTAGCCATAAATGGAGATATATTTTCCTGTTTTTAGATGAGTTTTGTTTGTTAGGGCAATATCTATTGAGTAAGTTTTTAAAAATATCTTCTAGTTCCTTAGCTTGCGTAAGTATCCCTCTCGCGTTCCATATGAAAACCCGAAGTATGTCTTTCGTCTCCGTCCCGTTTGCGTTAGTCATAGTCGGTATAGAAGTATTCAGTCACTACTTCTAGCAATATCATCAGTTTTTCAGTCTTGTCAGTAGCCTCTATGAGTCTAGTGGGGTATGGTTTGAAGTGTGTGAGTATCTTGAAAATGTTTGGGTCCTTGAGCAGGTTTATGATGACTTTTATGTCTGAGCGTGAGGAAGTGGTGTTTTCTTGTTGGTGCCGTCTGTTGCGTTCCACCGTAACATCGGTATAGGAGCGGTAATTTGATGCAGCCTCTGCTGTGTGCTTAGCTGTTGGGCCCCGAGAGTGGTTGATTTGTCGGGGGGCGATTTGACGGGTGCGAGGGATAGGAGGGTAATTACTGGTCGTAGGTGGGGGCACCATCTTTGTGGGTTGAGTCTGTCGTGTGTTGAGTTTGTTGGTCCTGGCCTCCAACAGTTACACGAATACCGGGCACTTGCTGTAGTTGGCCGTGTGTGGGCCTTTGCAATTGATGCATCTTGCCGGTGTCGTGTTGTCTTTTTTGGGGCAGTTGGGGGTGAGATGTGCTCCGAGATACTTCATGCATCTGGGTATGTTCGAACAGTTGTTCTTTGTATGCCCATGGCGTTGACACTTGTGACATTGCACAATCGTGTTCCGGGGAGGGATGTAGTGTTCTAACCTAACTCTCGTCTGGTTAAGGTACCTAGCCCCAAAGATGGTGGTTTGGGCTTCGGTCTTTTTAAGTGTGACCAAAAATTTCGGTAGTAGTGGCACAGTCTGTGTGATGTCTGTCCCTTCTGTCTTCCTGCTAAATTGCCGCACGTCCGTCACTGCGTAACCTAAGTAAATCAGTTCCGTTTTGATGTCCTCTGGATCCATGTTTGGTGGCAGCCCCTTTATGACCACTTTCACTGGCTTGTCACGAGGAAGTGAATACATGTAGAATTCCTGGCTCATTTCCTTCAGGAGGGTTTGAAATAGTTTGAAATCGTGTGGTGAGGTGGTTTGAATCTTCGGTTAATCTTTTATTTAGCTCACTCCCGTGGTGGTTTCGGTGTTCTTGGCAATCTCGGTGAATTTCTTGTAGTTGTGGATCCCCACGGTGACAATCCGTCGAAGTCTCTCCTTCTTGTTGGTGTCTGCCTTTGCTGAGGGTGTGTCGTTGTTGGTTTTTGACTCGGTGTTGAGGGGTTGGTACTTGTTGTCGACCGTCGTGATGGTTCTCTTGGCCTGTATCTTGTCCGTGTTCTTGCATTTCCTCTTTCGCTGTAGTTTTACCACTAGTGTGAATGAGCCATTTCCGTCGTGGTCGGTTTCCATGTCAGATTATCGATGTTGGTTTTAGAGTTGGAGAAGTTGGCGTTTCTGTTCGTCCGTGGCTTGATGAACACTGTTCCATTTTCAATAGTCTTTGTGGCGGTCATTTTGCTCAACCCTGAAAAGAGCAGGATAGTGGCCGGTGTGGAAGGGCTAAAATACCCTCCTCTGTGCATTGTGGGAGATCTTGTAGTGTTGAGTGGTGTCCCGGTAGACAGACTCCGACTGCGAGGTATTGCTTCGCAGCCGGTCCCGCTTTACGGCCTACTGTGGCTTCGTGGCACCGTTAGGTTTCAACCACAGGAACTATCACCGAAACGTCTGTCCCGAGTTTAGTTAGGTGTATGTGCTCGGGTTTACCCAGCGGGCATAAGACGAATGTCTAACAATTTGCTCAGCATTGATAAACGCTATACTCGTTGGTTGATGATGCTAGGCTCAAGGCGAACAGCTGGAGCAGGTAAGGGAGGCAGAACAAAACATTGACCTCCCTTTAACCCATAATTTTCAACAATTATCAGTTCTTCAGAAGTTACTCCAACTAGATCTAAAAAAAAAAAAACTACATAAGCCCACCATTCCTCGAGTATATATTGTGGCCAACGGTATCTCCTCAAAATTTGTCAAAACTAAGAAGAAATAAAAGGCTCCCACACGCAGCAACGTCTAAAAAATTGCTGTCATACTGGGAAGACAAAGAGAAGGTGAAGGAACAGAGAGAATAAAGTTATGGCAAGACAGCAAAAGAAAGATCAGAAAGAAAAAGACAAGAGTTGTAGCCGCCAAAAAGAAACGAAAGCTGATACAAAATGATACTCCCAGTGAAACTGAAGAAGAGGAAGAATAGATAGATCGTGGGGAAGGTCTTCTTAGTCTCTCAGACATAGACGACGAGACGGACTTACAATTAACCTCAAACAATGTTACAGAAAGGTGTTTCAAAATTGGTGATTTTGTTTTGGTATCGGGCTCTGCAAAAACTGAAGGTAGAAATATTCTACCTACGAACAGAATTAAAAAATACCCCTTCCAAAAATAAACCCCACAGGCCACAATAGGGGCTACAAAATGGGAGGGGAAAGATTAAAATCTATAGATTTTTTTGTTGGTGTCATTGTTTTGTTATAGAAAGCGGCGGCTTTATTGTAAAGCAAATTCATTGAAAACCCGATGTAATATAAAATACAGCATATAGTAGCATCTAAATCCGTTCAAAGTCTAATATAGCCTACTATACAGGCACATAGTAGGATCTGGGTTCGTTCAGAATAGAATAGAGAGATTATTGGAAAACGATAGGAAAAACGAAGAAGTAGCGTTTTAGTGTGCAGGCGGAGCGCTTTAAGCTTTTGTTGTATCAACCGAAACGTCCGAATATATTTTCGTATCAACCAGAACGGCGTTCCGGTGCGTTCTAGCCCGATTTGATCATTGTACATATGTGTATAACCAGAAAAGATAGTAAGACGCGGTTTTAAAAAATAAATATAAGAAACAGAAAATTGGTTGGCCATGTTACTTAATAGATCCTGTAAAGCATTTATCTGATTTATAAATCAAGTTATATACCTAACTCTATATCTCAAAGAATAAATATTATTTTTATAAAAGTTTTCTTTTAATCATGTTTGAGGAAATCCTAAACTTTTAGACAACTGATGAAATTGATCATTCAAGTGTCCATCTTACTAGGTCCCCGCCTCTGTGTAAAAGACAGAACAAGTCACAAATATAAAAGCTCAAATTAATGTTTAGCGTATTTATTTGGACAAAGCTAGCCTAATTAACTCCTCATGATTTATATTTATCATTAAGATACTTACCTAACTTAACATTACTTTTCATGCATTGATAAATTTAATTTTAATAATATTTATTAATAAACAATTAAATGTTTATAAGAAAAAGTAATTTTTTTAAATTGCAATGAAACGAATAAAAAGAATTTATACGTTTTATTTTCCAAGTGCTGTTCCCGCTGTTGTTCTTTTTTAAGAAAAATAGGGAATGATGCGTAAGTACTTTAACATGTAACACACGGTATTTAACTCAAGATTTCAAATCATAAAAAAATTAAAAATAACACTATATCCACAAGGAACTCGTAAATTCAAAGGTACAATACAGTTATTATATTAATTTGAAATTATTCTGTCACAACTTTTAGAAAACTCAATAGAATCTAAGTCGAAACGTAAACATACTAACAACAAATGGTCGTTTCATGATTTCTTACGATATGATGTTATCTTATACTATGTAAGTGAAATTGTTTATTTTCTGAATATTAAATGATACTAATTTATTAGTAAATGAGACAGTAGCAAGTTTAGTGGAAGGTTCAGTTAAGCTAGGTTGGAAAGTAGGCTTAATTTAATATTTGCAAATTATTTAAATATAAAATAAATATTACTTTATTTTTATATTTGACTTTGAGTTGAGTGAGTTTCAAGGGAGTGTCTGTTCTTGTTTTAATTTTTATTATGTTTTAATTCAGTTCTAATAATTCTTTAGTGAGTTTGCTGGATGTAAAATGGTTAAGTTTTCATCTGTTGCGAAAAGGTGATTGTGATCGATGCAGAATATTATCGCACGGTAATCGGCTCTATAATATTCAAGTAACGCTTCGGTAGCGATATATGGCAGATTTTGTTTCTATAAATTAAATTGTTCCTTCATCAATTGGTTGAGTTTGGTTGTTAATGGTTCACTAAGCAAAGTTTCGTAATATTCTTGAATTTGGTATCATTGGATTCCCGCATTTATTTGGGTGTATTGATAGTATATATTTTTATGATTATATAGAGAGAAAAACAACTTAAAGGTACAGTTCTTAGGTTGTGTCCCAACACCATATTCTAATGATTTGTTCTTGGCATATGACAAATATTCAAGAACGGTTTATATACTGTGTAGAAAGCTAAACTATAAACAAATATACTGAAGCACTATATTATTTATTTTATCCAAAAAAGATTTTTTTTTTCTATAAAATCTACAAAAGTATGGCCGCTATATCTCATTTACTTCCACTCCTGCACAAGCAAAAGATTTTATATCTCACCTCGATTTTAATTCCTGTTTGTCCACATATATCAATATAATCTTCAGTCTGAGGTTCTGTCTTGATAAATTCGATAATTTTCTCCTTCTCAAGAGAAATATCACACGTCTCCATTTTGCACACGGATCAAAGATAGCACATATAAATATTAAACTGTAACATTAGTTCAAAGTTAAAATGTTGGGAGAGCGTTTTCTACTTAGGTGCTGCGACCTACAAAATGTATTTCCTAAATAACTCCGTGTGCAGTAATGGTGGAACCGTTTAAATTTAATTTGCCATTTATCATTATATTCAGTTTTATTACTTAAATTTGTCACTAGGATTGTAATGAAAACAAATTACAGTGTGAGAGAAATATGTATTATCTATATATTTGTATATATAATTTACTTTGTCTAGTATCAAGTGTCTTCTGACATCTTATGCTGTAACAACAATAGCTAACATCAAGATGTATAAAGATTGTGTTTTTGTTGGGCGCCATCCCTAGTATCTAGAAGAAAAATAATAATTAAAAGAAAAAAAAATTACCTCGGCTAATTCATTCAGTGGCACTACGACTCTCAATACTCGAGACCATTGGGTAAACTTAAAACTAAAACATGAACAATTTAGATCAAATGGATTGTTGGAACAAAATGTAATTTAGACTACAATAAAAAAATAAATGTATAAAATAACAATTGTTGGCACTTTTGTGGATTTATTATTGTTTCCCCTTTTACCACATCCCAAGCCTACCTATGGAATTCCGGGTAATTATAATTCTACTTTAACAAATTATAGAACAGTATTGTTGAAACAAAAATAAAAAAGAATATATAATAAAAAAATAATAATTAGACATAAAAATGAAATGTTAATTAATTATCTGCATTAGTCTGTCTTTCTGAAAGTAAATGAATTCTTATTTTTATATGAGAAAAAAACTGATGATAATAATAATTTATAGTTGAAGAGTTGGCTTGGCCTCACCCCTGAATTAGTACATATTGACACCAACGTCAGAGATTTGTTACACTTTAGTAATTCGAATTCTTACGCAATTTGAAACGAGAACCCCATCTTTTTAGTATTCTTATTACTTACACCGTCCCCCACACCCCTACTTACATTTCCTTTCCCCTTGGTGAGCTCACTTCCCGTATTTCGGAAGTAGAAACTCCTGTTTCCATTTCCTGCCTTTCACATTGTTGTATGCAAGATATAAGAGTTTGCAGGGGTAAGCAGTGCTGTATGTTTACAGGTAGCAGAACCGTATGGGAACAAGAGTGTCACAAATACTGGTTTGTTCGTGGTAATGATATTTTAATCATTACTAGTCTAGGTAGAAAAGTATCTCTATCATTAGATATTTGTAATACGTGGGAAATTGTATCTGAATAATATGTTGTATTGGTGTTCTTATATACGAAAATGAGAGATTAGGAATGGGAAGGCTGTGGGTATGAAGTTTGTGATACGCTTGTCAGCTGTCACGAAGAGAAAAAGGATTATGAATGAAGTTACTTGGCAAAGAGTAGGAGTACAGGGATTTCATGAGCTAGTAGAGGAAGCAAGACTGAGATGGTTTGGGAATATAAGCGATGGGAGGAACAGATAGCAGAAAGTGTTCAAGTTAGAGAAGAAGAAATTTAGCAATTAAAGGAGGAAAAATGGTAGAAGGATAGAGGAGGATGGAGGAATTTTACTATAAACCGATCCGGCCTCAAGTTGGGAACAGTTGATGATGATTGTGTACGAAAAATGAAATAATATTTATCCGTATCTTCTATCATTTTTGTTCCTGTTTAGTAACAATAGATAAAGAAAGCTTACCTTATAATATATTTTTTTCCTACCCAGTATATTAACTAAATCACAAAAAAAAACCTATGATTTAATCATGATATTGAAACTTAGGTTCGTGTTTAGTGTTTCCTCGGATTACCAGGGACTTGTACTCAGGTTATCAAAAGGAACATAAAACTATAATCAGGATCACTAGGAAAAATACGTAAAAATGAACAAACTTTGGTGTCTATAAGTAAAAGTATCATTAAAACAATTAGTATTGTATCAAAAAGGGGAAATAATGATAATTAGCAACAATTAGTATTTCTATCAAAAAGTGGATATAATAATAATTAGTATTTTTTTTATCAAAATGGGGAAATAACGATAGTAAAGTGTCGACATTTTTCACATAATATAAAGAGTTTTTTTTATTTCCAATCTAATTTGGCCTGGCATCTTAAAATTTTAAATCCAGTCCTTATTTACACAGTATCATAACAGAAATTTCCTACTATTACACATCATCCAATTTATTTACTTCTAAAAAGGTTTTGGCTCCTATAGCACCTATCTCTTCCTATTACCCTCTCATCCCTATCCTATTCTAATCTTATCCTAATCTTAAAACTAGCTAACCTAAATAGCTTCTAATCCTCTAGGAATATCCATTGCCCTGATGGTACAAGGGGCTGCAGAGCTGCCTTCTATCTCCATCTTGACGCATAGGGCCCTTACAAGACCTAATCCTACTCTTCTTGTTTCCAAGAAGAAGGATCTGCAGTCACATGGTTCCCCCCATGCATCCCGTTTCTTTCCCCTCATCTTTCCCATTGTTTGGCTGGAATTATGATCCCTCGAAATTATCAGGGTTACCCCAGTAAACCTCCGGATCCATCAGCCGAACTGGTATGCCAGTCCTACAAGGCTTCGTATTTGCCACTTCCCGGCATCTCTCCTTGTTCCTCATGGAAGGTTGTATAGCAGTAGTTCCACAAAACAACCTTCACCTTTCTCTATATTCCCCCCACTGAGACCTCACCTGTGTCCGTCTCTGTCCCGCTTCCCGTGTTTTTTCCCTCGTATCCTCCATTGTCCTCGTCATTGTCTCCGTCTTAGTCACTATCCATGTCACTGTCCTCGTCAATGTCATTGGTCTCTACCCCCGTTCCTTCTTTAGCCCTCCGTCTGTTTAGCCTCTGTCCCAGTCCTCGTCTCTATCTCAGTGCCCTTATATATTCCATATCCCTTATATATTGGCTCTTTCTGAAGCTTCCACTGCCAGCTTATCTAGAAACCTCCAATGGACGGGATCTCTCAGAATATCACCCACCAGTCTCCCCTGCACTTCCTGCTGGTTAGGTCTTCTTATTTCAAGCGTACGGGCACATTCCAACACAACGTGTTCCGGGGTACACACCTCACCACATTCACACAGATTGGATTCGACCAATCCCATCTTCCTTAAGGATTCTGGGTATGGCCCCTTCCCCGTGATGAAATGGACCAGACCCGGGGATGGTTCCAGATGTGCGTTATCAATCTTTTCAACCACATTGGGAAAGAGTTGATAAACCATCCTACCAGTTAGACTGCCCTCCCAGCGTCTCTGCCATTCCCTCAACAGAGCAAATACTGCATCTTCAGATGTTTCCACTTCAGGTGAAGTGAGTATCCTAACTTTCTCCCAGTTGTCCTTTCTCTTCCAGTACCCAATTGCCCTCTTCTTAGCCAGAAGGTACAATGACCACACACCTGGGACGACGCTCTGTGCATCTATCACCACTGTCCGGTAGGCGCCCGTAAGTCTCAGAAGGACATTCCTCTGTATACTCCGAACAGCCCTAGCCGGCACGACGTTGTTCAGTCTATGAACCCAGACGCACGCCTCATAACCAACCATAGAAAGAAGGATTGCTTGGTGGTATGTCTTTATTATCCGCATGGGCAGGTGGAACCTCCTCTGGCCAATGCTTAAATCTTATTCACGACCCTCTGAGCTCTCCTCATCACTTCTTCTATATTTGCCGTGAAATTTCTGTTCTCATCGAGAGTGACTCACAGGTATCTGACCATTTAGCTCCTTCTCAAGTTCTTCCCCTCAACCTTTATTGCAGGATTCCGCACCATCTTTCCATTAAACAGCATGAATGTCGTCTTCGCCGGTGCCATATTCAATTTGACACTTTTACACCACCTTGCTAGCCAGTCTAGCACTCGATTGGACCTTTCCTCCAGACTCTTCCTTGAATTACCTTCTACCACTCTTAGAAGGTCGTCCGCGAAGGCGACCAACCCATGCATTTCAGGAATTTCCTTCAGAATCTGAAGCCCCAGCCCCACATCCCAGAATATCGGCCCACAGACCGATCCCTGGGGACATCCCTTTGTCAATCTTTTCCACACGCTGGCACTCTGACAACTCTGGGTGGCGTACCTATTTCGGCAGTAGTCCTTCAAGCTTCTATACAACTGCCCTGGGCATTGCAGTTCTCTCAACCTCCCGAACAGCGTCAGCCACCATAGGATGTCAAACGCCCCCGAGATGTCTACGAATATCCCCACCACGTATCTGTCAGTGGCAGAGTCTATCAGTTCCATTGCTCTACAAATGACATCCTCCGTCGATTTGCCCCTTCTAAAGCCATAATGCTGTTGATGCATACCCACTCCTGTCCTGTGCCTTAATAATCTTTCGCACAGTATTTTTTCCTGGAGTTTCCCACTCGTATTTAGCAGGCAGATAGGTCTATATGACTTTGGAAGAAGCGGATCCTTGTCCTCTCCCTTGATTAGCACGATTACCTTGCTCTGCTTCCAGATGTTCGGGATTCTGCCCTGAGCGAGGCATTCGTTTAGCAGGCCTGCAAGGTAAGGGGCTATGAGGTCTGCGGTCTTTTGCAGCATCTCGACCACTATCCCGTCTGGCCCAGGTGCTTTCTTCTTTCCCATCTGAGCAATAGTCCTGATCACCTCGTCTTGACTGACCACTTCCACAGGAACCTCAATGTCATACATGTCCTGAGTCATGTCTCCTCTCAACTCCTTCTGTTTTTCCGTATCTGTTTCCTCGTCATTATCCGGTAACAATGTCTCCATCAATAACTCCGCAGACTTCTTCCAGTTCATCGTGGTGCTGCCATCCTCTCTTTTCAGTGTAGATAGCATCATTGGCGGTATGATTTTCCCAGCCGCTATCTTAAATGGAATTCCCCAAGGTACTTGCTGGAGCTCCTCCTTACCATAATCCTCCCAAATTTTCCTTTTCTCTTCTTTCAGGCCCTTCTCAAACTCCTTCTTTCTTTCCCGATATATTTTCAGCAGCATCTCACGGATGACTGGGTCCATGCACCAATGATACCTCCTACTAGTTATCCTTACAATTGTACGTAGTCCTTGCAGTCTGTCGTTCCAAGGACTATTCCCGACCCTAGCACCTCCTTTCATCACCGGGTTGGATTTTCTCATCGCATCCTGCAGGGCCAACGTCAACTCCTTGGCTTTGATGTTGACATTTTCACCATTTTCTACTTGGTCAGACACTACCAGTTCCCTCCTCAACTTTTCCCAATATAAAGAGTAGAAGGAAAGGAGACTTAGAATGAACTAGTGCTGCCCAGTGGCGCAGCCAGGATTCTTTTGTGGGAGGGTGGGTTTAGCTTCACTGACCAACTAAGGCTAGTCCATTGTTTTTTTCCTGCAGAAAATTTTAAAATTTAAGTAGTTCAAAGTGCAAATGCATCAACAGAAATACAATAATATACAAACTAATTTAAAATCTATAAAACCTGTCATAATTCTCTAATTATTACGATTATTGAGTTCTTATGAACAGATTATTGTCAATGCATACTGCTATAATATAAAAATATTCAAGTTTAAATAAATTGGAGTTTGGAAAATTTGTTTTATAAAATTATTCGGTGAGATAAGATATTAAAATTCAAATAAGCAACTTGTACTAACTCTTAGCTCACAAAATCACTTTTGTAATTATTCACTTTAGTCTTATGTTAATTTTCCTTGGCTTCATAGAAAGTTCATTGAGAACTTCATCCTCCCCATGTGGAAAAATCTTATCTGGCCATAAATGGTCCATATCTGGGGAAGATCTGGGGAAAATCTGGCATCCCCAGATCTGGCATTTTTCCACATGAGTCCGTAAATGACACCTATGGATGTATGTACATGAAGTCCATTAAGTCTGTTTTCTTTTGTAGAGTTACTCATGTATGATTTCAACAGCTTTAGGGACGAGAAAGTGGTAGGTGGGTAGAAAGGTCTGTGGGGGCGGGGCGGAGGGCGGGGTTAACCCTGAAGCCCCCCCACCCCCTTGGCTGCCCCAGTGGTGCTGCAATCTGTTAGACAATCATGGGTCCTTTCTAACATACTTTAGATTATTGTTAAAAGAAGTCCCTGTCATATCTATATTATTATTTTAAAAATAAAGTGTTTCCCGGGGTTCTCGTGAGGTTTGAGAAATGAAAGAGGTTTTTTTTTCATGAAAAATGTGTGTAAGGCGACTTTACACCCTTTTCCCATGTATCTCTATCTCCCATGATTATAAATAATTAGAGGATATATATTAATATTTATATTCTAACATCAAAATATTTTAGACAATTCAAAATATATTATTTTGAGGTCAAACTTGATAATATTTTACTATTATTATTGTTATTTTTATAACTATTATTATTAGCACCACGTCTTACTACCCGTTCGGGTTATACGCACTTACGCTAATGTGTAATGGTAGGGTGATTGTGAGATGAAATGGAGGACCTACAGTTTAACGTGGAATCCGAACCACGGTGGAGGCCTGGCATTCCTCACATTCACAAGATGTCTTGTCAGAGGTGAAGGAAGGGTTTGGTAATCAGATAAATCTTTGCCGGGACCGAAGATTGAACCCCGGCCGCCAGCATAGAAGTCCGACACCTTACCCCTAGACCGCCAGGTCACCTTTTATAACTATTGATAATATCAATCAAAAGTGGTTTCTGCCGATGCATGACTTGACGTATGAATACATATGCATGTATGTATGGTTAATGTGACAAGCTGGTTGGTGGATGTAGTTGGGTGTGTGCCTACCATTTACAGCTAGATGTATATTGGCACCATATTGTTTTGAAATTCTCTCTCCAAGCAAATTTCCCTGAATATAATCAAAGTTCAAACTTTTTAAATCCTGTTTTATTAGATTAGTTAACTTTGTTTGTTCCTTATCTTAATATACACCCGAGAAAAACGCATTTAACTACGGAGCTGGCGTAGGTATCAGGGAGGCACAATTTACAAAGAATGGATCCGCATTTGCGTGAGGGTATAGTGGGAAACAATCGGAAAAAAAGCATATACAGGACGGTCAACCCAAGTGGTCTTGGGTTAAAGTTTTCTCATCAGGACCCAATGTTCGTGGGTTCAAACCCATCCGGGGTTGCGGATTTTTCTTGAGCAATCAAAATCCGTAGTACAACCTTCTTTAGAGTATAAGTAAAGCCTTCGGTTCATTGGAGCTTGTGGACATGTAAAAGAACCCTGGAAAGTATTGGGAAAATACCTTTACCGACGAAACTAGTAGATCCTTTCGCTCTCGCTCATAGAAGTTTTCGTGTGCTGATGTACATTTTGTTCAGAAACTGAACGGTAAATACCTTAAATAAATAATAGAACTCATAGTTCACCCGACCAAGATTTGAGCCCTGATCTTCCCAATCTGGTCTAACTCGGGAATAATGTCCCAGACATTACGACCACCAATACGTGTGGTCTGGAAGTTTCTCTGCTCTTTGAGCACACAGACAGATAAAATAACTTCCATATTGTTACCATAACAATGTAAACACCGTGGAAGGTATGTAGGGGTATTGTTTACCCACAAAGAAGAGGAGTATATACACTGTTAAAAGGGACACTTTATAGAGGGTTAACAGGGACACTCTATACATTCTTAACAGGGTCACTCTATACACTGTTAACGGGGACACTGTATACATAGTTAATAGGGACACACTATATTCGGCTAACAGGGACACGGTTAAGTAGGACACTATATACACGGATAGCAAGGCCACACTATACACGGTAAAGAGGGAATCTAATATCACGGCTAACAGGGACAATATACACGGTTAACTGGGACAATATACGGTTAATAGGGACACTATTTACACGGTTAACCGAGATTTGACAACATAAAAGTGGGGGTCTAGTTTAAATGTTTATTTAATATTAAAATAATTATTTAAAAATGTTGTACGTTTGAAATCACGGTTAAAGTGTTTGACCGGGTGTTATTGCCACTGTTTTCACGGCTGGTTCAAGCTGTGTCACTCACATGAGGAAGGTGTTATCCAGGAGTTAGAACGGACTCCTAAGAACGATCGGAGGTTAAGAAGAAGTGTAACTGCACCAGCATTCGCCTAGGAAGGGCTGGGAACATACTGAGGAAGAGAGGTGTGATATCCGTTCGTCCAGCCTTATCTTGTACGATTGAAGGTAGTGTTAAAGAGGGGTAGGGGTTCATAAGGATGAAAGAAAAGCTCCTAGCTCCTACTAAGCGAGTTATCGTCCTTCCAAGCTCCTCAGAGAGGTACACTTTTAAAAGTCTGTTCTCGCGGAGTTGCTCCAATAAAGAGTATCTTTGTTACCTCCTGCTCGCTCTTGTACTCCTGGTTATTCTGTGTCTTCCGGAAAATCAGAACCTCTCTCTCTCTCCCACACTGTTCTGACTAATCCACCCCTGGCCTCCAATATAGTCATGGCCCTTCCTATCCACTTACCAATTCAACCGAACGTTCATTTAGTGGCCTCCTGAGAAGTTTTCTTGCCCTTGCAACAATCAACATTCTATCTCCTGGTACTGCAATGCGTGGGCTTCTTTTTATCCTTCCTTGGTAGGGGTCAGTAAAGAGCACTCTGACTGAAGGAGTCTGGAGTACTGGGGTCGGTTGAGCCAGGAGAATGCTAACTGCTGGTCTGGAGGAGTCAGGAGCATGTTGACTGCTGGTATGGAGGAGTCAGAGGCATATTAACTGCTGGTCTGGAGGAGTCAGGAGCATGATAACTGCTGGTCTAGAGGAGTCAGGAGCATGATAACTGCTGGTCTGGAGGGGTCAGGATCATGATAACTGCTGGTCTGGGGGAGTCAGGGGCATGTTAACTGCTGGTATGGAGGAGTCAGGGGCATGTTAACTGCTGGTCTGGAGGAGTCAGGAGCATGATAACTGCTGGTCTGAAGGAGTCAAGAGCATGATAACTGCTGGTCTGGAGGGGTCAGGAGCATGATAACTGCTAGTTTGGAGGGGTCAGAAGCATGTTGACTGCTGGTATGGAGGAGTCAGAAGCATGTTGACTGCTGGTCTGGAGGAGTAGGAGCATGTTGACTGCTAGTATAGATGAGTCATGAGCATGTTGACTGCTGGTATAGATGAGTCAGGAGCATGTTGACTGCTGGTATAGAGGAGTCAGGAGCATGTTGACTGCTGGTCTGAAGGAGTCAGAAGCATGTTGACTGCTGATTTAGAGATGTCAGGAGCAGGTTAATTGCTGGTCTAGAAATGTCAGGAGCATGTTGACTGCTGGTCTGGAGGAGTCAGAAGCATGTTGACTGCTGGTATAGAGGAGTCAAGAGCATGTTGACTGCTGGTATAGAGGAGTCAGGAGCATGTTGACTGTTGGTATAGAGGAGACAGGAGCATGTTGACTGCTGGTATAGAGGAGTCAGGAGCATGTTGACTGCTGGTATAGAGGAGTCAGGAGCATGTTGACTGCTGGTATATAGGAGCCAGGAGCATGTTGACTGTTGGTATAGAGATGTCAGGAGCATGTTGACTGCTGGTCTGGAGGAGTCAGAATCATGTTGACTGCTGGTATGGAGGAGTCAGGAGCATGTTGACTGCTGGTATAGAGGAGTCAGCAGCATGTTGACTGCTGGTCTGGAGGAGTCAGAAGCATGTTGACTGCTGGCTTAGAGATGTCAGGAGCATGTTGATTGCTGGTATATAGGGGTCGGGAGCATGTTGACTGCTGGTCTGGAGGAGTCAGAAGCATGTTGACTGCTGGTATGGCGGAGTCAGGAGCATGTTGACTGTTGGTCTGGAGGTGTCAGAAGCATGTTGACTGCTGGTATGGAGGAGTCAGAAGCATGTTGACTGCTGGTATGGAGGAGTCAGAAGCATGTTGACTGCTGGTATGGAGGAGTCAGAAGCATGTTGATTGCTGGTCTGGAGGAGTCAGAAGCGTGTTGACTGCTGGTCTGGAGGAGTCAGAAGCATGTTGACTGCTGGTATGGAGGAGTCAGGAGCAGGTTGACTGCTGGTCTGGAGAAGTCAGGAGCATGTTAACTGGGTGTATAGAGATGTCAGGAGCATCTTGACTGCTGGTCTGGAGGGGTCAGGAGCATGTTGACTGTTGGTATAGAGATGTCAGGAGAATCTTGACTGCTGGTCTGGAGGAGTCAGGAGCATGTTGACTGCTGGTCTGGAGGTGTCAGGAGCATGTTGACTGCTGGTATAGAGATGTCAGGAGCAGGTTGACTGCTGGTCTGGAGGAGTCAGGAGCATGTTGATTGTTGGTATAGAGATGTCAGGAGCATCTTGACTGCTGGTCTGGAGGAGTCAGGAGCATGTTGACTGCTGGTCTGGAGGAGTCAAGAGCATATTGAATGCTGGTTTGGAGGTGTCAGGAGCATGTTGACTGCTGGTCTGGAGGAGTCAGAAGCATGTTGACTGCTGGTCTGGAGGAGTCAGAAGCATGTTGATTGCTGGTCTGGAGGAGTCAGAAGCGTGTTGACTGCTGGTCTGGAGGAGTCAGAAGCATGTTGAACTGCTGGTCTGGAGGAGTCAGGGGCATGTTGACTGCTGGTCTGGAGGAGCTAGGTGCATGTTGACTGTTTGTATAGAGATGTCAGAAACATGTTGACTGTTTGTATAGAGATGTCAGGAGCATGTTGACTGCTGGTCTGGAAGAGCTAGGTGCATGTTGACTGTTTGTATAGAGATGTCAGAAACATGTTGACTGTTGGTATAGAGATGTCAGGAACATGTTGACTGCTGGTCTGGAGGAGTCAGAAGCATGTTGACTGCTGGTCTGAAGGAGTCAGGAGCATGTTGACTGCTGGTCTGGAGGAGTCAGAAGCATGTTGACTGCTGGTCTGGAGGAGTCAAGAGCATGTTGACATCTGGTCCGGAGGAGTCAGAAGCATGTTGACTGCTGGTATGGAGGAGTCAGAAGCATGTTGACTGCTGGTATATAGGGGTCAGGAGCATGTTGACTGCTGGTCTGGAGGAGTCAGAAGCATGTTGACTGCTGGTATGGAGGAGTCAGGAGCATGTTGACTACTGGTCTGGAGGAGTCCGGAGCATGTTAACTGTTGGTATAGAGATGTCAGGAGCATCTTGACTGCTGGTCTGGAGGGGTCAGGAGCATGTTGACTGTTGGTATAGAGATGTCAGGAGAATCTTGACTGCTGGTCTGGAGGAGTCAGGAGCATGTTGACTGCTGGTCTGGAGGTGTCAGGAGCATGTTGACTGCTGGTATAGAGATGTCAGGAGCATGTTGACTGCTTGTCTGGAGGTGTCAGGAGCATGTTGACTGCTGGTCTGGAGGAGTCAGAAGCATGTTGACTGCTGGTCTGGAGGAGTTAGGAGCATGTTGACTGCTGGTATAGAGATGTCAGGAGCAGGTTGACTGCTGGTCTGGAAGAGTCAGGAGCATGTTGACTGCTTGTCTGGAGGTGTCAAGAGCATGTTGACTGTTTGTATAGAGATGTCAGAAGCAAGTTGACTGTTGGTCTAGAGATGTCAGGATTATGTTGACTGCTTGTCTGGAGATGTCAGGAGCAAGTTGACTGCTGGTCTGGAGGAGTCAGAAGCATGTTGACTGCTGGTCTGGAGGAGTAGGAGCATGTTGACAGCTGGTATAGAGGAGTCAGGAGCATGTTGATTGCTGGTATAGAGGAGTAGGAGCATGTTGACTGCTGGTCTGTAGGAGTCAGAAGCATGTTGACTGCTGGTATAGAGGAGTCAGGAGCATGTTGACAGCTGGTATAGAGGAGTCAGGAGCATATTGACAGCTGGTCTGGAGGAGTCAGGAGCATGTTGACAGCTGGTCCGGAGGAGTCAGGAGCATGTTGACAGCTGGTCTGGAGGAGCTAGGTGCATGTTGACTGTTGGTATAGAGATGTCAGGAGCATGTTGACTGCTAGTCTGGAGGAGTCAGGAGCATGTTGACATCTGGTTTGGAGGAGTCAGGAGCATGTTGACTGCTGGTCTGGAGGAATCAGAAGCATGTTGACTGCTGGTCTGGAGGAGTTAGGAGCATGTTGACTGTTTGTATAGAGATGTCAGGAGCATGTTGACTGCTGGTCTGGAGGGGCTAGGTGCATGTTGACTGTTTGTATAGAGATGTCAGAAACATTTTGACTGTTGGTATAGAGATGTCAGGAGCATGTTGACTGCTGGTCTGGAGGAGTCAGAAGCATGTTGACTGCTGGTCTGGAGGAGTCAGGAGCATGTTGACTGCTGGTCTGGAGGAGTCAGAAGCATGTTGACTGCTGGTCTGGAGGAGTCAGGAGCATGTTGACATCTGGTCCGGAGGAGTCAGGAGCATCTTGACTGCTGGTCTGGAGGAGTTAGGAGCATGTTGACTGTTTGTATAGAGATTTCAGGAGCATGTTGACTGCTGGTCTGGAGGAGATAGGAGCATGTTGACTGCTGGCATAGAGATGTCAGGAGCATGTTGACTGCTAGTCTAGAGATGTCAAGAGCATGTTGACTGCTTGTCTGGAGGTGTCAGGAGCATGTTGACTGCTGGTATAGAGATGTCAGGAGCATGTTGACTGCTGGTCTGGAGGAGTCAGGTGCAATAAATGCAGGTCGATAATCACTCGCAAGGAGGTTAGGTGACTCACTTAAAGTCAAAACTAACATTACACCTACCCCCCATGCCCTGCCACCCAACCAAAGTTTCGGCCTGAGCCTCGCTCATAGATTGTACAGTCTCGACCCGGCAACTAGTATAGTCCCTGCACCAATGTAGTTGACAGAAGTACGTAATATCGAACAACATTCAAAATGTATTTACTTTGTTGATGTATTCTAATGCACTAATTTGAAATAAGAAAGTACTCTGTTTGGCATGGATGTAAATATTAATTTAAGAAATAAACATTCTTCTTACAAATTACTTTTTTTAATAATACCTATAATTTTCCAGATAAAAACAAAAAATATTTATTCTTGGGTCATTTTGGTGCCCCAGGAATAGTTTGTGTGTGAGGTTGCACACGTAGCGCACGCCTTGAACCGGCCCTGCCTGTAAATCTGTTAAGGTACACGATCACCATAGGGAGGGTCCCATAACCAGGGAGTCGAACCGGAACAGGAACCCTAAAAACACAATCCTGATGAACCGGAATCAGAATTGGAACCGTTAAATAATCTTATGTTCATAAAGGTTCTAAAATGTTCTTAAAGGTTCCTAGTTTTACAGAATTGTATATAATTTTGACATCTTACACCCTTTTTTTACTTTCTCGCTAACTTACAGGTAGAGAAAGTATTGTGATAGTCAAAAAAAATCGAACTCAAAACTTTGATGAATCTCTACGTTTTATGATCCGCCAGAATCCAAAAAGTGTTTTTTTAATTTCCGGCTGCCTGTCTGTCTGAACCTCCAACTAGAGCCTAAACTATTTTACCAATCAGGCTAAAGCTTGGTATCTAGGGTTGTCATAAGGTTGCTCCGAGGAGTTTTTTGGAATTGGCTATCTAACCCTAAAATTAAGGGTCGTTTACAAAGGGTAAAACGAGAAAAAGTCGATTTTCTCAAAATAAGTTCAAACGATCGATGATGATTAAATTTCATTTCTAAACATTTATAAATATTCCAAACAAAATGGCTGCTCTCTATATTTTGGCAAACTGACATTAAGGGCTCCGGTCTGATTCGTAAATTATCATTCTTTATCATATCTCAGAAACTATTTTAGGGTATTTTACAGAAGCTGAAATTTCCGTATCTCCGCAACTTTTTGAGATACTAACTAACTAACTACTTAACATATGTAGATCTATTTATAATACAAATATTTTTATTCAAAGAATATTTATACAAAACCTATAAAGTTGAAGCTATAAGCAAATATTTATATTTTTTAACTTTTTGAACATGAAAGGTAAAAATTATTGCTACCGTAAAAACATCTAGCCTGAAATATTGATGAATGTCAACGTCTCAAGCCCCCCCC
>CABFVX010000912.1:35997-47308 GCA_902151425.1 Timema shepardi
GCTCTCCCCAGCCCCGAAATCTAAATAGTGGTATTTGCAATGCCGTCTCCAAACCTAAAATTAAGAGTAGTTTAATCAAGGATGAAAAGAGAAAAAGTCAATTGCTTCAAAATCGGCTCTAATGATTTTGATTAAAACTCGTATCTATATGTTGATTAAGATTGTAATTAAATTGGATACTTTAATTTTCCCATGAAAATTACTTTTAGGGTACTTTACAGAAGCTGAAATTTTCGTATATCCGCAACTGTTTGAGATACTAAATAACTTATCATTGCAAAATTGTATTACTATTAAAACTAATAAACGTGTGTTAGAAATATATTTTCATAAAACCAAAATTTCTGAGATATGGCCATATATATTAATCTAATTTTGAGAGCTTTAGTTGTAAATAGATACTACTTATGTTTTAACGCAATAATTCTCCAATGTCATAGGGTATTAAATATAAGTACGTCTCTAAAAGTTTATGTTGTTTTTCGTTAAACCTCTTAGGATAAATGTTTGTATGATAATGATCTATCTCCATTTTAGACTCAATAGACAATATTTACATTTTTTATCGGTCAGAATTTATAAATGATGAATTTAATAGCAATGTGATTATATGAAGATGTGCAACATATAATTAAATGTCGAAAATTTTAACAGGAAGTTGAAATTTTAATACAAAGTGTTAATCCTTGTGGAAAAAATATTTTTTATAGGTACATACATACAAATGAGGACATTCATTCTTTAAAAATAAAATTATAAAATTTAAACAATAGAGCGAGAATGACCGTGCAGAGTTCCATACCATTTTTTTTCTTTCCTAAGCTTAGTTTAATTTTGAAATGTGTTTCCCCCATTTCAGTAAATTCTGAAAGAGCTTGATGCATTTTAGTTTATTACTTTGTTTGAAACCTTTTTTATAAGGTGATTAGAAAATAGTTAATGAGCCCTTAGCAATACACACTAATGTTAGATTTCAGAGGAATGTCATGACTGTCACATTGTTCGTTGTTTTCTCTCTTTCATGTTTTAGTTGAGGTTTAAAAAGCTGTATTTGCTTTGATAGAAGGCAGATGATACCCCATTCCTTAGAAGTTGAGATACAAAAACTAAGAAATCATCAGTTTTGGACAAGCAGTCTAGGCCTATTGTACTTAGTACTTCTTGGAAGTGAAAACTGATAGTCTGGTGTTTGGTTGAACAGCTTATAATAGCGGGTAAAGGAGTTGGAGTGTGGCAAAATGCAAACTTTAAATTCTTTCACTCAAGTTTAAATTAGGAAGTAGCTTGGTGAATATGTTCCTTGTGTACAGTGTAGGGGTGATTATTTTTGTTGTTAGTAAGTGGTTTAAATAATATTATTGATGGGATACTTTAAAAAAAATCAGTTCGAAAATTTTTTGACTATAAGATTGACGGTGCAAAGATCAAGATTCAAATTATAAGGATGCACTATTGTTACTAAGGTGCGTTATCATATTTTTTAATCTAGCAATACTTTTGATCCAGAAGGTTATTTCCAAAGTGGTTCTCCGCTCTCCTTCCACGCAAATGCTGATATACTTCCTCTAAGTATAACAATATAACCTTCCTCATTTATTACAAAACCATTATCGAAAATAGTAGCTTACATTGACGTAGCCCAAATTGATAGAAAGACGCTGTGTTAAAATTTTAAAAGAAAGAATAATTGTAACCAGAACCGCAACACTATCAAGAACCGAAAATAACCGAAACCTTTATAGTGTGTGTCACTCTTATACAGCCAGGAGTGTGCTAATAGCTCTCAGCCTTGACATTTTTACTTAAATCTCAGATTATTTAGGTATTGCGATGAACTGTAGTGTGCTGTGTTTTGATGTTCCATTACAATATGAGTAGGTGATAATCATGCATTTCTGTACTTAAAATATTACACCACATATCCTTATCTTGATCTAGTTCTATCAAGTCCTCCTTACCTCATTTCACACTTTATAGACCATTTATCCCTTCTTTGATACTGCCTGACAATAAAAGTTACCAGACCTAATTATGTATCCCTACGCCAAACCATATGGTCTGCAAAAACAAATGTTTATCAACTGTCACTTTTGAAAGTAAAAACTTATGTCTATACAAGAAACACATATTACAGCTTTATTAGCCTAATTGTTTAGTTTTTATTTATTGTTGACCTAGGTATGTTGTTATTAGGCCTAGTATTAATTATTATTTTTTATAAATAATCAATATTTATCGTTCACCAATAAATATGCTTCAAATAATGTTCAAATGGCTAGGGTTAGTTAATTTATTGTAGCCTACCCCTTGAATAAGGATTGGAGTAGAGAGTAGCCTGCCAACAACAGGGAAGGGCGTGTCAAAACTTGTACATAGTCTATAATAATTTTTTTGGATAAAATATTGAATAATGAATAGTTTTACATTCTCATTCTTCTCACAAGGACACGCAAAATCATAACTGTATGACATTATGATAATTTGAAACTTTTTTTTAATTTACACAATTAAGAAAAAGATGGGAAAATATTGACAAACATGTGTTTTTACCTTTGCTCCAGCATATTGTTTGTTTTGTTAGTTTATTTATGCATGGAAAGTCAACTTTATTTATATATAGGTTAAAAAGCAGTTATACTTTTTTTGTATAAGCTTTCGCAAACTATAAAAACCTAACCTTTCAAGGACCAACAAGAGGAAAACAATACAAGTAGACCCAAGCATTAGCACTAACCTTCTTGATACATTCTGTAGATGACCTGACGAACAGAATATCTTGTAAAATCATCAACAGTTTTTAAGTTCTACAGATACTCTGTTATTTCTTTCTGATCTTCTGAAAATTGAAAAATAATACATGGACACGGGAATCGAACCCGGGACCTTTGGCTTAGTACGCCAATGCTCTAATCACTTAACTATCCAGGAATCATCCCGTGACCAGGGTTAGGTTCGATTCTCGTGTCCAGGTGTCATTTTTTAGTTTTCTTAATATATGATGTAGTAATTCTCACTAAAAAAAGCATAAATATTAAATTTGGCTATTTGATTCTTGCCAAGAATTTCAACTTGATCCATTTCCTAGTTATAATAACTGCGCTTCACAAAGTTTTTTCGAATACTTTGAAATCGTAAAAACTTGATATTTAGCCCAGTGGTAAATACAACACAACCTTGGGGTTAAAATATTTTTTTTTAATCTTGATACATAGACTTGAATTTTATAATAATGTATATTGATCACTGAGAAACACTCGCTATTTTTTTTGGATCACACGCTTCAATATTATATTTGAAAAATAACTAAAAATCGTCTATTTTTTATAGTGGTTTTGTAATAAACGAGGAAGGTTATATTGTTATACTTAGAGAAAGTGTATCAGCACTTGCGTGGAAGGAGAGCGGAGAACCACTTTAGAAATAACCTTTTGGATCAAAAGTATTGCTAGATTAAAAAATATAACGTACCTTAGTAACAATAGTGCATCCTTATAATTTGAAATTGAGGGGGCCTAAGCCTATTGTCTCATATATATTGGTCGAGAGAGCAAGAATCTCTCTATTCCAATAAAAGTCACCATTGATCTTGCCACTCATTCTATACAGCACTCTAGATCACCTTAAACCTAGATCTAGCTTTGTGTTTGTAAAAGGCCCCTATTCATTCCGGGTTTAAGGCCTTATATCTCAAAACTGAAGGGGTCTACCTAACAAAACTTAAATGGGTCGCGAGAGGAATGAATTGGTGTGGGTGCGTGGAATATAAAAAATAATAATTTAGAAAATAAATATTTTGGGGAAAGAAGGGGAGAGCCGATATTGATGGCTCTACAAAAAAAAAGTGAGCCAGGGGTAGCTATTATATATTAGTAGAGTGGTTAACTGCAAATGTAATTTAATGAAAATGATGTATTGATTATAATTTTTTTATAATTAATAATGTTACTGTAACTACAGATAGCCCTTGTGTAAAATGGAGGCTAAGATCCAAGGAGATATAGATAAAAAAAAGTTTTTTTAAAAAAATAATCTAAAGTCTGTCTTTTAAATTTAAATGGACACATGTTTTGTATAATTACCATACCACCAGCTTCAGTGACCGAACGGTCTAAGGTGTCACTTTCATGTTAGACTTGCCTGTTGGTGGCGGCGTGGCAGGAGTACATATCCCTGTCGGGTCTACTGAGGGTGGTTTACCCTAAATTGTTTCCTACTCTCCTCCCACGCAAATGCGGGTTGATTACCTCTCAAATGTTTCCTTCATCATCCCTACATTTTCAGAGTTATTATTATTATTTATTCGTATAACAGGTAATAAGACTATCCAAAACCTTAACTCGGTCAGCAGCGTGTCTGCCCACTGATCTAAGGACCCCAGTTTCGATTCCCAGCAGGGCCGAACAATTTAAACATTGGTGAGGTGCGGTTTTCCCCTTTCACAGTGATGAATCAACGTCTGGGGTCTGGATGTTGTGCCTGTCCTAGTATTAAGTTATATTATAAGGCATATGAAGCTACGCCAGGCCCAGCAAGCAGGTAGTGGAGAATATATGTCTGGAAACTGTATTATTAGAGGAGTAAGGTAGTAAGAAACGGTGGTAAAAAAAATTGAATTTTCTTGTGTTAATTTTATAAAAATAAATAGTGTTTTTAATTTTTAAATTAAGTTTGTAAGCTATTGTACTGATGTGAAGGCTGAAAACCATGTTTTAGAGATTCAAGCCGTGTGTATAGCGTTGTCCTACTAATTTCCTTTCTCCGAGATATCAATGAACCTTTCTTTGTCTTGTCACCGAGTTTCCCGGGGTTCCCACAATGCACCATCACTTCCTTCCTGTTGATTAGATTATGTTGAAAGTTTCTCATGAGCAACTCACAAACTGGTACAATAGGTTATCCCACAATAGCACTGTTAAACTTCCTTCGCTGACGATGTAAGTAGAGACTGTATTCATATTATTGCTTATAGTTTATAATAGTTTACAATGGTTTGATAACAAAGAAAACTTGGATGGTTTAACCCTAGTGTAGTTTATAATATAGGGCCATAGTAGAATGAGTCAAGGTAAGAATGCTAACATGCTTGGTTACACTATGGTGTAGTTTATAACATAGAGCCATAGTAGAATCAGTCAAGGTAAGAATGCTAACATGCTTGGTTATACTATGGTGTAGTTTATAACATGGGACCATAGTAGAATCAGTCAAGGTAAGAATGCTAACATGCTTGGTTCCACTATGGTGTAGTTTAAAATATAGGGCTATATAAGAATCAATCAAGGTAAGAATACTAACATGCTTGGTTACACTATGGTGTAGTTTATAACATAGGGCCATAATAGAATCAGTCAAGGTAAGAATGCTAACATGCTTGGTTACACTATAGTGTAGTTTATAACATAGGGCCATATAAGAATCAATCAAGGTAAGAAAGCTGACATGTTTGATTCCCTTAGTGTAGTTTATAACATAGGGCCATAGTAGAATCAGTCAAGGTAACATTCTTGGTTCCACTATAGTGAAGTTTATAACATAGAATCATAGTAGACTCAGTCAAGGTAAGACCTATACCTTATTGCGTTCTACTATGGTGCAGCTAATAAGATAGGGTCATAGTGTAATAACCAATCATTCAAGGTAAGATTTCTACTTACTGCTTTCTACTATGGTGCAGCTAATAAGATAGGTTTATAGTGTAATCAGTCAGGGTAAGACTTTACCTTTCTTGATTCTACTATGGTGCAGCTAATACGATAAGTTCATAGTGTAATTAATAATTAGTCAAGGTAAGACTTTTATATTATTGCGTTCTACTATGGTGAAGCTAATAAGATAGGCTCATAGTGTAATCAATCATGTAAAAGACTGTTACCGAGTTTAGTTACGGTACATACTATCTATCTAGAGTAAATCTGTAACATTTACGGATTCAGTAGATATAATTTATCTTTGACTTTTGTCAGTTTATTCTTCTATGGTGTTGTTTGGTAGATATACTGATACTAAATCTGTAAGCGTCTGCTGGAAACATTAAATTGTCTAGTGGGTAATAAATGTCCTGACACTCTCAATCTTGGTTGAGACAAAACTCAACACTTGTTTTTAATCCACTATTACATTATTTTTTTTAGTATAACGTCAATGTAAAGCAGTTTCCTAATATAAAATTAGTTTCAAATTACTTTAAAGAGTTTGTGAGTTGACTTTATGCATTGTTTTATATGTCGGTTTCTGGTTCTCTTTTTACAGATATTTACCCAGTTATTGAGAGAGCTACTGTTTCTATCATTTCTCAAATACTACTCATATAAAATGTTGTCAGCTTTAAGAAAAACGGATACATTTAAAAAAAAATAATATTTGAATCAGTAAAAACTTCACATCTAAGACATATTGTTCAATCAGGGATGTTGAAACACATGTTATTTGAAGATTATTTACAAATCTATAAACACTTAACATGAACCTATAACTTCCTGCATGTATTCTTTGTCAGCTGAACCACATAATTAAGTTGTAAAGAACAGCGCTAACTATTATGTTTTATGGTTCATGGATGAAAATATGTACACCTTGATGCTCAAAAACTAGGAGAGAGCTTATATTTCTATGATCCATGTCAATTTGTTGGTTAACATAGACCAACAAAAACTTTTTTTCAAATATCTTTCAATTATAATAGAGTATGTATTTATCAGAAGAAAGAAAAATCTAGAAATGCCCATATTTTCCCATGCTGAGGCATCTCATATCTCAAGTCTGACTGTACAGAACTAAAAAGGTGAATTTTCATTATTGTATTTAATTCTTGGAAACCAAAGATTTCAATTTTATATCTTTCAAACCCGCTTGGAGAAAAATACGGAACGTGTACGATTAAAAGATTATAAGATTTATAAACAATTCAATGTTATCACACATAGCTCAATGAATCTTAAACAGTGTGAACTTTTATTAGGTATTAACACAAAGAATGAGTCCTAAATAGATAAAGGGAACGTTGATTTGTGTGAATGATTTAGTTAACTCTGTTCTTCTTAAATTGGAAAAACCTGTTTTTTGACGTCACGTGGTATGTATTTGTAATTTCGTAATCTATACTATGATCCTCATTTTTTTTAAAGAAACATTATTAATCTTCTAAAACAGTTTTATCACGAAGTTTAGTTTGTAAGTTTACAGTTTGATTCTATTCTTAATATCTTAATATATTTTAGGACTAAAAAAAGTCCATACATGTTTACAAATGAGAGACAATACAAGTGAAGTGTCGTGTTATCCGTTTCTTATGGACCAGCAGTTTATTGAATGTGCACAATCCAAATTAGGGACGAGTGGACAGCCAATTAATAAAGAAAGAGCAGCTTCTTGTTGCTTGTATCAGTTCGTGGAAAGAATAAACAACTTCCATGATGATTTCATTGTAAACTATCTCCGAGTAGATAATAAAACTATAAAGTGCAATATCACACAAGACAACTTAACAGCTCCACTGACTTTCCTCGTGACTAAAGACAATTGCTCCTATGAATACCTGACAGAAATGGTTGTGGCTTATAGCTCTGATTGTGCGCGAGATTATTTACAAACTGAAATACATAGTTCATATCATGATGAATGCTACGTGGAACTGACTTCAGGCTTAAATCCGTTTCTGTATACAGCTGCAGCATTCCTGTTATTATTAATATTGTTTGGAGCTGTGTTGAACTGCTCTGTTCTCATTGTTTACTTCAAGCAACGCTCTCTATGGAAATCACTAAACTTGTACCTAGTTAATACAATATTAGCCGACACCCTCATGCTGGTGATTGTCGAGCCAATACGTTTGATTGGGCTACTTACAGAACGATGGCCGCTTGGTGACGTGGGATGCAAGATATTCATTTCCAATAACATCATGTTTCTTTTTGTTTTGATGTATACGACGACTGCACTCAGCATTGAAAGATATCACCTGATAGCCAACTGGTTTCAAAGCTACACGGCAGATGCAGATAGCACCAAAAAACGTGTATTAGCGGTGAATCTTAGCGTGTGGATTTTTGCCATTATGTTTTCTTCTCCTTTCTATATAGTGTCTTACGCTAATGAAAACTATGGTTGTCTTATTTTTAACGTATTAACAGGGTGGTCCTACTACTGGTACATACTTATGGGGGCTCAGGTATTGTTAGTCTTTGTTGTACCATTTTCATTGATTCTTATATTTTATATTATGACTTCTTTTAAAATCACAAAAACAATAGTTCATTCAGAATCTAGAAGTAACAATGAGGAAATGAAATCTAGAGAAAAAATCGCCAAAATGTTTGTTGTAATTATTGCAGTTTATTTTGTTTGTCATCTTCCTTTTAATATACTCCTCATTATTATAATGACAACTGGTAGGACCCCCTGGCAGAGATATTGGCAAGGTCAAGTACTTTTTCTTGTGTTCCAAAGTCTAAGGGCCATAAACTTCTGCAGTAATTCTATTATTATTATTGTTATGTGTTCTGAAGTTCGTAAATATTACTCTAACATTTTTCATCGCAGCAATATTATGAGGTTTACATCCATAAAGGAATCAGTGTCAAGTAAAGTTGATTTATCCACCTTTGACAGTTAATGAATATGATTATATAATATAACAGAATTATAATAAATTTATTAAAACTAAAGGTGGCCCTTGTGTTACATGGAGGTTAAGTCCCATGGAGATGTAAATCAATGCAGAAGCATTTTAAGTGAGACTAATAACGAGTATAAGAGAAAGGGGCACTTATGTTGTTGTTTTGTTAGTTGAATAAATGATTATTGAGAATTGCACTAACCATTAAACATTGTTTAACACTCCGGTACAAACATCTTTCTCGTTTATAGCACATAGAGAATTTGTGCATTGTTCTTTCCTATAATTATTGAAAGAATCTATTTCATAAAGGTACACTAACCCCATGGCTTCTTTGGTGCTGACTGACAGCTCACAGCTGATTTTTGATAGTCAAGATTTAGGTATATACCTAAATTTATACCTAAATTTTGACTGTCAGAAGTGACAGCTGCTAAACACATGTTTTTTCAGACCATATGGTTCAGCGTAGGGATACAAAATTTGCTCTGATAGCTTTTCAAAGGCGTCAGCTGTCAGCCGTGAACTGTCAGTCAGCACCAAAGAAGACATGGAGCTACTGTACTTAAAATTCACTGATAAATTAACATGGCAGAAATGTAGGTTTAGCTCCTGTCAGCAATAATTCATTTTTAATTCCTCAAAACTTTGTATAAAAGTATTATTACCATAATATTATGTTTAAAAAATGCCATAGCAAATCATTTTGTTACACAATAAAACTGTACCAAATTAATGATTCCACCTCGTTTCTTGAAACTGTATTTGTTCTCTATTGTTTCTTAATTTATATCTGCACGTCCTCAATCACATTTAACACTTGCATTATTTTAGTTATGCCATTAAAATAGTTAACCAAAACATGAGAGTCGATAAATAAACAAAATTGTATAAAATAATACCTTCATGAACACCTATTTTAGCCTAGAGAAAATCAAAACATGAAGCATTAGAGACTACTATGCTTGTGCTGAGGGAAACAAAATTGATTCTTCAATTAAACTGTTCTAGACAAAACTTGCCACATTTTAGGGACCATTTTGTAGCTAGACTGTGTTTAAAAAGACTCGTGTTACATGAATGATACCTGGATTTAACTTTAGATAACATTTTATCCTTGTTTATAAACATGGTTACTTCAGTGTAGCAATGATTTACTCATAATAGCACCCTAACAAAAAATGATTTGGTCATCCTTGAAACGAATCCCTTCCAGACCTAAGGATAAGTGCACTCCAACAAAACACATGTTAAACCAAAACACATAAATCTCACAATAAAACTTAAAACAAAGATAATTTTATTGTTCAAAAATGTCTTCTTTATATTATTTAATAGATATTTATTTTTTCACACTGAAATAAGCAAAGGCGATGAACTTTAATACTGCCGCTAAAATATTTTTATGTAATTATCATTTCATTTAATGTTTAATAATTTCAAAACTCCTCTTGTGAGGTGAACATGTTTTACTAACTTCACATACAATTTAGAAAAGAGTAATAATGTTAATAGTGAAATAAAACAGCATGGCATTCGTATTTGGAGAAATTTATATCTTGGAGTTATTGGATACGACGATAAGACGCCGCTGATAACTCACAACATTAACAAGATATTTTACCCGCCTCAGTGGCGTAGTTAACAAACGCGCTAGTTTCATGTTGAGCTAGACTGCCGAGGACAGGGAGATCGGGATTCGCATCTCGGTTGGGTGAACGGGAGGTGTTTTCCCCTAAATGGTTCTCCACTCTACCTCCACGCAAATGTGGGTTCACTTCCTCAACATTCTACCTTCCCAATTCCTAGCCCATTAGCGTGACTGGTACTTAAGCGTATAACCCGAACGGGTAATAAGACGCGATGCTATATAAATAAATAGACAAGATATCTTGTCCATGTGCGTGACGATGTGTGTCATTGGTTTATTTAATAATTCTTGTAAATGGTTTATCTTTGAACACATCTCTGACGTCACAAAATATCTTCATGTCCATCCAATTGTTGTTGATCTTGATTCGTCACACGGTGAAAGGAAAGGTATTTTGGACATTTCCAAAAAAATAATTTCAGTGTCAATAATATCAATAAAATAATAACATAATATTAGTACATACAATAAAATTTAATATTTGTGTTTCAAACGTCTTTATTATATTTGAATTGCGCGCATGCTAATTTGCATGAATACTCACACTTTTTGGCTTCAATGTTTGATTACTGGACTTAATAACCTGTATATCTGATCTTTATGATGAGCAAGCTCCAGTGACTTAACACCCAGATCCGCAGGGCTTGCAATACTGGGGGATGAGGGGTCCAATTGTATAAGGGAAATTGTGAAAGGGAAATTTAAATTACTATAAATTTGGTGGAAATAATTATAATCAAGTAACTTATGCCTTGATTATTGACAATTTATATAGTTGAATATGTTTATCATAAAGTGTTCTAAATTATAACTAAGCTACAGCGTTATTTTAATAATTTGATTCGTTTTTAAGTAGTGCAGATTTTGTTTTATCTTCATGCAGTCAATCTGACTGACTGTTGACGCTCTCGACACAACACCGGGGGTAAAACAGTCATTATATGGTCTGATTACTAAATTAGTAATTATTTAAGAGTATTAATTATATCTCATAAGATGTAATAAGGTGTTAGACGGACTTGGAGAAGGGAGCCCAAACATAAATC
>CABFVX010000912.1:56285-99505 GCA_902151425.1 Timema shepardi
GAAAAAAAAAAAAAAAATTAAACGGATCCACCACGACTGCACAGCTTACCCGCACAGTCATAGATTTTAAGTGGCAGCACCAGGAACTAAAATTCTCTGCCAACATTTTAACCTTGACTAAACTAATGTTTCAGTTTTATTGATCTGTGCTAACTGTGATCTGCGTTCATAATGGAGACTTGTGATATTTCTATCGTGAAGGAAGAAACCTTTGAACTTATCAAGACAGAGCCTCAGAATGAAGATGAATTTGATATGTGTGGACTATCAGGCATTACAACTGAGGTGAGATATCAAATCTTTTGACTCTTGTGGAATGGAAGTAAAGACAGGACCTGTATTTTTGTTGAATTGATAGAAAATGTATTTTTTAACCAAAATAAATTTAATAGGGCGTGGGTAGCAATATTTTAGAGTTTAGTAGTCTTCAAACAAATTCTACATTTCTTAAATATTTATCTCGAAAAATTAAAAAATTATAATGCTTTTCTAATTAAGTTCAAACGGGAACAATATGCATGAAAACAAAGCATATAATATTATTATTTAGTTTCAAGACATATTTCTTCTTCCACCACCACCACCCCCCACACTCACACTTAAGAAAAGGATTAATAATTTTTAGTAATAAGGCCTTAGCACTTAAACAAAAGTTACTAAAATAACTAGAGGAACGAAGAATCTTAAATATTTACCAACGTTTGGGTTTACCGTGATCTTTTGCTTTAAATATCGTAATATTTTTTATTAATGTTTAATGGCTTATTGAAATATTATTAAAAATTATAATTCAATAATGAATGGAGGCTAGGTTAAGTTAAGTTAAGTTGAATTGTTATTGTAATTATACGTATTTTAAATTATGTAATGTTTGATAGGCTATATGTGTTGTATCCTAATACATATTTTAATCTTTAATTTGTGCTCTTATTTTAGATTAAAATACAATTTAGCTTTCATTTGTAAAAGTTAGTTTTTGTTGAAAAGAGGTACATTTTTGTCGTATAAAATAATTTTTGCGTTATTATAAAAACAAGTATTATTTGTGATTTACTTTTAAGTTGTCCTCATAGTCTTTTAATCAAATTCATACTTTCCAAGCTTATTTAATCAACATATTCGACCTTCTGCCATTTCTAAGGTGAGTTAATTATATTTATTTCCTAAATGGTAATTTTTTTCTACTCAAAATAGATACGCCATATTAATGTGTAAACATAAGTTTAGTCATACATTGTTAATATTTTTGGAATAATTTAATTAGAATTAGCTCAGGGTCCATAACATGAGATGTATTTAACAAACGATAATTTGTTTTGAAATAAATAGGACCAAGACATCTTGATATTTTGCAAAGCGTTTTCTAAAGTTAAACAAGGCACACTACACCTTGAATACCTTCAATCCCAGGTCGATAGGCCTTACCTATAATTTGTTTATCTTTTGGTTTCACATTATTTAGTTTAAATGCTACAGGAACTACAACAAAGAACATAAACTATAAATAAATAAATAATTCCCCTTAGCATGAAATGAATAATTGATTTTTGAGTGGTAGAGCATTGTAACGCTATAACAAAAGTTCCGAGCTATATCAACTTGTTTAGTCGTTATTTTGAACTATTAACTGCTGACCTATTTTTATATAGATGTTATTGAGGTGTGTATCTGTAAACCATGATCTTTACATACAGTTTATAGCCGTATTTCCTCTTTAGCACTGTTTGTTCCAAGTATTTAGAGCCACTTCCTCCAACTCTTTCAGAAAGGATGAATTTGTGGAGTGGAAAATTTCTCCAAGCTATACTGTGAGCTGTGTTTACAGTTACAGTGAACTACAGGTTTCTCATAGAGCCGAGGTTTTTTGATGACAATTGTAGAGTGTTTGATGTTCTGCTTATTGCTGCACTTTCTTAGTTCGTCTTTTTCAGTTTTTGTATAAACAAAAAAAAATTAATAACGTGGGCCCGCAAGTTAGCTATACCGTCCGAGTGGTCGCAGCCATTAACGATGATAGTGCAATCCTTTGTGGATGTCATGTGTTCAGCATTATTAGCCCTGTGGCCGGTAATATGAGTTTTATAAAGCGGAATTACTACTTCCTTGTGAAAGTAGCTCCTCATTTGTCCTCCAAGAGAATAAGTTTTACCCCATTCCAGACTCACTGCTTCATAGATACATTTGTAAGCGTGGAGTATCGAACCAGGGAGATACTTCTGAATTTGTAGCCAGGAGCTCTGACCAATACACTATTGGCTTAGTAAGATAAATTAGTATGCTACAGTCCAATTTTAATAGATAGAAACTTATCTAACAGCTATAAAATCTAACTAGATCTGCTGTCACATATAATTTGGTTAATTAACGTTATATCCTGTTGTCATTTTTAGTAGATGTCATTGATGATTGTAAAATTACAATCCTTAACCTTTAAGTAGGTAGGTGGGTTACAGATACGCGAGTAGGTAGGGGGGAGGGGTTGCTCACAACACCCCAAAATAAATATATTTTTTAATTATATCTTTTAATCAGTATATTTGGTTATAGCTAATCTTAAATTAGCTATACTCTTATGAGATATAAGACTATAAATAAAATGAACTTTAATACATACAGGTAATATTTTTTATTCATTTTTCCCAAGATAAGGTTTTAAAAAAGCATTTTTTCATTTAATTGTTCAATATTATTTAAAAAATGTAACTCAGTTAAAAAAAATAGTAAAATACATTATAATCTGATACTAATTAAGATATTAAAACATACATTTCTCAAAACTTTAATTTCAATATATGAGCTGCCTATTTGCAAAAGCATTTATATCCCAAAATAAAAATAAATGTGATATTGGTATCTCTATATTCCTTAACTCATTGGCTACGAGTTTAATCTTTTAAAACCGAACAAAAACAGTTATGAACAGTATAAAATCAAGGGATAAAAGTGGGTCAAGTAGCAAAAGAAGTTAAATCCCCAGTGTTTACTGTTGCAAATAAGCTTATATCCATCAGTCACACCTACAATCGGAAAAGCAGTTAAATCCTTATGTCAAAATGTCAACCTTATACTTCAAATTGCAGAAACAGCTAAATCCTTTCTTGTACCATTAAGGACCTTTTTTTTTATCGATAATGTATCTACAATTAAAATTATTTTACTTCCAAATACAATTATATGGGTTTTAAAAATAATTATGAAAGTAGGTACAAGAAAGTAATATGTTGGCTACACTGGAGAACAGCTGGTATTTTATCAATAGGTATGTGTATTACTTTTCAGCCTTATTGTAGGTAATTTCTTCAAAAATGATGGATCAAGACCTCAATGGCATATCCAAGGAAGAATGCATTGTTGAAACTCCTAACAAGTCGAGGAAGAAGAAAAACCATCAAGAAACATGGAAAAGGAACATTGAAAAGATGGCCAAGTATGTGAACAAATTCATATGGCTATCATTTTACTTTTACTTTGATCACTTAAATTCACTATTATTTTTTCCATACACCACCCAAAAGGATCCCCAAAGATGCTCACATGAGATCACAGAGGTAAAAGTGGATATAACTTTATCCAGATTTCTATGCAAAACATCAGAAAAATCCACTTTAACTACTACAAAGATGCAGACCTACAATCTAAAAAGAACTTTATTTACAACATTTATCAGTTTCGTCCTTAAAACGGAGTCGCCTTCCCGAAGGTAGAAATTCCAGAAGGAAGGTCAGGCCTACTTTCTTTTTACCCAAACAATGACAAGATAATAAGGAAAATGTCAAAGTTTGTCGATCTGCATTTTTAACAATTCTTCAAGAGAGCTGCAATCGTATTCAGAAACTCTGCCACAGATACCTTCAATTAGGGATCACTCCTCCTGAAACCTGTGGAGGTCATTGGAAGCAAGTAATCTATGAAAAGAAAAGGGATAATGTCGAAAAATTTATTAAAACATTCAAACCAATACAAAAGCACTACTTAAGGAGAAGAAAAAAAATACAGCAGTACTTACAAAACGTAATTAATGTAAATAAAATGTGGAATATGTACATGGAAGCAAATCCCTCAGAAAAAATACTGGTCCAATATGAATTCTTTCGAAATACTTTCAATGAAAACTTTAATATTGGATTTAATGCTCCCTACACTGACAAATGCTCAACATGCACAAGGCTTGAATATCAAATAGCTAACGAGAATGACAACAATAAAAAAGGCAGATTTAAACAGAGTTAAAAGGCCACAAAATTCGTGCTGAAAGGTTTTATTAAATATTACTAAAAAAGATGTATTGTCTAAAAATACATTGTCCCCTAATTGGGACCAGCTACTCGTCTATTGTAACTAATTATGAGAATGTTAACGCTTTTTGGTGGTTCACCACAATTATTGTAAAGATATTTTTAATGGGTGCTAATTTATCTTGATTCTTTGTTGTCTGTCCAAAATATTGTTGAAACGGATTACTCCTAGTAAAAATAAAAATTTATCAAGAGACATCAGTGAATGCAATATGTCAACTCCGACTCCATTTATCTTGAAAAGATCCCTTAAATTTAGTTTACCTCCATTGCTAGCAATTATCAACAGCCCAAAAAAAGATCTAATTTCGAATTGATTAGTTTCCCGGTATTTGTTTTTGTTTATATATAAACTTTAAATATAGATTATCTAAATATTTGTACAATCTGTAATTACAATTACAATGACATCATCAATAAGAAGATCAAAACACTCTTGTGGGGTCTTGGCTAATTTAGTAAAATGCTTGGTTCCCAGTAAATTAGTGACTAAATTATGTTTGCTTGACCTGACTGATGTAGAAGCTGATTGTCCCCCCATTTCGTTTTACTATCTTTTCCCGTCCAATATTTAGGTTTATTTTGAGGAACACTTATGTCACAATCCAATTGTTCACTGTCTGACTGATGAGCACTTTCTTCACAGTAATCAAATTCACCATCATCAGGGTTACTGAACTCTGATATATTACTATATAAACCACAAAGCTCTTCCAACAATTTTTGTAGACGCTCCTGTTCCTTTTAATAAGACATTTTGACGATAAAAACCATTCAAACTTTACAAAACTAAAAGCAAAACAAAGCCTAAAATCCAAACACAAATTGGTAGGTGGGGTGTTGACATCATCCTAGCACGTTTGACGCTGTGTAACTGAGCACAAATTCAACCTGTGTGTGCCACTACCACTCCCAACTGTCACGTGATAAACAACAGGAAGTTAATAAATAGAAGAGGTCTCTTGCCAACTTAAAAATATGATATATTTTAGAAAACTTTGACTGGGGTGCTGTGACTACCCCACATAGGGCCTACCCACTTAAAGGTTAAAAATAAAAAGTGTTATCTATTTAGACTGTAATAAACGTGTTTGTATTTTATTAAAAGTTCTCCCTATAAATGTTGTGCTGTATTTAGATTACTGTCCTACCATGTCATAATAAATAGTACTTTCACTTTGATATCAATTCTTGCTTTTGTATTCTAATTTATGAAACTTATCTTGTGAATGAAGAAAATATTAATTATAAACACAGTTAGTAATATAATTGTGTAAAAGTATATCCTTTGCATTACTAACATATTTAATGAATATCAGTAAAAGTATGTCTTTTTAATTATAGATGGATTCCAATATGGCTGGCGATTTAAAAGATACCATAAACTATGAAGCACAACATTTTCAAACCTCAGACGTGAACATGAAATCCAATCAGAGAGCATCAACAATCAGAGAACATATTAAGGTTGTATGTCACTCACTATGAATTAAAATTTAAGGACTTTACTTAATTATTTAATGTTGGCGCACCTCAATAAATTTGTCAACAATAAATTATTTTTTTTTTTGAAAATATTTAAATGTACATGAAATATAATTATTTATATTCGAATTATATAATAAATGACATAATAATGTCAAATTTACATATATAATAATTTCTTGTAAATAAACGTAATTTAAAAATATTTAAAAAAAAAACCTTCCTAACTTGAAAGTAATTTAAAAAAAAAATTCAAGTTGTGGATTAGATTAATTTCAACCTACTGGAATTAATATTTATTGCATTGAATTTGGAACCCAAGAAATGTAGGGGTGTTATCTATTTCATAGTTTACCTATTCAGGGAATAGTTAAGGAATTTCATCAGATCGTAAATATCTATGTATTCATAAATAAAATATTCTAATTAAAATAGTAAAAGTAACGTTTAATCTAATAGTTATAAAAACTATGTATGTCTTCAACACTGGTATTTTGCAAAGCGGGTTTTATCTTATCTTGACTCAACTAAGCACTCTAAGCACTATTACACTCAGATTCCACTGTACAAAATAGAAAAAGAGTAAAGAAAGTTACTAGTTTGACCTGAGGGTCACTTGTTTATCTACTGATAACACTTCCCCTCTTTCACAGGCGATTATAAACACTCACTCCATTATTTGCACCGAATTACTTTGGCGTACATTTTAAACAAATGTTATCCTGTTTCTCATTCTGGATAAACATAATGCTTCCACATACTTTTTTATAGACATCCTGTCATTGAGACTCCTACTGGATAAACATAATGCTTTCACATACTTTTTTATACACATCCTGTTATCAAGATTCCTACGGGTCCCTTTTTAGGTTGTTTGGACCAGTCGTAGGCATGTTCTGTTTATTGGTTTGCAGGCATCAATACAAGGTAAAAATAGTTACTAAGTGAATAAGCTAAGGAGTAACAAATCTAAACACAGTCATTTACTTCTTTATAAATTTGTATATTAATAAACCCTGTTCTAATTCTGCAAGGGGACACGTAGGTAATATTTTAAGTTAAGTGGTGCTCATGTGCTTCAAACACTTCAAGTATGCATATGCATATGGGTCCAAAGAATATTAAGTTGTCCTCTAAGCACTGATTTAGAGAATGTTATATAGTAATGAAATTTTACTCTTCATAAAGTTTGCTATAAATTAAGTAGTTTCAATATTGTTTAAAGAGGTTTATTTGTCCTTGCTAGGGTATCCATGCAGATGTTATGCAACCCAATGTTTAATAGAAGGAGAAAAATCAGGATAGGTAGTGGCCTATAATATATAAAATAAAATTATCTGACTGTTGGAATACATATTTCCATTTTACTCTCTGTAAATTCCGTCCCTTTAAACATGCAATTTAATGTCCCAAACTAGCAAATATTTAAATAACTTTAGTTTTTTGTGTGAAATTTCCAGTGTTTTCACTATAATTTGCGAACACCAAAATTTACCTGTTAATTCCCCAATTCTTCAGGTAGATATCAAACCTTTTCATAGAAGACGTTCGGATTAATACGGATTCAGGGTTCAGTAATTATTAACGTGATTATAAATTTGTTCATGATTTCTACTATCAAGTCCATGACACTTAAATATCCCCGTAGGTTAAAAATACAAAAACAGTTATATTCAGATCCCGTTCCTCTGGTGGCCAGTCAACAAGACCACGCCAGCCTACCTACAACCTTGAAATACAACAAGGGTGTAAAATTCCACACTGTTGTAAGAGTTCGAGTATTTTTTTTCTTCATTCTATACCATAATTATAACGTTATCTTTGAGAAAATGTGTGAATAAATATGTTATAGGTTTCCCATTTATTAAGTTAGGACTACTTACGTGGGAACCCCAAGTACCAAGCTACCTTACATAATCCTTTATGATTTTATGATATTGATAGGATTCCATGTCAATATCAGACCGTCTCTTGAGTGTCTGTATGTAATTACTTTACTTAATACATAGTTATACAAAATTTTGTTTGTCTTTGATGAAAAATGTTTATTTGTACTGTATATTTAGATCGAGTCTGACACCCCATATACTGTCGATGGTGTTGTGAAGACTGAAATGAATTTTTATGATTCTTGTGAAGGAATAATGAAATCAACCCCAGTCAACTTCACCTTAAACAACAAATACCAGGTATTCATTTACTATTTTAAGTCGAACATAAGAGTATTTCTGGTAATAAACAATATAATGTACAGTATTGTTGCACTAAGCTAAAGGTCGCAGGTTTGAGGTTGTTTCCAAGATACAATTGGCAACTATTTAAAAATATTTTCATCACAATTTAATTATTTGCATGACTTGTGTTTACAGATAAAACTGGAACAAGAGCAATCTGCTTTATCAAGGGAAATGTTAGAGTCCCACCTAGTTGTAGAAGCATGTTCTGATTTTAATTTGAATATTGAATGTGTTAAGGAGAACCTGGAATTATCTTTAAATGCAAATCACAAGGCAACAGATTCCAATAACACTTTACTAAAAAGTAAAATTAGTACTTTAAAATGTAAAACAACCAGTTTATTAAATTTTGATCAAATAGGAAAATATAGTCGCTCAGATAATCATTTAATGGCAGAGGACTTTAAAAACAATGAAGAAAACAAAAAGGAAAGTAGACATCCTGAGTCGGGAGGGTTTTATAGATTACGAAGTGCAACTAGGACAAAAAGTAGATCAGCAAATTACACTAAGAGTCCACAGAGAAGAGGACATTGTACAAATTATGTAGGAAGAAGGAAATGTAAAACTGAAAATTGTACTAGGAAGGTTCAGGTAGGAGAACATTGTACTAAACATGGAGGGGAAAGGAAATGTAAAACTAAAGATTGTACTAAGAAGCCTCGAGGAAGCTATTGTTCAGCTCATGGAGGAGGATGGAAATGTAAGACTGAAAATTGTACTAAACATGCTCAGAAAGGGGGACATTGTATTTCACATGGAGGAGGAAGGATATGTAAAACAAAAGAATGTACTAAGAGGCCTCTGCTAGGAGGACATTGTTCAGGTCATGGAGGGGGATGGATATGTAAAACTGAAAATTGTACTAAACATGCTCTAAAAGGAGGACATTGTTTTGCACATGGAGGGGGTACAATATGTAAAATTGATAAATGTAAAAAGCATTCTAAGAAAGAAGGCTATTGTTCTGCACATGTAGAGGAGAGAAAATGTTTAGCAGAAAATTGTACTAACTATGCTCAAATAAAAGGACATTGTTTAGTACATGGAGTAGGAAGAAAATGTAAGATAGAAAATTGTATTAAACACGCTTTGAAAGGTGGACACTGTTTTGCACATGGAGGAGGAAAGGGAAGTAAATGTAAAACTGAAGGTTGTACCAAGTATAGTCAGGTAGGAGGACATTGTAATGCACATGGTGGAGGAAGAAAATGTAAAACTGAAAATTGTACTAAAAATGTTAAGGTAAGAGGACATTGTATTGCACATGGATTAGGAAATAAATATAAATTATAAAATTGTACTAAAAATGCTAAGGTAAGAAGACATTGTATTGCACATGGAGCTGAAATTATAATTAAATTGTAAAATTATATTAAAAATTCTGAGGTAAGAGGACATTGTATTGCACATAGAAGGGGACTGAAATATATACTTAAAATTGTACTAAAAATGCTAAGAAAAGATGAACTTGTAATGGACAAGAAAGGGAAATGAAACATAAAACGGGAAGTTCAATGTAAAATTTGTCTAAGTATTTTAATATATTAGGAAATTCTTTGAAGTTTGTAGGGAAAAGGAATATGTTAAAGTTAAAATTGTATGAAATAAGGTTAAAGGAAAAGATGTAAAATTCATGGAGGAGTAAAAATAGTTTAATCAGTGTTTTGTAAAAAGTATGCTCAGTCAGATAAACTTAAAAAACTCATAAGTAAAACAAAAACATACTATCACATGTTTATGTTATCAAAAAGAATTTCAAAAAAGAGTATAAAATGAAGTGATAAAACTATAAAAAACATAATGGCATTTGTTTAGTGGAGATGGGCAGGGAAATACAAGATTACGCCTTCCTTACACTTATATGGGATACAAATATTAATCTTCATCAAATTAAGAATAGTGATTGTTGCGAGACGAATGTCTTACCTCCGGAACCACTGTAAATAAATTGGTATTAAACTTTGTATAACAATTAGACATATTTACTTTTGCATCCAAAGTTATAACTGTAAATGCAAATAAATAAATGTTTAACTTGATATGTTTTAACAGGGATATATTATACAATACAATTGCAAATTACATTAATTTTTTTACCACAGCTCTTACTATCGTTTTTACTATAACCTTGTGCGTTATGAATGAGAATGATCGAATTTAGTGGAAAGGTGCCCTAGAGGATAAAAAAACCACTATACTTTACCGTGTTTAGAACCCTCGACCTTCTTTATCAATGAATATACAATTTACCTATATTGCGACAGACAAGCTCTACACCGCTCCCTTGCCAAATTAGTTTTAGATGAAAATAAATGTTTAAACAATTTGTAATAAGTAACCTCTAAAAGGATAACATTGTTTATGATTTACAAGCCAAATTAAATGAAAACCAACAGTTTATTTAATCATTCCTTGGTAATAGAACTTTTTGTAACCCTAGTGATGGTCAGAATAGAGTAGGTAATTCAACCAACTGATAAATCATTCAAATAAATTTGACGAAAAATTCATTTATATACTTGATAGGAATTGTGATTATTTTGACACTATAAAACCCATCTTTTAGATTGTATGAGAGATCTATTTTTTGAGTGTTGCTATAGAATTCACTTATAAGAATATTTCCCTCTGACCTTTCCTTTATCATATAGTTGTTTTAGATTTCTTGGTTGATACAAACGTTTCTCATAATAAATATTTTATGTTAATTAACAAGTTGTTTATGACTACAAATAGATTCTTAGCTGTTAATAATTTAAAACCTTATCAGTTGTATAGCTATAGTTCTTTTCTCATATAAATAATTTATAGAAATATAATTTAATGTGAATTATTCATGTGACTTTTTTGTAACATTACTTTAATTACAATATAGACTGTATGCATCAAAGCTGTTATTTATGCATAACTTATTCTCAGCCTCTAGTTGTGCAAATATCAGTGTAATCTATGTCAGTATGTATAGTAAAGTCAATGAATAAAATGGTGGTCAATGTATAGTGATATCGCTACTCCCTCTCTTATGGACCAACATGTCAGGATGGCTTACTAGGATAAGTAGACAGTGGTAAATAGCTATGGGGTTTGTTTTAATCTTTGTGATTTAAATATTTTAGATGAAGGTTTTCGTCCTATCAAAGTCCCTACTCAGCATTTCCACGTCATGGCCTATCTTTGGTGTTATAATTGTAACTGGTATCCAACATCTATGATGACCTAAAAACTTGATGTTATATACCAAAAACATTACTAGTTTTGTCAATACTCAATTTTGGATTCTATTTTAGTAAATAATGTGTTATCAAACACATTATTTACTACCAGTGTTTTGTTTTAGCTGTTCGTTCCATGAATAATCATCACAGACACTGTATATTTACCTTAAGTGACTTGAGAAGATCAGGTGGAGAGGATCTTTACAAATTATCTTAACAATTTTAATGAATAGAATATTAAAAAAAATAATCAAAGAAATTTAAATTTAATACTCTTTATTTAAATAATCAAATAAATACTCAACAGCTCAACTTGGATCTTAGACCATTTGTAAATAAGTTAATCAAAAGACACCCAGTGCGTAGAATAACTTTTTCCTGATTCTGAAATCATTTTGATAGACTTTTGTAAACAATGGAAACGTACTCTTTACAAATTATCTTAACAGTTTTAGTGAATAGAATATTAAAATAAAATAATCAAAGAAATTTAAATTTAATACTCTTTATTTAAATAATCAAATAAATACTCAACAAAAGTCTATCAAAATGATTTCAGAATCAGGAAAAAGTTTTCTACGCACTAGGTGTCTTTTGATGAACTTATTTACAAATGGTCTAAGATCCAAGTTGTCCAGCGCATCCTGATGTACGTTAGGTACTGCTATGTTGGTTAGTCTATTTTGCTTCATCGTAGACAGCAAGTATGTCTTTTAGCGGTGAAGAGCGCTCAATGACCTATCAGCTGTAGGGGTCGTCACAGGAGCATTGCGGAAGAGTTTCATGCATTTGTTGACTTCGGGTAGGAGGTCTTGAACAATGGTGTCTTCCAAAAAAAACCTTCGTATGTCACTCATTTAGGTTATGGCTACTCTTTTCTGTTTGGCAATGTGTACAATTATGGATAGTTATAAAAAGAGTCTACCGATATCGAAATCGTCACAAAAGAACTCTAGCATCTGCTAGAGCTTTGTAGTTCCTTTTTCCACAGCAGATCCGCACTTATTCTCTACGGATACTATAATTGTGTGAATTTGATACTAAATTATCCATTTTGGAAAATATATATACAGTGGATTCCAGTTAATTGGAGCAGCCATTTATTTGGGACAAAACTCTAAGAACATAAACAAAAGAAGTATTAACCTTGAATTTATTCCATTTGTTTAGGCCAACTCTCCGCTTAATTGGAGCAGTGAAGGTAATGTAGGCTCCCAAGCTCGTAGCATAGATATTCTGCGGGCTGCAGCTGAGTTTGTTGTTGTGAAGTCGTCCTGTGTATTGCGTTTGCTCTGTGGGGTGGCAGTGAAGGTCATGTTGATAGCGCGCTGGTAACATGGAAATTGTACAAGCAGCAGCTGAGTCAGTAGAGTTTAAATAGTGCTGTAGAGTAGCTGTGTTGTTTGTTCTGTGGCATGGTAATTATATTCTGTTTGACATTATGCTTGCGGTATACAATTGTTTACGAGAAAACTAAGCTATGCGTCGTGTATAGTTGTTCATTTTGTGGATTAATATAAATTTAAAACTTTAACAAACAGTGCACTAAGCTAGGATCGTTATATATAATGAATAAAACTGTCAAGATGTCACTTAAAGATTTGACACTCTCCGAAAAAATTGCTATTCTTTACAAGATAAATAGTCAAACTCCTAACATCAGTCATCGTCAGCTAGTAGAGAAAATTAAGGTGCTGAAATCTACAATTTCACGACTGTTATTAAACACCTCATAAACGAAAGATGGAACTAAACGAGGTGAGCGTGTGAGCGGCCCTATGCTAAAATGCAAATCAGAAGAGTTGGTCAAGAAGCTAGGCCATGTAAATTTCAAAGCAACGGATGGTTGGTTGTCTCGATGGAAGTGTAGAAATGACATTAGTTACAAAATGCACACGGCGAGAAGGACAGTTCTGATGCTACGAGCGCTGACCAATGGAAATCAGAGTTTCTTAAAAAATTTAGTGCGGATGTCATTTACAACACCGATTAAACAGGCCTGGTATTATCGTGCTACACAAGAGTGTTCTTTGAGCTATAATCACATAGTATTGTCCGGTTCAAAGAAAGCGATGGATCGTATAACTGTGTTGTGCTGCTAAAACATGCCAGGAAGTGATAAACTAAAACTTTTGGTTATTGGTAAAAGTGCCAAACCCCGTTGTTTCAAGGGGATTACAATAGGCAGTTTACCAGTTTCATATTATGCAAATAATAAGGTGTGGGTGACCACATATATTTTTACACAATGGCTAATGAACTGAGAGGTGGATCTGCAACGTAAATCCAGAAAAATTCAATTGATATTGGACAAATGTACAGTACACACTTGTGTAGATGTTTTGAAAAATATTGAACTGGAATCCTTACCCCCTAACACCATATCCCTGATACAACCTATGGACGCAGGAATTATAAAAAAAAATTGAAGACATTATCGTGGAAAGCTGGTTTATCATATCTTTGAAGCGATTGAGGAAAATCTTCTGACAGCATCTTCAAAAGCAATATAAGTCAGTGCAAATGTTTCATTGTTAAAAGCTGTACAATTCATCGCCGATATCTGGCGAGAAATAAGCAGCAAAACAGTTCAGAATTATTTTATTAAATGTAGTTTCACGACTAATTGTGGTTCAGATGTAGTTATATGTACTGACTATGAAATGTCTATAGAACTGCAACACTTCCAAAATTGTAAAGCTTACTAAGCAGTGACAATAACATTCAATGCCATGATGAAAATGAAGATTGTGAGGATAAAATTTTTGAGGAAATTGCGCAAAAACACTCAGATACAACAGAAGAACAAAAAAATTATGAAATGTGCATCCTACTTAGTAAAACTAAAGGGGTATGCAAGTTTACATAGCAGGAATAACAATTTATTAAGTGAAAACATTAAACAATACATTAGCAGATCAATACAGGTCCATATGGTTTTGGTCGTATAAATAATACATCAGACAAGGGATCAACAGCTTACACGTTGAGCAATCACTGAAACATGATGCAGCTGACTAACAGCCAGGTAGCCAGTTCCTTAGCGAGTCGTTTGGACTGAGATTAACAGATTAAGGGGTAAAACCAATAAACCAAAGTGCTGGCACACATTAATCAAAGATATTTGTATGCCCTTCTAAGACGAAATATAAACTGCGTGAACGTCATGCCCACCATACGGGGAAGTTAACCGTATTTTACCAGTTCATAAATTGTAAACCCCAATTGGGAGATCGCAGTAGTAGTAGTTATTGGCTAACACTGTGCATATGATCAAAATTTATAATAATGGTGTACATTAAATCAGGCCAAGGGCGTGTGTGACTTAAGCCCTTCTAAGGGAGGAGAATTCAATACAACAGCGGGTCACTACGGTCTCGCTCAGACAAGCCGTGCCCAAAATGAGCGGCTACAATCATACCAAATAACAATAAGTAAATTGGATCCTATGATAGGCCCAGCCAACCCAATTAGGTCGTTGATAATATTCAGAAACTCCATATTATTGAAGGCATACGTTCCCCTAAGGAAATAAATTATATGAGAAATCTCGTAACTAATTAAATGCTTTTTAGTTACCAAATTTACTTAGCAGAAGCACTTACATGTTTGCAAGACAACATGCCTCGTAGATATAAAGGCCACTTTTTAACCTAGGTCCATATCACTTACATTTCTCCAAAACAACCTATCCAGCCTGAGGGAGCCTAGCTAGTAACAGTTCATTGACTAGCAAGCCAGATCAAACAACCTCCATTTCACTATTACAGGTACCATACTTAGAGCACAGTGAAGTAGCTTATACATCGTCCATGTCTGCTCCACATAAGTACAGTTGAACCATCTCATTGGCCGGGTGTTAACCAAACAAAACGTAACTAGTAGTTGTCTATCCTAATCCTCACGGTAGAAAGATGCAAGTGCGTGTAGTGCACCAGTGGTAGAATATTTGATAAATCAAACCAGCTGTGGTGGGGCCTAACTCCTGCGAGTCCGGAATTCCACTCCACAGGATGCCATAGCGTCCTGATCAGGCTGTGGCGGTCCGCTTCGATATAGATCAAGAGAACAAGAACTAAGATAACCATCGAGTTCCAGACAGTAAGTAGAAGTCTTTTTTTCTATAACATATGCTCGTAATACAAATTTACAGAACACTCCCCACTGGGATAAAAAGAGAGAAAAGAGAAGGGGTGAAAAGTTCAGTCAAACACGCCTCAGCAAGACTGCGCGAAAGGGGGATTAAGGGGGATGGCGCATGCGTAATGAGCAGAGAGAAAGGGGAGGGGAGACAGAAAACATCTGAGCATCAAACATTAAAAGAGTTTCTTGGAAGAGGTTTTAGCACTCAAATTAATTAAGGTTCATTAGTGAAGATCTAGGAACATTACCAACACCAGAGGCCGACCACGGGAAATTCAATCAGCAGCAAAATCAATTAAAGGTAGTAGATACCACGCAAAGTGAGAGTTCGTTCACGGTAGGAGTATACCTCTGAAAGGCCTTTTTCCCTACCAGAAATCTATTATAGAGTAGGATATTGGTAGGAAAAAAGACTCATTAGCTTGGCACAAATGAAACACCTAAGTGAGTGACTAACCAGAATGCCAAGAAATATATCGCTGAATTGAGATGCTACTTCATGCGGGAAGGCAATGAAGGCAGCCCCTTATCAGCACTAGATACCTGCGCCGACTTTGTACAGGTGCAGTCCTTAAAGAAAACACGTCCGGGTACAATCGATATTTTTTTTTTCTCAAAGAAAGAACTCTTAAGTAATGTGTAACTCTTGCTTGACACATACAAGAATGTACTGTATAGTCATTCTATATATGTACATTTTGGTTTGTTTTTCACATTAGTTAGAGTATTTTTAAATAAATGTTTGATCCAAATAAACGAAATTTTAATGGTACAGTCGTTAGTTGGCCAGAGTGACCTATCCCAATGTGTTCCAATTAACCGGAATCCACTGTATTGTTTTAATGTAGATTAAATAAAATGACTTGTATTATAATTTAGACCATGGCATCACCGTCAAATAAAGCTAGATAAGATTTATATTAACCCAATGGTACCGCTTCAGGTATTACACAATAATAATATTTGTGTAGATTTGACTGTACCTGTCCTGCGTCCTAAATGTCAGAGGTCAGCCACTTTAGAGTAATTGTGAATTTGTCCGTAATGTCAGAGGTCAGAAACTGTAGAGTAATTGTGACTGTCCATGAAAATAGAGGTCAGACACTGTAGAGTAATTGTGAATTTGTCCGTAAAACCAGAGGTCAGACACTGTAGACTATTTGTGACTCAATCCGTAAAAAATAGAGGTCAGCCACTGTAGAGTGGCTAACTTTGTCCGTAATATCAAAGGTCAGAAACTGTAGCGTAATTGTGACACTGTCCGTAATGTCGGAGGTCAGAAACTGTAGAATAATTGTGACTTTGTCCGTAAAAATAGAGTTCAGGCACTCTAGAGTAATTGTGACTTTGTCTGTAAAGATAGAAGTCAGACACTGTAAAGTAATTGTGACTTTGTCCATGATGTCAGAGGCCAGACACTATACAGTGACTGTGACTTTGACCGTAATATCAGAGGTCAGACACTGTACTGTGACTGTGACTTTGACCGTAATGTCAGAGGTTAAACACTGTACTGTGACTGTGACTTTGACCGTAATGTCAGAGGTCAGACACTGTACTGTGACTGTGACTTTGACCGTAATGTCAGAGGTTAAACACTGTACAGTAACTGTGACTTTGTCCGTAATGTTAGAGGTCAGACACTGCACAGTAACTGTGACTTTGTCCGTAATGTTAGAGGTCAGACACTGCACAGTAACTGTGACTTTGTCCATAATGTCAGAGGTCAGACACTGTTGAGTAATTGTGAATTTGTCCGTAATGTCAGAGGTTAGACACTGTAAAGTAATTGTGACTCTGTCCGTAATGTCAGAGGTCAGACACTGTAGAGTAACTGTGACTTTGTCCGTAATGTCAGAGGTCAGACACTATAGAGTAACTGTGACTTTGTCCGTAATGTCAGAGGTCAGACACTGTAGAGTAATAGTGACTTTGTCCGTAATGTCAGAGGTCAGACACTGTAGAATAAATGTGACTTTGTCCGTAATGTCAGAGGTCAGACACTGTAGAATAACTGTGACTCTGTCCGTAATGTCAGAGGTCAGACACTGTAAAGTAATTGTGACTTTGTCCGTAATGTCAGAGGTCAGACACTGTAGAGTAACTGTGACTTTGTCCGTAATGTCAGAGGTCAGAAACTGTAGAGTAATTGTGACTGTCCATGAAAATAGAGGTCAGACACTGTAGAGTGTGTGTGACCTTATCCGTAGTGTCAGATATCAGCCATTGTAGAGTCACTGTGACTGGGCCAGACTCTGTTATGTATCAGTAGTAAAATTGGTGAAAGGTACGAAATCCCTCATAATAAAATATAAATGAAGATCGTTTTGGTTTATTTAAAACATATTAGCAGTTGGTAAACACTGGAATGTTCAACCTAGAATGTAGTTTAATAAGGCATAGAAACCAATAACATAATTTATAAAATGTAATATAGCGAAGCCTAGAAAGTGGTATGATTAGCATTATAAAGCAATATAACAATTTTGTAGTCCTAGAAGCCCGAGAAGGGACAAGAATAACCGCATGGCTAAGGGTAAGTTACAAGAAAATATTACTGTTGAAAAATTAATAACTATTATTACTAATCCAAAATATATTTTTCTCTAATAATGACATATTTGTCATTTTAAGTTTTCTGACTTAACACTACGGTACATAGTATTAAACATATGAACAAATGAAACAATGTAAATAATATGATATAAATATTCATTAATAGTGTTAATAGACTACACAATGAAAATATACCTTTATTTTGTTACTAATACAGGTTTTAGAAAATACAAAAATATTATTACAATCAACATTAGTAATATTGTATTATTATTATTATTAATAGTATTATTATTCGAAACCTCTTAGGGTTCCAAACTCTCTTCTCGCTTAGACTTTATTGTGATGCCCTTTTTGTTTTTAATATGTCCAATAGCAAAATTTATTGCAAATTTGCCCTTGATCATGTAGGCATTCATATCCCTTCTCGGGCTTCTTGTAATCCAAAATTATTTTTTCTCAATAGCTCTTATAAGGTAAGCCTTATAGGTCTTTGTATCCATAGCGCCAATTCTAGATATGTCGAATTCGACTTTTTATCATAAAAGAAAAGCTAAAATCAGAGAGTTATTCAAGGAAATCCCTTATCAATAATTTATCACTAAGAGGCTCTGCTTATAATATCTATATTGAACAATATTTTTTATTTATTTTTTGCATATTGTTACTGCTTTTAACCACTCTTTAGTTTTTGGTTATTATTGCTATTTTTTATTATTATCATTATTTACTTTTTTTGTAACTATTAATCATTACATAATGTTATTTAGCCATTTTGTTTATCTTATTTTCTCGTGTAAATATATGTATTAGTATGGTACTTGTGTACTTGCAGTGCTGGCCTGTTACATGTCTTACGACTGTTGGACAACATTATACTTAATAAAGGAGATTGAAATTGAAATTATTATTATTATTTCTATTTTATAGGTAAAATAATCTCTATCAAAAATGTTAATACATAAAATTGGACGTAGTAAATGTTCTAGTTGTAGGATGATGATATTGTTAAGTAAATCAGGGTGTATATTAAATTCTTAGTACAGGTAAATACAATTATTATAATCTGATATCATTTGTTATGTACTTTTCATTACAATATACCTAGCACTAGTTAAAATAAGTCTACATAATTAATCAACATAGATACTTTGACATCTATCCATCAAATAGTATTCGGTAGTTTAACATATATCAACCAGATAGTATTCCGTTCGTTGACATCCATCCACCAGATATGTGATGATATGTTTATCCTGGGGAACGAGAGCATATCCTTACTACATTAAAATAACCTGGATATTTCTTGCTAAGGTTAGTAAAATGTTATACTAGGGTTATCTGAATCTTTAGATAAAATAAGACATCTCTATCACGAGTTATAATTGCTCTACATTTCCACTGAACGTATTAATCCATGCTACACGTGGCTACTTCATACTTACTAAATGACACTAGGAACTAGAGAGTTAATTACCACAATTACAAAAGTGCTACACTTACACTTATCTAGAGCTGTTCTATCCAGTCCACCCCATTACACCCTTTCCCTATCTTGAGCTAGTTCTATCCAGTCCACCTCACTACACCTTGTCCCTATCTCGAGCTCTTTCTACCCAGTCCACCTCATTATACCATATCTCTTTCAGGTCCATTCTAATGTTATCCTCACATCTGTGTCTAGCTATTCTCAATGTTCTCTTCTCACCGAGTTCGCCAGTCATTACCTTGAACAAGGTTCTAGAATCTCCCATTTGCACTGCATGTCGTGCCCACCATAATCTACGCAAGTTTATTATCCTATAAAATGTATTTTGATGAGTACAGGGTGTGTAACTCATTATATAACCCCTGCTATCCCCAGTAGCTTTATCTTTTTTTTGGACCAAATATTTTTTCTGAAGAACATTGTTTTTAAAAACCCTAAGTTTGTTTTCATCATGTAATGTAAGAGACCATGTTTCACACTTATAAACAACAAACGGTAAGATTATTATTTGTATATTCAGAGTTGTAGATTCCTTTGATTCCTTTAGAGCAGGCGAGATGTCAACAAATTACTTACCGATTGTATTCTTTCATTAATCTACACTATAATATTTACATCTAATGTTAGTAAAGTTATTTCACACAATATGATAGTATTCATGAACTCCAATTAGAGAATCAATAACATATTTTTGTTACTTAGTTTTTTTTATGAATGTATGCTTAAGGTTATACACATGTGTACGAACTTCAGAGCTTATTATTAAAATGATAACAGAATTACTGCAGAAGTTGATTGTTTTTATATAATAGAACACAAGCCAAAGTACTTCAGCATCAAAAAATTTCTGCCAGGGTGTGAAATAGGTGTCAGTTATAATCTTGAATAAAAGAATATTCATAGGAAGATGACAAAGTAAATAGATTGCAATTATTACAAGGAAAGCTTTGGCGGTTTTTTCTCTTGATTTAATTCCTTCGTCAGTGTTGCTTCTAGATTCTGTATTGACTATTCTCTTTCTGATTTTGAAAAAAGTCAGGATGTAGAATATAAGAATCATTGAAAATGGTAAAACAAACCCGAAAAATACTTGAACTCCTATGCGTACGTAAACGGACAAATTAAACTCTGATGTATTATCTAGATAAACACAAACATTATCTTCACTGACATGAGCTCTGATGTAACACGGAACAGAAAATAAAAATGCGAAAATCCACACACAAAGATTCACTGCTATCACACGTCTTTTGGTGTTATCTGCGTCTGCTGTGAAACTTTGTAAGCAATTGGCTATCAGGTGATATCTTTCCACGCTGAGCGCAGTCGTCAGATATAAAATAACAAAGAAAAGCATCACTATATTTGAAAGGTATACCTTACATGCCAAATCACCCAGAACCCATCCATCTACAACTATGTACTTTAGATACATCGGCTGTATGATTATCAACACTAAGGTGTCGGCTAGTAGCGTGCTAACCAGGTACAAGTTGAGCGGCTTCCATAGAGAGCGTTGCTTGCAGTAAACAATTATTACAGAGCAGTTCAACACTACCCCGAACAAGATTAATAATATAATGAATACTACAGCCACGAGCCGGTATGGTTTTAAACCGGCCTTCAGCTCCATGAAACAGTCATTATAAAATGAACTGCTGATATTTATTCTACTACGAAGATACTCTTGGACACAGGTAGAGTTACAAACCATGACCCCTCCTGACGAGTCTTCATGGGCGCAACTGTTGGTCCGGTTGAAGGCCAGAGGAGCTGTGAAGTAATCTTGAATAAAAGAATATTCATAGGAAGATGACAAAGTAAATAGATTGCAATTATTACAAGGAAAGCTTTGGCGGTTTTTTCTCTTGATTTAATTCCTTCGTCAGTGTTGCTTCTAGATTCTGTATTGACTATTCTCTTTCTGATTTTGAAAAAAGTCAGGATGTAGAATATAAGAATCATTGAAAATGGTAAAACAAACCCGAAAAATACTTGAACTCCTATGCGTACGTAAACGGACAAATTAAACTCTGATGTATTATCTAGATAAACACAAACATTATCTTCACTGACATGAGCTCTGATGTAACACGGAACAGAAAATAAAAATGCGAAAATCCACACACAAAGATTCACTGCTATCACACGTCTTTTGGTGTTATCTGCGTCTGCTGTGAAACTTTGTAAGCAATTGGCTATCAGGTGATATCTTTCCACGCTGAGCGCAGTCGTCAGATATAAAATAACAAAGAAAAGCATCACTATATTTGAAAGGTATACCTTACATGCCAAATCACCCAGAACCCATCCATCTACAACTATGTACTTTAGATACATCGGCTGTATGATTATCAACACTAAGGTGTCGGCTAGTAGCGTGCTAACCAGGTACAAGTTGAGCGGCTTCCATAGAGAGCGTTGCTTGCAGTAAACAATTATTACAGAGCAGTTCAACACTACCCCGAACAAGATTAATAATATAATGAATACTACAGCCACGAGCCGGTATGGTTTTAAACCGGCCTTCAGCTCCATGAAACAGTCATTATAAAATGAACTGCTGATATTTATTCTACTACGAAGATACTCTTGGACACAGGTAGAGTTACAAACCATGACCCCTCCTGACGAGTCTTCATGGGCGCAACTGTTGGTCCGGTTGAAGGCCAGAGGAGCTGTGAAGTAGTCTTGTGTGATATTGCACGTTATACTGACATTGTCTGCTCGGAGGTAGTCTACAATGAACTCATCATAATTCTTGTTTATTCTGTCTACGAACTCATACAAGCAACAAGAAGCTGCTCCTGTTTCGTTAATTGTCTGACCACTCGACCCTAACTTGGATTCTGCACATTTAATAAACTCCTCGTCCATTAGAAATGGATAACACTTTACTTCACTTGTGTTGAATACCTCACTTGCGTTTAATACTTCACTTGTATTGAATACTTCACTTGTGTTGAATACTTCACTTGTGTTGTATACTTCAGCTGCGTTGTACATTTCACTTGCGCTTTCTTCAATTTGTAATTTTGTTAAATCTTTGTGTCCTAAAATACAGTACAAATAGTTAATATTCAATACAAGTGAAATGTAAACTTTGAAACTAATCTTCATGACGAGACTGTTTGTGAAGTTGCTAAATTTTACGTTCAAATAAGACTAAGGAGCTTTGTTTAGCGTACGAAGATAAAAGTAGGAAATAAGTGTACCTAAAAATAGGTCATTCCTTACTCAACAATGTCCTCCGGGCATTTCAACTTCCCTTCTGTACGTCCCCCTATGTCACTTTAGAACTCAAATTCGTTCCTCGTAATAAAAATATATTTTTAGTACTAAATGTTCAACATTTTCATGGTTAATTTCGCTATTTTTAAAAGCATGGAATTATTTAAAAATAATGTTCACTTGTAATGCATCTATTTTCCATACTCGATGTTTTGTTCGAAAAGGGTTTGATGATATAGTATTCAAATCTTTGTTTCTTACAATTTTTTACCTCTTTTTAGTTTTTATATTAAAATACATGTACTATGAGAGATCATGGCGTAAGAATATGGTGAAAATATATATATATATATGTATATATCTCCAGAAGCTTGAGTTTAGTTTATGATGAATACATCAATTTTCGTTGTAATAATGTTTGAAAAGTTATGTTCTCGCTTTATGTTAATAATCAACGATAGATGTCAGTTATCCACAAGTTTTTATGCATCTGGCTTTTCATATTATCTATTGAGGACCAACATTACCAAACCATATTGATGACGACGTTATGACGTTCTGTTTTGGTTAATAGATGAGAAATCCCAAGAAGCTAATTAGTTCATGTACCTGAAGGTTCTAGGTTCAATACCAGTCTCTGCATATCTATAAATAATTTTCTAATAACTTTGGTTTCATAACTGGGTCCATATCTTGGATTCCTGATTGAACATTTTTGTTAAAGTCTTAGCTGTGGAAGTTTTTCAGTAATTTAAACAATTCTCAGCCTCTCTCTAATTTGTCAATATTTCGTAAGAGCAGCTCTTGAGCAATGATAGAATCAGTAATTCTATTAACGACTGGATAGTATCTGTAAAAAAGAGAACCAAATTAAGGAATATAAAACAATGTGAACAATCGACCCACAAACTCTCTATAATAATCTGAATCTATGATTATTTTAGCACCGCGTCTTTTAATAATTCTTCTAATACGCTTATGTACTTATTATGATAGGGGGTTAGAGTTGAAGGAGGATTAATTTAGAGGAAATGTACCCACAATTGTGTGGTGAGACAAGGTAGAAAACCATGTAGTAAAAACTGCCCTCGATACACAAGATTAGCATCGTACCTCGATCTCCCCATCATCGGCAGTCTAATCTAGTGCAAAAATAGCGCATTAGAACATGCGACCATCGTTGTGGGATGATTATTTGTTAATTTAAGGAAAACTTTCATGCGGAAATAATGGATTAAGGTTGAGATTTATCAACATTGTCTGTTACCTCAACCATGGTCGTAAGCTTCTGGGAGTCTATTACCCACCAGGCAGTTTGGTGTGGAAAGCGGGTAGGTCTATCTTACATATTAATATCACCCTACTTTCACAGCATAGAAGACTATCCCACACAAATCAAACATAAATAATACGTACACTTTTCACAAATGTTCATATTTGCCCCATCTATATTGATTGCGTGAAGCATATCAAGGTAACAACAGTCTTACCTTGACTAATTACACTAAGACCATATCTTATAAGCTACACCATAGTAGAACAAAGCAAGGTAGTAGTCTTACCTTGACTAATTACACTATGACGATATCTTATAAGCTACACCATAGTAGAACCAAGCATGGTAGTAGTCTTACCTTGACTGATTACACTATGACCATATCTTATAAGATACACAATAGTGTAACCAAGAAAGGTAGCAGTCTTACCTTAACTGATTACACTAAGACCATATCTTATAAGCTACACCATAGAACAAAGAAAGGTAGTGTTCTTACCCTGACTGATTACACTATGACCATATCTTATAAGCTACACCATAGTAGAACCAAGCAAGGTAGTAGTCTTACCTTGACTGATTACACTAAGAACATATCTTATAAGCTACACCATAGTAGAACCAAGCAAGGTAGTAGTCTTACCTTGACTGATTACACTAAGACAATATCTTATAAGCTACACCATAGTAGAACCAAGCAAGGTAGTAGTCTTACCTTGACTAATTACACTATGACGATATCTTATAAGCTACACCATAGTAGAACAAAGCAAGGTAGTAGTCTTACCTTGACTGATTACACTATGACCATATCTTATAAGGTACACCATAGTAGAACCAAGCAAGGTAGTAGTCTTACCTTGACTGATTACACTAAGATCATATCTTATAAGCTACACCATAGAAGAACAAAGCAAGGTAGTGTTCTTACCCTGACTGATTACACTATGACCATATCTTATAAGATACACAATAGTAGAACCAAGCAAGGTAGTAGTCTTACCTTGACTGATTACACTATGACGATATTTTATAAGCTACACCATAGTAGAACCAAGCAAGGTAGTAGTCTTACCTTGACTAATTACACTATGACGATATCTTATAAGCTACACCATAGTAGAACCAAGCAAGGTACCATTCTTACCTTGACTAATTACACTATGACTATCTTATAAGCTACACCATAGTAGAACCAAGCAAGATAGCAGTCTTACCTTGACTGATTACACTATGACTCTATCTTATAAACCACACCATGGTGGAAACAGCCAAGAGCCCTCAGTCATCAAACCATTGGTACTTATAATAGTCTCAGACATAAAACCAAGCTGTACTTACATTATCTGTGAAGTAAGATCAGGAGAGTTATTGAGGAATAAACTGACATTCCAGCTCATAAGTTGCTGTAGTGAGATCTTAGACCACAGGGAAACCTTCAACATAATTTTATCAGCGGGAAGTGGTGATAGATTATGGGAACTTCAGGAAACTCTGTGGTCAGAAAGAGGAACATTGATATCTTGGTTAAAGGGAACTAACGTGATAAACCTACACTTAGCGTTTTCGAACCCGACTGGAATTTGCGAAGTTATGAAACATTGTTTTCAACCGTCAAAAAAATACAAATACAACACTTGATATTTAAAATAAAATTTATTTCATCTTTATCAAATTAACCGAACTTAACCTAACCTAACACAAGCGAATTCAACTATCTTAATTTGTTGATCAAACAAAGACTCTGTCCACACACACAAATTTATATATTTTAACAGGACCTTGTGTAGCTATTAACCTAAAGCACCTTCTCGGCTCTGAGTATAACAAACAATATCTGATTTAAATTTCCGATTAGCACATTGTAATTACAGATTAGCTTATGTCAGGTTTATAAAGCGACTTTATTCTTAATAATGATACCTTATAATCTGTGATCTTGTCTGTAATATCAGAGGTCAGGCACTTTAGAGTGACTGTGACCTTGTCTGTGTGTCAGAGGTCAGACACTTGAGAGTGATTGTGACCTTGGCCGTGTGTCAGAGGTCAGACACTTGAAGGTGACTGTGACCTTGTCCGTGTGTCAGAGGTCAGGCACTTGAGAGTGACTGTGACCATGTCCGTGTGTCAGAGGTCAGACACTTGAGAGTGACTGTGACCTTGGCCATGTGTCAGAGGTCAGATACTGTAGAGTCAGTGTGACCTTGTCCGTATGTCAGAGGTCAGACACTTGAAGGTGACTGTGACTTTGTCCATGATGTCAGAGGTCAGACACTTGAGAGTGACTGTGACCTTGTCCGCGTGTCAGAGGTCAGACACTTGAGAGTGACTGTGACTTTGTCTGCATGTCAGAGGTCAGACACTGTACTGTGACTTTGTCCGTAATGTCAGAGGTCATACACTTGAGAGTGACTGTGACTGGATCAGACTGGACAAGGTTGTGTATCAATGGTAAAAGGGCCTAAGAGGGCTGCTGTAGTGTTACTTAGTGTTTTTATCTCAATAGCTGGAGATAACTGGAACAGCTATTATTTGGTCTTAATCTAAGATTAAACGCAATATATTTTTTTACTTTGGGTTTTCACTGCGAAAATTCTTAAAGGTTTTTACTTCTACTTTAATTCATATTTGGAGTAGTAGCCATGTAGCACAGGTGATTTAACCCTCTCAATGTTTTATTAGGGGTTGTTCAAGTGGATTGTGGGGTTTGAGGGGGTGGAGATATAAGTGAACATACCCTTATATCTCCGCCCCACCTCAACAAATGTTGAAATTTATAGCGACACAATTATAATTCCAATTCACTCCTAACTCCTTTTGGCACAGATTTATTTTCCAGAGTAAGGATTGAAATCACCCCCTTACCTACGTCGGGGGAGAAGAGGGGGGGGGGNGGGAATATGATCACGTCACCACAACGTTTTGAACTTTCAACTTACAAACGAGCAAACACAGTCTAATTTTGATAGCAAAAGCTTTTTACTTATTTATTTAGCACCGCGTCTTACTACCCGTTCGAGTTAAACGCTTAAGTACTAACTACGCTAATGGATTAGGAATTGGGAAGCATCCCAATTCACCCGACCGAAATTCGAACCACGATCTCACCGTCCTCGGCAGTTTGGCTCAACATGAAACTAGTGCGGCTACATATTTATAGTTACAGAACGACCCAAGCAACTTATGTAATTTTTTTAAAATATATATGAATCCCCAACATTACAACAACTTACTTCCAAATATGTTCATTGTTACTATTGGCATCAAAGAGTAAAGAAAATTGCTAGGCACTTGCTTATATTCAGATTGAAACAGTGAGGAAAATATGATATAAGGGTGATGTCATTCCCAACCAATGAGTTCTCAGATTATCTCATTAGTGCTTACGCACAACGCTGATAAGTACCAGACGTAGATGGGGGGTGGGCACACTTTGCACTTCATCTCCAACAATAATCACAAGGCCGCGCTTGCGCATTAAGCACTAGGGCCTACTCCGATTTAGGCCTGTGGAAACAATTGCACATCGCGGCCAGGCTTCAGATATTGTTTGTCGTAAGCGGTGATCAAAATGGTCGGCTGGTATGTTTTCTTGCTCCATACGTGGTGCCGGTTTTGCAGTTAAACGGGGTAAGTGCTAGGTGGCGGAGGTCTGGTGGTTAAAAGTTTGTAGCCACGATACATTATTTTAAAAAAAAGTTACAAAACACCTGTTGGATGGGGGTGAAGTCAGTCCTAGTGTCTACTAGGTGCTACAGAGAGAATGGTTCTTATTTAATTTAAAGTTCATCGAGTCTATCACACTTATTATATATGTTAGTATATCAATATGGTCTAAGAATTTTTAGTTTGAAGCAAATATTAATGAACTGATATCTGTTTATTAAATAGCTAATGAACCAATTAAAGGAAGTCTCATATGTTAATTCCATTTTGTAAATTATTATTTCATAGTCAACTGTATCAAATGCCTTTTGAAGGTCTATGAATATACCAGTACATATTTGGCCCTTGTCAATATTTTTGTGATCAATCAGATAGAAGGTTAAATTAGACACATATTAGTTTCACAGATTTAGCTCCAATCCCATATTGATTTTGTAAAGAAAAAAAAAAAAGAAAATCTATCCTATTGAAGAAGTGACGTCTATTTTGGAAAGGCAAACATTTTTATAATGATCATTACATTTTAAATAATGATATAGGTTAGTAATTTGAAGATATATTTGTGTCAGCACTCTTAAATTATAAAGGTATTATGTCAGGGATTTTAAATTTTAATGACACTTTTACCGTAAGTACCATAACAATTTGTTGAAAATACTAGATGCTAACATACGTTCTACTTCTTAAAGGTGACCTGGTGGTCTAGGGGTAAGGTGTCAGACTTCTATGCTGGCGGCCGGGGTTCAATCCTCGGTCCCGGCACAGATTTATCTGATTACCAAACCCTTCCTTCAGCTCTGACAAGACATCTTGTGAATGTGGGGAATGCCAGGGAGTCCACCGTGGTTCGGATTCCACGTTAAACTGTAGGTCCTCCATTTCATCTCCCAATCACCCTATCATTACACATTAGCGTAAGTGCGTATAACCCGAACGGGTAGTAAGACGCGGTGCTAATAATAATAATAATAATAATAATACTTCTTAAAGTTTTCAACCTCTGTGTATTAAACCCATATTAATAAATTTATCAAATATATTGCTCCATATTAAAATAATGTTATTTATCTTCAATTCATTAATTCTTGATGATAAAATTATGATTTACTTATGATAATTTATGGAGGGGTATGAATGAGTAGTATTGTTAGGTACATGCATTTATCTCTATATTATACTGGATGAACATAAACATACGCCTTGTCAAGGACCAAAACGTGACGCTCAGGTTTATCATTTGCTTTGTTGTTGGGGGAAAAATTTAACGGTTTCTTTAAATGTTTTTATGCAAAAACACGTCTCTGATGAATAAAGTATTATTGTTTGAAAATAGTGAAGTATTGTACCACACTTGCCTGAAGGACCCTTTACATTAAACAATATACAATTCAGTTTTACAGGTAATACGGTACAAATATATTCCATTCACCGTAGGAATTGACTTCTGAAAGGCCTTTTTCCCTACCATAAATCTACTATATAGTAGGATATTGGTAGGAAAAAAAGACCTTTCAGAGAGTAATTCCTACCATGAATGGGTTTTATGAATAACATATTTAATATATTTAAATATGTAGTTATCATCCATGTTGTTTACAGTCTGCCAAGACTACAATTGTATTAAAGTTAGCTACTAGCTTGTAAATTGGTTTCAGAAACATATTAAATTAAAATATCAATAAACCTAATTAATAAGGTATTTTAAAACTTGATTACATTAAATTTAATTTGTTTGAATTACAAATTTGTGTAGTTGCCATACGTTCAAACGATCACTTGGGTTATAGGGTTGTATAAAGTAATATTATGCTACCATATTTTTTTAAAAGTTGTTTGGTCTCCTGAATATTGCTTCCAGAAACCATATTATGTTGAAAGTTCAATACCGTAAATATAATAAAATAAAGTTAGATAAAAACTATTTTAGATTTGTTTGAATGACATACTTTGTGTAGAAGTCTTACATTCAAACGATAATTTAGATTATAGGCTTGTAGGAAGCACGATATCTTCTAAAACAATGTATTTAAGGGGGAAAAAACACCAGTTTCTAACTTTGTTATGGTCATCATAGCTTTTACTAACAATTTTTTTCCATTTAACTAATCAAACATTGATGTACCTCATACATTCAATCAAATTAATGAACTATGTCAAATTGCAAAAGAGATGTCCAAAGATTTCCATTTCTCTTATACAATGTTAGGAAGACGATAGCACGAACATTTCAGCCACAGATGCCCATCCAGTTATATTATATAAAACTATGGGCACATGAAGCCACATTATTGTTCAATAAATTTAGTTTTACCTTGCATCATAGTAAATTATAATTGCCATGTAATGATAGTTATTTGAAATTTTGTCCAAACACAAAAAAAAATCTCAAATATTCTCAGATAAATTGTATGATACATTAATTACTCTTTCTTTAATAATTTTGAGCTTGGGTTGTGGACTAGAAAATGTTTCCTTTTTTTCCTTCTTGTCCGTAGATTTACAATTATTATGCTACACCGAAATGAGAACTATATTCTGGGAAATAATCTGATAGGTCTACGTTTCATACATAATACTTAATGTTAAAGTAAAATAAGTTTCTTTACTATTTTTTATATATTCCTAAACAACTAGGTAAGATTGGCCGTTGGGTTTTAAGGCTATCACAGTTTAAACTTACCACTGTACATGTCCCGGGAAAAGATAATGTAGTTGCCGATGTTTTATCACGTATCAATGAGGGAGTGTTCCCCATATTTGCCTGTACTAACCCATCTAGTTTAAATGTAATTAATACAATCCCGGAATCTTTTGTGTCCCTAAGACCACATCAATTGGACGACCTTTATTGTAAGGAGATTGTTGCTAGGTTAGCTAATGGTGACACTGTAGACAATTTTCTTATGCATAGAGACTTTCTATGTGTGCGGGGTGAAAACAACAACGGCAGAAAGATTTTTGTTCCTTCTAAATTAAGGGATATGATCCTTAAATATTTTCACAATTCAACCTTTGGAGGCCACTTGGGAATTTTTAAGACCCATCGTAAAGTTGCTCAGGAGTTTTTTTGGCCTAATATGTATCAAGACGTTAGACAATGGATTAGGAAGTGTGATGGGTGTCTGGGTACCAAGCCCTCTCAGAACACTCGTTATAGGTTACATTCTGCAGATGTCGCTCATAACCCGTGGGATATGGTGTTTGTGGACTTCGTAGGGCCCATCACTCGTTATACCAGTGAGAATACCTGTGTGCTTAATCTCATTGATGGTTTTTCTAAATTTGTTGTAATAATTCCCCTTAGAAATATGAAAGCTACCACCACCGTGAAACCTTTATCTGATAGGGTGTGGGCTATTTTTGGGGCTCCTAGAAAGATAGTCAGTGATAATGGACCATGTTTTCTATCCAAGGTATTCCATGACATGTATTTTGCGTGGGGAATCAAGCACGTAACTACTAGTCCCTATAACCCTGCCCCTAATCAGGTAGAGAGGTTTAATAGAAACCTCAATATTGCTTTAACCATTTATCATGCATGGCACTTCCAAGCCTCACTGGGTTAAGGAGCTAAACTTTCTATCGCTTGCATTTAACTCAGCTGTTCACGAGTCTACTAGAGCTACCCCTTCCACTTTGTTGCTAGGTAGAGAGTTGAGTCACCCCCTGCTAGCTATTTGGGACGTTGACCCTCTGGTTGGGGATTGTGGGACCTCAACTTATTATGAAAGGTGTAAGCTTGCCTTTCATAATTTGCGGAAATCCAGAGCCAGAGTGGCCGCTGCTTACAATCGAGGGCGGCTTCCTGTAAATGTATCTGTAAATGATAAGGTTATGTGCAGGACGTTCCCGTTGAGTTCAGCAGTGGACAGAACCTCAGCCAAGCTCACTCCAAAGTGGAGTAGACCGTGGAAAATTACCACATTCTTAACTCCTGTATCTGTTTTACTGGAACTTGTGGAAGACCAGCGTCAAAGTCGTTGGGCTTATGTGAGCCACTTAAAGAAGGTACCTTAAGTATTGTAAATTTGTAAATATTAGTGCTGTAAAATTATGTTATTGATCATACTAAATCTAGATTTGTGTTAAAATTTGCTGCTAGATCTGGCAGCCCAAGTAACTATACATTCTTAGGAACGTAAACGTATTAGTTCAAAGAATCAATCTATTATGTTTAGGTGGAAAATACAAGTAACGTAACCAATATAAATGTTTGAAACTAATCTCATAATATAATGTTATATAGTAAGATTCGGTTGAGAATCAGAATTTACTAATAATGTTCTCCTGATGAGATATGTTATAGTAAGATTCAGTTAAGAATCAGAATTTACTAATAATTTTCTCCTGACAAGATACAATATTATAGTAAGATTCAGAATTTACTAATTTTTCTCATGATGAGAATATAAATTTCCAAAACTAATGTTATGTTACTATGTTATAGTAAGAATCAGTATTTACTAATAATTTTCTTTTAATTAGATAATTTTTTTATCTTTTGATCTATTACCTGTTGGCATTGTAATGATAAAAAAGGGTAAATGGTACTGTTATCTTCAAATTATTATCCCTGGTTGCTTCAGTACCCTATGGTAACGGACTGTGGGGTGGTTCTTGTATATGATCTAAATCTGATTCCTAAACTACTTTTCTTCCCTGTCCTTTCTTTCTGAGAAGCTCTCGGTAAGAGGAGATACTGTCCATCGTCAGAGGTCTACTGTACGCCTACTTAGAGAAGTCGAGGATTTTATAGGTAGCCTACTTGCAAAACGGACTACTCCCGAGGGGCAAGACATGTGTGGATGCACGCTCTCAGCTGATTGACTAGCTCTTGGAGAAACTACTTTGAAGGGTAGGAGAGTTGTATCATGTCAATCAGAAACATTGGACAACTACAAGTAAAAATAAATATTTTTATAATTTATGCAAGAAAGAAACTATATTAACATATTTAATTGAATCTACCTCGAAGTTTATTTTCTCTGACTAGATGCAGTCTAATAAAATTACGTATATCCCTACATTCAAACACGTTGTTGGTCAAAAACATTGTCTTTTGATAAATACTGTAGTAGATATCACAGAAGAGGATTAATATTATCATATTTATGAATAAAATACTTTAAGATATTCTTCGATTGAATTGCCACATCGTAGAAGAAAATTATTCAAAGATGGCAGCCACACGTGCTTACATTATAACACCTGACTAAGGAAAGGAGTGCATATCGAGTTCAACCCAGTGACCCACTCCACGTCAAGAGACTCTAACAGTGAGCCAAGGAAGCTTGTTCCTCCCTTTCCCCGCAAGTAGATGTATCTTGTTAATTTCCCTTTCTTCCCGCCCTCGTCCGTATTTCTACTTTCTATGTTCCTGTGTTTATCACCTTCTCTACTTTGTTCCGTCCGTATCAGATTGAGTACTATATAAGGGGCCACGTCCAGATATCCCAACATAGCCAATTTACTCCAACCCAGCGTTGAAGGAAGAACTTCTGCGCCGCATCAAAGAACACGACGACGATGAAGCTAGAGCCGTCGGATACGCAGCCGCCATGGACAGAATGAGGGACTTTCGATAAAAAAAAAAGTCAAACTGGAGACGTCGGATCCACCACAGCCATGGATGGGGCCACGGACTTCAAGCGAGTCCTTATGACTTTAAATCTAGATTTTGTAGTAAAAATAGACAATGTCTATTTCCTCCTTCTAATATTCTGTATATAGTCGGAGATGATTTTAGTTTGTTTTGAGAGCATGTCGAATTGACAATGGATCAACTGCAAGTCTTGTTGACTTCCTAACTTAAAGTTTTATTTTGTTGTTTAAATACTTTTGTTAATTCTAACTTATAAACATATATACATCTTTTTACACCTTATTATATTGTTCCTCTAATATTCTTAGATCTTTTGGACTTTTGTCTCGTAAAATTTCGATAGTATTAAATTATGAATTCAAAAATTTCCTGAAAGACAAGATTAACTAACTTACCAGTTTTCTTAACATAATAGGCATCATTCTCAAACCTTTTACTTAATTTAACCAACTTCAGTGTTTTCGATAAATACTATATACTCTTATGACTGTTTGACTCATGTCTTAATACATATATTATTATGTTTTTTAGTCTGATTGTGTATATGTTACTGTGACTCACATTTTTAATATGTATGTAAAATGTCTAGTATTATAATTTAATTTTATACAAATTGTTTTATCACAATCATTTTAAAATATACACTCTTTATGACAAGTTAACTCAATATTATCTTTATAACTCATTTCCCAACTTAATTTCTCAGCTTACTTTGCTCTTTTTATTGATTCTATTTTTATCAATTCTGAGTATATATTGTTCCTTACTAGAATTAAATATGTTTTTTATGAATAGTACTATTTTGTTGACCTGATTATTAGCCATCAAACACTATAATCAATGAACCTTTATATTGTTTATCATTATACTAAATGTTTTAAAGTGTTTAATTTACAACCCAGACTGGCTTAACTGATTTAAAGTCATATATGTAAATATATCTTATTCTCTATTTTGTTATTAACTACTATTTTTCTTCTGTAGAGAAATTCATCCAGTAACTCGGCTACTGCACAGTCTTGGTAGCTACAGCAGAATAATCAAATTCACAAAGTCTTATTGCCTGCACTAAAATTCAAAGTCTAACCCGTAATATTATTGTAAAACTTAATTTTGTTATATCTGTTCTTTTTATGTTCGATAAATCTATTTATTGTTTAAACATAATTATTTTATATAAATTGTATAACCAGTAGAGGTCAAACCTTTCAGATGTTAGGGATATTAAGCGAATAAATAAATTGGTTTTCATTAAGTTTACTCATAAATACTTATCCATTTTAATTTTTAAGTTTATATTTGGCGACCCAGCAAAAAGAAAATTACAACTTAGAATTTAGGAATAGTTGTGAATAGTTTATTAATAAAGAACTTTATATGAATACAACAATAATGCTGGAATATCAATTTAATACATTTAAAATACTAGATTATAAAGGGACTAATTTGCAGAACCAAGACTCTCTTCTCTAAAATAATAATATTATTAAAGAATATAACTGGGTTAATAATACTAATACACAAACAAAAACCATGCTAGCCATTAAAAATAATCTGTTCTAATATACACTTTTAGGTTTGTATCAAATTTACATAATTACTAAAGAAAAAGAAAACATAGAGATGAGATGTTAAAAAAAGGTCGGAGAGAAAAGGATTCTATTATTATAAGTGAAATCCATTTCCTGCATAGTGTGGATATCTCCAAACATATTTAAAAAAAGTTTAAATGAATTATCATAGAAATTCTGATTTTTGAAAAGCATTTCAATCACTTTTCCGTTCAAATCTACTTTTAACGATTTCACGTATAGTAGAATTACTAGATAGATGGTTTTTCACAATGTGCTCTTGTCAAAGAATGCTTTGATCAAAACATCGTTTTCATTTTATTTCCCTCTATATCTAAACAATGTTTTCTAACCAGAACCTAACTGATAAAACATGTTTTAAATATTATTGTGGTCTAAAATCCACTTCAGGATCTGAATAGTTTAAGGTGTTATATCAACATAGATTGCACATTATTTACTCACAACCTATATGCAAATTAGGCTTCAATTTTACTAAATTCAATCTTATTCATCCCGAACTCACATTTGTGTAAAGTAAAACGGTAGTAAGACGCGGTGGTAAAATAAAGACAATCGTATTTTCCGAATGTGTTGTTCCATAATGGAGGAATATTAAGAACATTATATTTTATCATCCATAGTTCAAGCCTTATCAGTACTAAATCTTATTTTAATATGAAGATTAATACAGCACTACATTTGGCCTAGTGGTCCTATGGTGCAAGCCATATTACTTATGAGTGATTGAAGGTCATATTAAAGTTGTGTGTAGATAGTGTGGTTTTTATTCATTTGTTTCCTCCTCCCCTTTACAAATTGTAATTGGATTTCTACTAGATTATAACCTCCTCGGTCTGCTTCCTTTATTAAACATAAGTTTAAAATAATAATTCCTATCAATTTTTTTTTTTTTTACTTTTTCATGAATTTGGCAACATACTCCTTGTTAATTTGTTGAGGATCATTCTTATTGCATTGTATTTCCTTCCTCCTTCAAGTTAAAAGAAATAACCTTAATTCATGGGCAAATACTGTACAATTTTCAATTTCACAAATGCTTCCCCCTATATAAGCAATACAATGTTTTTCAACCTGAGTCCTCCTTATACAACTTTCCGTTACATTTCCTTCCCCCTCCGTGTGCTTCAAAATATCATGCTACCCGAACCTATTTAATACAATTCTCAGTTTTTTGACATACTTATATCCTACATGTCCAAAATAATTTCCTCCTTATACAGTAAGTTTAAAATAAATTTCATTAATATTATTTCTACGTTCACCATGTTCAAAACAATGACCTCGATTCACAACTAGATTAGTAAAATTTTAGGATTTAAATATACTAATCTTACCTAATGCAAAAGAATGGCCTAGTACCGTAGCACCTAAGTACAATTTTAATTTTTTTTTATTTCCTTCCTATTCCTTGTACAATACAATGGACTCCTACATAAGCATTCTTAGTACAATTTTCAGCTTTACATTTCCCTCCTCCTCATAAGTAATACAATTTCCTCCTACTTGAGAACTCTTTGTACAATTTTCAGTTTTACAATACCATCTTCCACCATCTGCATTACAATGACCACCTACCTAAGAAATCTTAACACAATTTTCAGTTTACATTTCCTTCCTTCTCCATGTACCATAGAATTTCCTCATACATGAGCACTCTTATTACAGTTTTCAGATTTACATTTCCTTCCTCCTCTAAGTTCAATACAATTTCCTCCTAAATGAGCATTCTTGGTGGAATCTTTACCTTTCCTGTCTCCAATATGTGCAATACAATATCCACCTACCTTAGCATTCTTGGTACAATTTTCAGTTTTACATTTCCTTACTCCACCATGTGATCTACAATGTCCTCCTACCTGAGAAAACTTAGTACAATTTTCAGTTTTACATTTCCTTCTTCCTCCATGTGCAAAACAATGTCCTCCTACCTGAGCACTCTTAGTACAATTTTCAGTTTTACATTTCCTTCCCCCTCCATGTGTAATACAATGTCTACCTACCCGAGCATTCTTAACACAATTTTCAGTTTCACATTTCCTTCCTCCTCCATGTATAATACAATGTCCCCCTAGCAGAGCATTCTTAGTACAATTTTCAGTCTTACAATACCATCTTCCACCATGTGCATTACAATGACCACCTACCTTAGCATTCTTAGTACATTTTAAAGTTTTACATTGCCTTCCTCCTCCATGAACCATACAATTTCTTCTTACCTGAGAACTTTTAGCACAATTTTCAGTTTTGCAATTCCTTTCTTCTCTATGTGCAATACAATGTCCTCCTAACATGGCATTCTTAATACAATTTTCAGTTTCACATTTCCTTCGTCCACCAAGTGTTCTACAATGTCCTCCTACCTGAGGACTCTTATTACAATTATCAGTTTTACATTTCCTTCCTCCTCCATGTGCAAAACAATGTCCTCCTACCAGAGCACTCTTAGAACAATTTTCAGTTTTACATATCCTTCTCCCTCCATGTGCAATACAATGTCCTCCTAACTTAGTATTCTTAGTACAATTTTCAGTTTCACATTTCCTTCGTCCACCATGTGTTCTACAATGTCCTCCTACCTGAGGACTTTTATTACAATTATCAGTTTTACATTTCCTTCCTCCTCCATGTGCAAAACAATGTCCTCCTACCAGAGCAATCTTAGTACAATTTTCAGTTTTACATTTACTTCCCCCTCCATGTGCAATACAATGTCTACCTACCCGAGCATTCCTGGTACAATTTTCAGTTTTACATTTCCTTCCCCCTCCATGTGCAATACAATGTCCTCCTACCAAAGCATATTTAGTACAATTTTCAGTTTTACATTTCCTGCCTCCTCCATGGGCAACACAATGTCCTCCTACAAGAGCACTCTTAGTACAATTTTCAGTTTTACATTTCCTTTTTCCTCCTACCTTAGTACTCTTAGTACAATTTTTAGTTTTACATTTCATTCCTTTTCCATGTGAAATACAATGTCCTCCTACTAGAGTACTCTTAGTACACTTTTCAGTTTTACATATCCTTACCCCTCCATGTACTTTACAATGTCCTTTTAATTGAGCCTTCTTAGTACAATCTTCAGTACTACATTTTCTCCCCCTTCCATGTGCAAAACAAATTCCTTCTTTCAATGCACACTTACTACAATTTTTAGTTGTCCATTTCTTTCCCTCTCCATGTGCAAAATAAATTGTGTTTAGAGCATACTTACCACAATTTTTATTTTTAGATAACCTTCCTTTTCCTAGTGCAATACAATGTACTCCTTTCTTGGTAGACTTTTCCAATTTACATTTGGTGTCAGTTGCTTCAGTTGACACACAGAATACTCCAAGTTTAGAATTCTTACTTGATATATTGATTTCTCCATTATCTTTAACTTTCTTACCTGTTAAGTCATTATCTGAGAATGCTTGTATTTTATATACATTATCACTAAACGAACCTTGATGTTCCTTTACATATTTTGTTTGGTCGTAATTTAAAATAGACGTTTTATATTCTGTTGTAATATTTTTGTGGAATTTAGAACTTAATCTTTTTAATGAAATGTTCCTGGACTCTGCTTTCTTGTTTAGAGAATTGAAAGATAAGTTTTGACACTCATTAACACATTCAATATTAGAATTAAAATCACAGCTTGTTTGTGCAATTATATTTGAATGTAATATTTCACTTGACAAAGTAAATTGATCTTTTTCCAGTTTAATCTGCAAGAACAATTGGAGCAAATAATAAAGATATTATTCAAATATTAAATTGTTTTATATTAGATTAAACTATAGCACTACCGTACGTATTAATATACAAATGGGCTATATGCTTAAGTAATAGTTACGCTAATAAGCTAGGAATTGGGAAGGTTGAATTTAGAGGAAGTGAACCCTTATTTGTGTCTAGGGAGAGTGCAAAACATTTGGGAAAAACCGCCCCCAATTCACCTGAACGAAATTCTAATCTCAATTTCCACGTCCTTTTAAGTTTAGCTGAGCATGAAACTAGTGCGTTAACTAAATACGCACCCGAGGTGGGTCCTTAAATGTTTTAAATTAGTTGACAGATAAGATATAGCCCCAATTTATAACTGTTTTACCTTTGGTCAATGGGCCAGATTGATACCCCAGCAAATGTCAAAAAGGTCAATAAAGTACGGTCATTAATTACAATGTATGTGTGTGTGACTATTTATATTGTAATTACAGGTACAATGGCCATTTTAATAACTTAAGAATGATATCATTATCATTATCTGATAAAATGATTTTCTTAAAATATAAATATTTAATAAGAATTTTTATATAACCTTATTTGTGATTTAAATGATTTAATAAACCATAACCAAAAAATGAATAGGTGTAATACCAGAAGTAGTTATACTACTATATGGTTTAACTTATAAAAATAAATCTCGAAGTAGACTACCGATGACTACCGACTACCTTTAAATATAACCTTCCTAATCCTAAAGCCATTAGCGTAATTGGTACATAAGTGAATAACCTGAACAAGTATTAAGATGGAGTACTAGAAAAAAAAAAACTATAGCTGAATACCTCAGATTTGTACAGCGGGGTGAAGTGTTCTATTATGGTGTCCATAATTCCAAAAGAGGAATCATATAACTTAAGTTCAGTCTTAACTATTTCTTCAACAGCATTTGAGGTGTCGGACTCGTCCTACACATACAGCACAAATAAATATTTATCATTAAAGACAAACAGAATTGCCCGCATATATATTATACAAAGTGATTGCATCAGTAGAAGTAAATATTATGTTCAAGGTGTATATATATGTATATATTACAAGTTTCGGAAATTTAAAACTAAAAATATTCATCAGGGTTATGTAAACTAGCTTGGTATTTAGGGTTCCCAAATAATTAGACCCAACACAATTGAGGAAAACATTATAGCATAATCATAACTCTAATAAAACGTTGTACTTGCAATAATGAATTCAAACTACAAGTTTTCCAAGGTTTTAACCATATGAAATGTTACCACCCTATGATGATCCGAGTGTAGGTCTACGTAATCCTGTTGTGTGTACACCCCAAGCCCGAGATTTGGTTTCCCCTAAATGTTTATCTCTGAGAATATTTTAAAGTTTTTCTAATAAAAATCCAGACAAAATTCCACTTAGATAATTATTAAACCCTGAATAGTTATATCTGGAAGATCGTTACGAACAAGGTATGTATGGACCTGAAAAATCAGGAAGAAATAGGGAATATTACAATAAACCTTTAGAAATAATTATATATTTGTGAGTTTGGGACAATGCAAGTTTTAAAAATGTACCTTTGCAGAGGATAAAAAAATAACTGAGGAAATAATAAATCAGATAAACACATTTTAAAAACTAGCCTTCGTACACATGTCTCGCCATGGAATATTGGGTTGCAATAACAATGCCATGATTTAATTCAGATATGGCCAATCTTCCTCTTATAAAAGTTCAATGAAAATACTTAACAATAGCCTTTCTAATAAAAAATAAATTTAATGTTTTTACATTACTTGTCAAAGAATTACTTCTAAAACCTTTATAAAAAGATGATTTGATATGTGGTTAATGAGTGAATGTTTAAATTAATAAGCATTTGGAGCATGTGAAAAACATTATAAACGTCTGATGCTTATGTGGACCATTTACCTTAATATACTACCCACTTGTACCCTAGCAGAAGGTGAAAATGCTATTAATTTAACTATTTATAAGGCAATAAATATTTTGTCTAAAGGTGAACATTTAACATGCCATACTACTTGTGGTACAAAGTATTGTTGACTTGGCAGACTTAGCATTTAAATTGTGTACTCATTATTAACTCTTGACCTACATGCCTATCTGCAAACCACATGACTCAACATTTTATCCCCCCAGTCCATATAGACATATAGGAATATTTCTACCATCATTATTTTAAAAAAATAATGAACATTTGTATTTTAAAATACTGACAAAATAGATTTGACTAAATAAATTGGTGATTTTGTTACAATATATATTTTGATTTTACTTAACTAAGAGAATAAAGGTATTTTTACAATTGTAAGATATTGTTTTGGATATAATTGGGAAAAACATTAGATTTCAGAAATCTGACGAGCTTATTTTAATATTCCCTTATTAATTTTTGAAAAAACTAACATACTGAACTTTCTTGGTTTTACAGTTTCAGGGATTAAATACATAATATAACCGCTATGTTAAAAATTAACTTACATGCATGTTGAAATTTTCAAAAGAAATAATTCAAAATATAGTATTTCAATAATCCAGAAAATTTTTGAAAAATGTATCAAATAAAATATACTTTTGACAGTATAATACTATATATTTCCAGAACAAATAATTAAATTCCATGTGTATTTAAATATTTTCAAAAGTTTTCCAACTATGTATAATTTTGTTAAATTTCTTAGTCCAGTTTTAAAGAACTTTTTTTTAGATATAATTTAAATATTATAATTTTAATGTATAGAGAGTAAGTACCTTAATTTTTTCATTGATTGGAAGAAAGCCATCCAACAAAGATTTCCTTTCTACGTCTGAGATTTGAAAACTGTTTGTTTCATAATTTATGGTATATTTAAAATCTCCCGCCAAATTGTAATCCTTAGAGAGTTAAGAAAACATACATGTATTAATATATTTTAAACAAGTCAATAATGCAAAGGAGATATCCATACATAAAATTACAAATTGTGTTTATAGTTACCAAGTTCTGAAACACGAAAAGAGTAAATCAGAGTACAAATGCTATAGTTTATGTAACAGTCAAATTAATATTTAAAATAAAATGTCAAGTGAATCATTGGGGAGCTGCTATTAAGACACCGTTTTTATGCCTGATATTTGTGATCTAACTTTATTTAATATAGTGACAAATACTTTCTATTTACACATTTAGATTTGTGTCATTGAAAAACCAGTCTAAAGTCAAACCTTCACAGCTAAGATTTTTTTAAATAAATAGCATTCTTATAATTTTAGTGAGTATTTGTAATAAATATCAGCGATATCTCATAAAAGGGACAGCGGCAGATAACGTTAATTAACATACGAGTATAAAAGCAGATCTACTAACCTTTATAGCTGTCATATAAGTTTTTGCCTATTAAAATATGACTGCAGCTTAATATCTTGTTTACAAAGTCATTGGCTATTTAAAAAGATGGACCATGTAAATGCAACAATCAGCAGAGCATCAAACACTTTACAGAGGTCAGCAAGAAAACCCGGTTCTATGAGAAACCTGTAGTTCACTGTAACTGTAAGCTCAGCTCACACCATAGCTTGGTGAAACTCCACAAACTCATCCTTACTGAAAGAGTTGGAGGAGTAGGCCTATCCAGGAATCATACAGTGCACATAGGAATTCTTTAATCATAGTTTAATTCTGTTCTCTGCTTTAGCTCACAATATTTAAAAAATAAAACTGGAAATGGAAGACTCAGGTCTTATTTTTACAGATAATATATGTAAAGAAATGTCTTTAACAATTAATACAATATTAGTTTTGTACGTAAGCTTATGTTTGGTTTATTTTTATGAACAATTCTCAAACTGACATTTATGTCATTTTTTTTAAAAAAAAAAGAAGTTTTTAGTATCTATACCAATTATCTAGATGATTTGTGATGAAATTTAGGATGTTAAAAATATATTATTACCAAATTTTTACATTTTATGTTAAACTTACATTTACAAACTAATACGGGAATCGATGTATACGAAAATTACTTTTTGTTTTGCAATTATAACATAAAAATAATAACTCACCAAAGAAACAGGAACCTGCTTCAGTGTCCGTATGGTCTAGGGCGTCAATACCACAAAAGACTAGAGTACATATGACAGGGATATCGTGGTTAAAAGAAAACTAATATTTACTGAGAGTGGTTATACATCACAAACGGACTAAAAATCCACACCACCAACAAGCAGGACTATGACCTAATCCAACACTTACTAAAGGACCTTAAACAGGAATACCACACTTACACGCTACCGAGGGACAAACCAGTCAAAGTTGTAGTCAAGGGACTCCCTCCCAACATGGCTACCGGTGACCTAGAAGCAGAACTTAAGGACATGGGATTCCCAGTGACTGATGTGAGACAATTCTCAAGGAAGTCGACTGCGGACAACACTACTCAGACTGTAACACTTCTCCTCACCTTCCAAGTGACTCTAGCAACACTAGTCTAGTCTAGTGACACTAACACCATCTTCCAGGTCAAATCAATTAATCACACCAGAGTTAGAATCGAACCCTACATTCCACCAGCTAACACAGTCGTACAATGCCACAAGTGCCAAAGATACGGCCACACTAGGAACAACTGCCAAAACAATCCCCTGTGTGTCAAGTGCTTAAAACAGCACATCACCAAAGACTGCCCCAAAAAAGAC
>CABFVX010000912.1:104215-125444 GCA_902151425.1 Timema shepardi
AGACCTGGTTTGGCATTACGGTCAAGTCAGTACAGTCCTGAGTCGGGCTACAAAATCAATCACCTGTAGTATTCTGCAGGCTCATTTCATCTGTTCCATTTCATCAGGTTTACAAGTTCATTCGCGAGGTTAAGAGTCATGACAATGACTCGGTACTCAAACAACAAATCAGCCCTTTCACAGACAACCTGGTTTGGCGTAACTGCCAAGCCGGTAGTTCTGAGTCGGGCAACAGCCGAACGGCTGAGAGTGGTTATATCCTAAATGGTTTTCCAGTTTCACTACAGTAAATGCAGGTACACTTCCTCAAAACTATACCTTCTTACTCCCTAAATAATTGGCGTTATTGGTACATATGTGTATAACCTGAAAATTTAGTAAGACGCAGTTCTAAAAAATATATATAAGAAACAAAAAATTGGTCGGCCATGTTACTTAATCAAATCTATACGGCATGAATCTGATTTCTAAATCGAGTGATATAGCTAGGTCTATATCCCAAAGAATAAATATTGTTTTGTGACAATTTGTCTCTTAATCTTGTTTGAGAAAATGGTGAACATTAAGATTACAGAAATTGATCATGCACGTGTACATCCAAACTAAACATCTTACAAAGGCCACGCCTATGTGTGAAAGATCGATTAGTCTGAAACATCCAACCTGATATTAAAGTTTAACGTATTTATTAGAAAAAAGTTAACCTAATTAACCTTTATTGATTCATATTTATCATTAAGATACCTCACATAACATAACTTTTCATAAATTGATACATTAAAATTTTAATAATAGTATATCAAATCAACAATGAAATGCTTATAAGAAAATATTACTCTAAATAACGCAAATAATCATAATTCAATCTGGAAGTTGGTAAATATTCATGTTTCTATTTTTCTTTTATTTTCATTGTTTATTTGTTAATCGAAATTATAAAAATTTTCAATATTAGTATTGTTCAAATAGTGGACTTCTTAAGTGTGTATTAATAGTAAAAACAATAGTTAATAAAAAATACATTGCAATGAAACAAACCAAACAGTTTTACATGGTTATTTTAACGTAGCTGTTCCCGTTATATCTTTTTAAAAAATATGAATGACACATAAGTACTTTATCATATAATCTATTGTATTTCACTTGATCATCATAAAAAAATTTTAAACTATTATAACCACTAGAAATTGGCAAATTCAAAGATACACTATAGATATTATAGTCACTTTAGATTATTCACTGTCACAACTTTCAGAAAACTCAATAAAATCTAAGTCCCGCGTAAACATACTAACAACACGTGGTTCAGTGGCGTCGCGTCAGGGCAAGCAAGGCAAGTACTGCTTGCCTTTGATTGAAGATATGTAATTATTTTATTCAATGTTTGCAAAAATATTCTTTAGGTAATCATTTAAATGTAATTCAAGCATCAGTGTGTTTGAAAAAAAAATCCCATACATGGCAGTGACCGTAATATGAGTGCAAGACGCGCACTAGTCCATCTAGTGGTGGTTGAAAGTCGGTATTTGGCCGACTTCCATCACATCGCTCTAGCTAGTGTAGTTCTTATTTGTGACGCCATAGATTTCGGAGGTGCGGGAAGGGGAAGAGCTGCGGATATAAGGTAAAAGTGCAAGCAACTGAGCTACGACTTCTCTTGCCCGAAAGGTGACTATTATAACCGATGTCACTACCCCTCTATTCCCCTTTCAAAACATAGAGGGATGGTTTGGCATGTCAAGCACCTGACCGCGTATTTACACACCTTTAAGCCCGGTTCACACGGCACAACTTCTTGTATATAAAGTTGTATAAGAAGTTTCAGCCTGAATATGCAGTCTGTGAACACCAACATTTATACAAGATCTACTTTGCACAATTTATTTATTGTATACAATTTCAGGAAATATAATATGTCCTATATCAGCCATTTTTCTTGTACAACTTTTTAGTAATCACAAAAACTTTGTTTGCTAAACAGTTAATTTTTTTTAAAGAGTGATTGTAAGAAAAACAGCTAAATGCTTAAAAAAATATATATATAGTTGAACAAGGTTAAGCCCAAATATAGAAGTTTTTAACCGTTTTATTTTTTTTAATTGATACAAACATATATTTATATTTAGGAATGATTAAAAAAATTATTTACATTAAATACCAATATTTTCCAAATCATTCAATCGCTATTTTTCCATAAAAAGGGCAAAAACGGCGTGTTTTTTTTTTCTTCAAATTTTCTATTCAATCACAAAGGCCGTGTGAATAATCAATGGCTAAGATTTGTATGCAATCCATGTGATCAAGATAATTTGTACAATTTCTTGCACAACTTTTTGTACAATAAGTTGTGTCGTGTGTACCGGGCTCTAGAGTATTGTGGAGTTTATTGTAGTAGGTGCTTTTGTTTTGATGTGTGTATCAGTGAACGCTAATAAACGAAAGTTTTTAAGTATATGTATATAACAAGTAATAGCACAATAATGTAATTCATAGAACAGAAGAACGCCCAAAACACAACTATCATTAAAAAAATACACCTCCAAATAGCTTCTTGAAACATATATATATTTTTTAAATCTTGGACCTCCCTTTTTAAGCCTGGGGGAATCCCTTCCAAGCTTGCTTAAGAATTTTGGTCAAGAGATGCTACTGACGTGGTTGTTCCATGATCCCGTAGATATCACATTATCTTATACTATGTAAAATAAGTTGTTTATTTTCTGAATATTAATCGAGATACTAATTTATTAGGAAATATGACATTAGCAAGTTTAGTGGAAGATAGAGTTAAGCAAGGCTGGAAAGTAGCCTTAATATTATATATATTTGCACATAATTTAGCGTTAAAATAAATATAGTTTTATTTTAATATTTGACTTTCAGTTGATCAAGTTCTGGGGTTGTATCTGTCCTCGGTCTAATTTCTACTATATTTTAATTCTGTTTTTATTCATCTTTTAGTGAATTTGTTGGATGTAGAATCGTTAGTGAATGTGCAAGTTGTTAGGGTTATGAAATAAAATACCGAGTATATCGGAGATGGTTTTGATAGTTTAATTATTTAGAAAATTGAGACATACAATATGCAAGTAATGCCAAGTCGGCCATCTTGAGACAGTTAATAAACAGCTAAAACAAAAGAAGCATGTTATGCATAGAGATAGGTAATCCTACATCACAATAGAGGTATGAAAATACAACACTGTTCTAACACCAGCCCATAATTGAATACCTCTAGCAATCAATAAACACAATATGTTCATTAATCTTATGATCGATGTACAAAAAAATCAATTAACTATTCCTAGCTCTTTTACACAGCTCTCATGTTTAACCTTAGAGAGAGGTTTTGTTAAGATATCTGCTAACATGTTTTCAGTAGGAACATAATTGATATTAATTACTACTGAGTTTACATGCTCTCTTAAAAAATTATATTTGATGTCAATATGTTTTGACCTCTGATTAGTAAAAGAGTTTTTTGCCAAATGTATGGCTCCTCTATTGTCACAAAATATTTCAGTAGGATTTGCGGTTCTTTCTGGATCTATTTCAGAAATTAAAGTTTGGAGCCACAATGATTCCTGAACTGTGAAGGACATAGCCATGTACTCTGCTTCACAAGTATACAACGCAATTGTTTTTTGTTTTTTACTGCACCATGAAATGAGGCCCTTCTGTAACTTGAAACAAGAGCCAGTTACTGAGTACCTGTTATTGATTTTGTTACCCCAGTCTGAGTCACTAAAACCCATTAAGTTTCTATTTCCCGATTTACTGAATTCTAATTTAAAATCCACCGTTCCTTTAAGATATCTGAAAATTCTCTTGACACATAACCAGTGAACCCCTTTGTAAGATTGATTGTACCTACTAAGTAAGTTAACAGCAAAGCAAATGTCTGGCCTGGAAATTTGTGATAAATACAACAGACTACCAATAGCTTCTTGATACGGGACACTTGGATCCTGTCCTTCTGCAGAGTCTTCATCTTGAAAGTCCAGTCCAGGGTCAAGCGGAGTTGACACTGCTTTCGCATCAATCATGTTGAACCGGGTCAGTATTTTCTTGGTGTATTCTTCTTGTGAAATCCAAATCTTGCCTACTTTTCGGTCTCTGGTGATTTCCATCCCAAGGCAGTTTTTTACTACACCGAGGTCTTTCATCTCGAATTTCTTGTTGAGTGCTTGCTTCACCTTCTCTTTCAATTTCTTGTTGTTTGAAAATAACAGCAAGTCATCGACATACATAGCAATAATTAAAATATATTTACCATTTCGTTGGTAATAAACACACGGGTCAGCATTTGATCTAGTGAATCCTAGTTCTGTTAAGACTTGATGAATTTTATTATTCCAATTTCTTCCGCTTTGCTTGAGTCCATACACTGACTTTTTTAACTTCCACACTTTGCCTTCGGTAGTCAGTTCTTTAGGTGGTATCACATAGATGTCTTCTTGTAAATCTCCATACAGGTATGCTGTTGTGACATCCAAATGATCTATGTCTAGATCTTCCCTTGCTGCCAGTGACATCAAGTATCGTAAAGACGTATATTTGACTACAGGCGAGAATGTTTCATCGTAATCGAGTCCTTTTCTTTGACTACATCCTTTGATTACAAGTCTGGCTTTGTACGTTGGAGGTTTTGTTTTATCGCTTGGTTTTACCTTAAGTACCCATTTGCTGTTAAGAGGCTTAACATTTTCTGGAAGATCAACGACTTCAAATGAATCATTTTTTACTAATGATTTGTATTCCTTAGACATGGCTTCCTTCCAATTTTCATGGTTGATTCCCTCCAGGGCTTCATCAACATTTATTGAGCCATCTAAAACATTTTGTTCCTTAACATAACAACTTATATGATCAGGCCATACCTTAGGTTTGGGTTGTCTTGAAGAACGTCTGAGAGTAGATTTTTGCTGTTCTTCTTCATGTACTTGTTTTTCGTCTTCATTTTCTGTGTCAGAAAAACCTTGAAACATTTCTCCATCACCACTGTTTTCGTCTTGTAGGCTTAGATGATCATCTGGTACATTGTTGATTACTTCATCTTCCTGAGATTCTTCGTTTGGAAAAATTTGTGGAGATGGGCTTGGTTTCACTTCTGGAACTTCGAGCTTGACTTTACTCTCAAGAAACACCACATCTCGACTAATTGTGATCTTCTTGCTTTTGGGGTCAATAAACCTGTATCCTTTGGTGTTTTCACAATGCCCTAAGAATGTTAATTTTTGTGACTTAGGATCCCATTTTTTCCGCAATGCTTTAGGTATGTGGACCATGGCTTCACATCCAAAAATTCTTAGATGTGACAAATTAGGCTTCCTCCCATTCCATACTTCATGAGGAGTTTTGTCTTTCAGAATGGTCGCAGGCGATAGATTTGTGAGATAAGCTGCCGTTGATACAGCTTCGGCCCAATATGACTTTGGGAGTCCCGCATCCAGGATCATTGTCCTAGCCTTTTCAACCAGTGTCCTGTTTGTCCTTTCTGCCAGCCCATTTTGCGCAGGACTGTAGCTAACAGTTAGCTGATGGACGATGCCAGCGGAGCTCAGTGTTCGTTTCATTTTCTCATTTACGTATTCACCCCCGTTGTCCGAACGTATCTTCTTGATTTTTAGGCCTGTTTGTGTCTCAACCATTGCCTTGAATTTTAAGAATACACTATGAACTTCAGACTTATCTTGTATAAAGTATACAAATATTCTACGGGAGTAATCGTCAACAAATGTAATAAAGTATTTACTGCCTCCGATTGAAGTTGTTTCCATCGGACCACACAAGTCTGAATGCACTAGCTCTAAAACTGATTGACTATACATTTTGCTTCTCTTGAACGGAAGTCTGGCCTGCTTACCTATGATGCACAGTTCGCACGGTTCGTCAGCTAAAAAGTTAGGGTCCATACCGTCTGACATTTGGCTTAGTTTCTTCATTCCTTTCCGGTTTAAGTGACCAAGTCGCCGATGCCACAAAAAATCCTTAGATTGTGCATAAAAACTAGCTTCGTTTGTTTGAGGTGTGTCCAAACAGTATATCCCATTTTTAACATGGGCTTTTGCGACTAGTACACCATCACTGTCATGAACATAACCTCCTGTTTGGTTAAACGTTACAATGTGGCCTTTCTGCACTATTTTACTCACTGATAGTAAATTTACTGCTGAATTTTGAATGTGCAACACATCATTCACTTCTACTTCTAAAGCCGTGTTATTAACAACACATTTTAAATTAATGGTCCCCGACACATCTGAAACTAAATCAGTGTTGTCTGCAGCTGTCACTTTAGTTTCATTTGGGGTTATGTCGTAAAGTTTATTTGTATTTTTTGTAATATGGGTCGATGCACAAGAGTCCAGAAACCAACAATCTTCATCCTTAACCTTGTCCTTATAGGCCAAAAAAGCTCTCTTACTTTGAGGTGTAGAAGGCTTTTCATTAGGGTGATCGCTGTGCCTAAACACACTTTGATGGTTCCTGCCATCAGTCTTTTGTCTACAATGTTTGGCAATATGGCCAGGCTTGCCACAACTAAAACACTTCATAGTGGCTGTTTTCTTCTTGAACTTACTTTTTGGAGTAAACAAAGCCGTTTCGTTGTTTAGGGTTGAATCATTCATTTTCACATCTTGTAATAACTTCACTTTAATAGCATCACCTGTAATTTGTGTGCCAAAATTTTCGAGGGCCATTATCATCGGCTTATAACTTTCAGGTAAACCAGCAAGAAGTAGTGTTCCTGCCCATTCGTCACTTACAGGAAATCCTATCTCGTTTAATTTGTATGCAGTCGATACAATCGTGTCGCAATATTCGTCCACAGACTTACAGTTATTGAGGTTGGTAGTAACTAGTGTTCTTAGTAGCCCCACTCTCCTAGTTAAGCCGGAGTCTTCGAATGCTCTTTCCAACGCATTCCATGCTTCAGCCGCAGTCTTAGCATTTTTTATATGAGAATAATTTGTTTTTTCCACAAACAAGATTATTCTAGATAGAGCTTTCCTCTCTTTATTCTTCCAAGAACACACCTTAGCTTCGTCTTCTATCGCGGGAGGGTCTTTCTCTATCACTTCAAACAAATCATCGTGCTCCAGATAAGCTTTCATTGCAAATTTCCAACTGGAGTAGTTTTCTCTGCAAATTAGTTTTTCTAATGTCGGCAATCCAAATGTAGACGAACTCATGTTTACAATTTGTAGTGTAAAACTTTTGTTATTGAACACGCCGCCGCCCAAAACTGACACTGAAAAACGAACGTGATTTTATTTCTCTTTATTTCACTTCACCATCTCACTCGCGCACTGTAATACGTTGCCTGGGCCCATAACCTTTTTTTAGGGTTATGAAATAAAATACCGAATATATCGGAGATGGTTTTGATAGTTTAATTATTTAGAAAATCGAGACATACAATATGCAAGTAATGCCAAGTCGGCCATCTTGAGACAGTTAATAAACAGCTAAAACAAAAGAAGCATGTTATGCATAGAGATAGGTAATCCTACATCACAATAGAGGTATGAAAATACAACACTGTTCTAACACAAGTGTGTTTAAAGTCGGATCAGAAATACAACTATTTTAAGTATATTGTTAGTTGCATAACATAGATTATTGTGGTCGATGCAGAATATTATCGTTCATTAATTGGCTCTATAATTTCCAAGTAACGCTTCGGTGGTGATATTTGACAAATTTTTCAATAATAATAATAATAATAATTGATCCTACGTCATTTGGGTGGGTTTAGTTTTTGATTGTTTACTAGGCAAAGTTTCGAAATAGTCTTGAATTTGGTATCACTGGATTGGCCAAATTATTTTGGGTGCATAGATGGTATAAATTATTGTGATTTTTGGATTTTATAGAGAGAAAAATACACCTAAAAGGTTCGGTTCTTGGTTTGCATTGCCACAAAATATTCTAATGATTTATTTTTGCTTATGTCAAATAATCAATAACAGTTTATACTGTTTGCGGAAAATTAAACTATAAACAAATCTAATGAAGCACTATTTTATTTATTTTAGGCAAAAAAGAAATAATTGTTTCAGTAGAATTTAACAAAAATACCGTCCCAAGTTATTATTTACTTTCACTCCCCCAAAGGCCTAAGATTTGATATCTCACCTCAGTTTTTATTCTCAATTGTCCACACATATAAAATCCATCTTCATTCTGAGGCTCTGCCTTGATCAGTTCAACAATTTCCTGCTTTACGAGAGAAATATCACAAGTCTCCATTTTGAACACAGATCACAGATAGAACATACAGATTTTAAACTTAAACATTAATTCAGTCAAAGTTAAAACGTGGCAGAGCATTTACCTCTCAGGTGCTGCGACCTACCATTTATATCAAGACTAGTAGGTCTCTAACTCCGTGTGTAGCTATGGTGGATCTGTTTAAACTCTATTTTCCATTTATTTTTATATTCAGTTTTATCACGTATATTTGTTATTAAGACCTAGAAATTTACTGATTGTGGGTATTTCACTTAAAAATAATGACCCACTAAAAACATGAAATACATATAACTTAGTAGACTTATTTTATTCTAACATTAATTATTATGTGGGTATTTAAGTGTATTAATAAGACTATAGCTCAAACTACAGATATTATTATTAATATTTGTAATCTTTATTAACTCTATCCTTACTATCCTATCTGCAAACTACATGACTCAACATTGCATCCCACCAGTCCATATAAACACGCAATTAACCGGTAGGAATAGTTTTACCATCATGTAGATTTTAAAAAAACCATGTAGAAATGTGAGTTTATCTAAAATAAGAAACATGAACATTTGTATTTTTAAATATTGTCAATATAAACAAATTGGTATTTTTGTTACAATATATACATTGATTTTATTTAATTAAGAGAATAAAAATTACTTTTACATTTTTACGAGTGTTTTAGATATTATTGAGATAAACATAAAATATTTCAGAAATCTGACGAGCTTACTTAAATATTCCCTAATTCGTCTTTAAAAAAGCTAGCATACTTAACATTCTTGGTTTTCGAGTTTGATCGATTAAATACATAATATAACCGGTATGTGACAAATTAACTATCATGCATTTTAGAACTTTCATGAAAAAAATACTTCAAAATATATTATTTCAATATCTCAGAAGTTTTTGTGAAAATTTTATTAAAGAAAATTTACTTTTGACAATATAATACTATATATTTCCAGAACAAATAATTAAATTCCATGTGTATTTAAATATTTTCAAAAGTTTTCCAACTATGTATAATTTTGTTAAATTTCTTAGTTCAGTTTTAAAGAACTTTTTTTTAGAGATAATTTAAATATTATAATTTTAATGTATAGAGAGTAAATACCTTAATTTTTTCTTTGATTGGTAGAAAGCCATCCAACAAAGGTTTCCTTTCCATGTCTGAGATTTGAAAATGTTGTCGTTCATAATTTATGGTATCTTTAAAATCTCCCGCCAAATTGGAATCCTTAGAGAGTTAAAAAAAACATACATGTACTAATATATATTAAACAAGTCAATAATGCAAAGGAGATACCCATACACAAATATGTTACAAATTGTGTTTATAGTTAAATTCCAGAACAAATAATTAAATTCCATGTGTATTTAAATATTTTCAAAAGTTTTCCAACTATGTATAATTTTGTTAAATTTCTTAGTTCAGTTTTAAAGAACTTTTTTTTAGAGATAATTTAAATATTATAATTTTAATGTATAGAGAGTAAATACCTTAATTTTTTCTTTGATTGGTAGAAAGCCATCCAACAAAGGTTTCCTTTCCATGTCTGAGATTTGAAAATGTTGTCGTTCATAATTTATGGTATCTTTAAAATCTCCCGCCAAATTGGAATCCTTAGAGAGTTAAAAAAAACATACATGTACTAATATATATTAAACAAGTCAATAATGCAAAGGAGATACCCATACACAAATATGTTACAAATTGTGTTTATAGTTAACATGTTCTACAAACATGGAAAAAGTTTAATTAATCAGAGTACAAATGCTATAGTTAAACACCGTTTTTATAACTGATATTTGTGAACTAACTTTATTTAACATAGTGAAAAATATGTACTTTCTATTAACACATTTAGATTTGTGGTCATAGAAAAACAATCTACATTCAAAACTTTCTTAGTTAAGCTTTTTATAAAATACACAGTATTTATATATTTTTAGTGAGTGTTTTGTAATAAATATCAACGATATCTCATAAAAGTGAGAGCATCAAGTCACATGAATTAACATATGAGTATGTGAAAGCAGATCTACTAACCTTTATAGCTGTAATATAAGTTTTTTCTATGAGAATATGAGTGCAGCCTAATATTTACTTTACAAAGCCATTGGCTATTTAAAAAGATGAGCCATGAAAATGCAACAATCAGCAGAGCATCAAACCCTCTACAGAGGTCAACAAGAAACCCCGGTTCTATGAGACACCTTTAGTTCACTGTAACTGTAAACTCAGCTCACGGGATAGCTTGGTGAAAATTTTCACTCCACAAACTCATCCTTACTTAAAGAGTTGGAGGAGTAGGCTCTCCTTACATGGAGCAAACAATGGAAAGAGGAAGGTCAGTATATACTTTATGTGAAGTTAGAAACGATCATGGTATACAGATATACATGTCATTAACATCTATTTCAAAATAGTTCAGTAGTTCATAGTTCAAAATAATGACTAAACAAGTGTATCGAACTGAGAACCTTTGGCTTGGCGCGAAAATGATATTCCACTGAGCTATGTGGTACAGGAATCATCCATTGCTCAGAGGAATTCTTTAATCATAGTTTAATTATGTTCTCGGTTTTAGTTCACACTATAAAATTTTAAAAATCGAAACTAAAATCTAAATAATTAATCAACGGGATAGCCAGGTCTCTTACAGATTGTATATAAAAAAAAGGTTTTTTAACAATAAATACAATATCACTTTGGTACATAAGCTTATGTTGGATTATTTTTGTGAACAATTCTAAACATATTGGGTTATGTACTTTTTTCTAATTGACTTTGATATCTCTACCCATCTTATATCTGATTTGTGATATTGATGCTAATTAAAAGAAAAATTCAAAATATTACATTTAATGTTAAACTTACATTTACAAACTAATACGATGAATCGATGTAATTACTTTTTGCAGTTGAGATTAAGATATAAAAATAATAACTCACCAAGGAAATATGAACCTGCCTCGGTGGCCGCATAGTCTAAGGCGTCAATCCCGAAATCCACTAGACTACAGATCACAAGGAGTATCGTGGTTAAAATCATACTCGGATGTACTGGGATTGGTTATTTCCTAAATGGTTTCCACCTTGACTAGAGAAAATTCCAGTACACTTCATCAAAACTAAACCTCCTTTGTCCCTAATTCATTAGCGTTACTGCTACGTATGAGTATATGCCAAGTAGATAGACGTAGTTCTAAAAAATAAAATGATCATTATTCAATCCACAAGTTGGTCAATATTTAAGTTTGTATGTCTGTTATTTTGCTGTATGCTGGTTAATTAAAATTATAAAAATTATAAATATTGGTATTGTTCAACTTGTGTCGTTCTTAAGTGTGTGATAGTAATAAATCGCAATAAAACAAAGCAAACAATTTTATAAGTTTTATTTTGAAGGTGCTGTTCACATTTATTATACTTTTTAAAACAATATGGAATAATGCGTAATTATTTTATGATATAATAAAAAAAAACACTATACACACAAGGGAATTGAAAATTCAAAGGTACAATAGAGGTATTATATTCATTTGAAATCTTTTTAAAAAAAACTCAATAAAATCAAGGTCGAAATGTAAACATAATAATGAAACATGCTTGTTCGATGATCCCGTACAATATGCTGTTATCCTACACTATTAATTTATTAGGAAGTGAGCCGGTAGCAAGATTAGTGGAATGTTAAGTTAATATAGGTTGGAAAGTAGCCTTAACTTTATATTTGCACATTATTTAGCTTTAAAATATCTATTATTTTATTTTAATATTAGACTTTCAGATGAGTGAGTTACTGGGTGTATCTGTTCTCGTTCTAATTTTTATTATATTTTAATCCAAGTCTAATGCAGCCTTTTGTGAGTTTACTGGATGTAAAATCGTTAGTGAATGTGCAGGAGTGTTTATGGTCGAATCAGAAAAGATAAAAATGTTAAAGATTCTATCTGTTGTAAAAATGTGATTGTGATTGATGCAGAAGATTATAGAGCAATAATCGGCTCTATTATATCCAAGTAACACTTCGGTAGTGATATTCGACAGATTTTTCAATAACATTCTTTCTTCGTCATTTGGTGGAGTTAGGTATTTAACTTTACACTAAAGCAATGTTTCGTAATAGTTTTGAATTTGGTATCACGGGTTTAACCGCAATTTAAGGTGTATTGATAGTATACATTTTGTGATTTTTGGGGTTTATAAAGAGAAAAATACAGCTAAAAGGTATGGTTCTTAGGTTGCGTCTCCACAAAATACTATGATTTGTGTATGGTTTATGTCAAATGTTCAAGAACAGTTTAACTTGTGTGTAAAAAACTAAACTATAAACGAATATAATGGAGAACTGTTTTATTTATTTTAACCAAAAAACATTTCTTTTCTATAAAATCTACAAAAATACTAGCTCTAGCTCCCATTTACTTTCACTCCCATACAGGAAAAGTATTAGATATCTCACCTCAGTTTTAATTTCTGATAATCGACACATATCAAATCCATTTTCATTCTTAGGATCTGTGTTGATAAGTTCAACAATTTCCTGCTTCACGTGAGAAATATCACAAGTCTCCATTTTAACAGAGTTCACAGATAGCACATATAGATATTAAACGGGAACATTAATTCAGTCAAAGTTAAAATGTTGGCAGAGCGTTTTCCTCTCAAGTGCTGCGACCTACAATTTATGTCAGTACTAGTAGGTCTCTAACTCAGTGTGATGGATCCATTTAAACTTAATTTGCCATTTATCATAATATTCAGTTTTATAACATATATTTGTGATTAAGACCAAGAAATATATTGACTGTGGGTATTTTACTCATAGATAATGACCAACTGAAAACATGAAATACATATAGTACACTTATTTTATTTTAACAATAATGAGTATGTAGATATATAAATGTATTAGTAATTCTATAGCTCATACAAAAAATATTATTTAATATTACTACAGTCAACTCTCGATTTTACGACCCCGGGAATAGCGTCCTTCTCAAAGTAATGACCCTTTTTTGAGGAACCGTGAAAAATGTGGGGAAAAAGGTTGAAAAGTTTAAGGAAATCGGCTGTAAAATGTGTTTGTTGCATTTATTTAGGTCACTTTGTTGCAATTATCTTTGTGAACGCTGTATTACTAGTAACTGGGGTGGGTCAAGTATAAAAAAAGACACCACCTCATCAATGCCAGCCAATATCACTTGGCTCTGTCCACCCCCTCCCACAAGCAAGACAATGTTTCCCCGCGCGCGACTGCCGCTACATCACGCGCCAGGCTTGCTTTTGCCATTGTTATTTCGATTCTCGATTTGGTTACTATTTTGGTTTGATTTTGTGAACAATTTTTGACGACCCATGCTATTGTTTAACATTGTTATTTTGATTTGGTTACGTTTTTGGTTGGATTTTGTGAACGACTTTTGATGACCCACGCTATTTTTTTTTATTTGATACGAACTTATAATTTTGACGAAATGAGTGAAAGGAACACCTTCTTCAAGAAATAGGTAGGTTTTATTTTATTTACTTTTTCACGTATTGTCTAAAAAATGCAATTTTTTCGTATGAAGTTCAGGGATGGAACAAAATCTGTTAAAATTCCAATAACGACCCCTTCGAAATAACGACCCTTTTCCAGGGATCCGTGAAAGGTCGTAGAATCGAGAGTTGACTGTATTAGTATTACAACTATTATTACTATTTCTATTATTACTTATATTATTTATTTTATCATCATCATCACCATTATTATTATTAAAATTATTATTATTATTATTATTGACCTACGAATTTAAAGGTGGAAAAGTAACAATAATCTGGACCATGTTCTATAAATATCAAAATTAGTAAACAGAAATAAAGTTGTTTATTGAACAAATAATGAAAATATGTCTGCGATTTCTGAGTATTATACATTTGTGTACCAACTACGTAAATGGTATTTAGGGATTAGGTAGGTTAAATAATATAAAATGTAACCGCATTTTTTGGAGGGAGAGGGGAAAATCATTTGAGGGAAAACTACCCTCAGTACACCCAACTAAGATTCGAACCTCTATATCCTCGTCATCAGCAGTCTAGTCTAATATGAGAGTAGCGCTTTAGACCACGCGGCCACCGGAGCGGGTAACATTATATTAAATCAGAGGAATAAGGCGTCAATAGATGAATATGGTTGAATACACCAGGGCTTAAAACTTTAGAACTTTATTTAGTAGAACATTAGTTAGTAATTAGTATCATCTACAAATCGTTATATACGGGTGAAATGCATTCTAAAATTAAAATTGCCAACATAATATAACGTAGGAGTAGTGATGGACTCTATCGAATGAAAATTATCGAATAATTATATATTCTTAGGTTGGTATGCGAGAACGATGTTGGAGTAGGAGAAAAGGAGGATAAAAGGCGGAGGAGGCAGCTGCATCGTGCTGGAACGTCTGGTTTGAGTCACTCAAGGTCACATGAAGAAATCTTAAACAGAAGTACCACACCCCAAAGGGAAATAAAATTCTCTACAACCACTGCCTTCTAAAGTGTTGATTGTGCTTGTAAAGTTTGATAGCCTGCTTAAATATGTCCGCGTGTTGATAGAAATATCGTAATTAATTAAGAGCGTGTGGTTAAGTGAGAAAGAGAAATGGTATTTATTAGAATTAATTAGGTAGTCTCCAAATACCAAATGAAAAAAAGGAATTGATGTTAGGACTATCACAGCTAAGAAGAAAGAGTGGGATCAAATTACTAGGATTTTTAAATTTTCCGGTAACCTCCAAAGGTGAGTTTATTTTTATATTAGATTATATTCACTTTAATACTTTATATACAATGACGTATATTATTTGAGTCATTGGATTGTCTATAGATATAAACACAAGTAAAGTCAAATCTTTAAACGTATTTCTTATTGATGGTAAACACAAACGTCAATTTAACCAAAAATTATTTGTAAGCCTATGCTATTAACTTGCCTAGGCTCTAGTGTTGTAAGTTTTATTCCCTTTCTCTGTTTTTGCATAATATAAGTCGAAACAAAAGTAGTTTTGAAATTCTAAGAACGAGTGGAATTTATATGTTAATGAACTAACCTACTCTTTTACTAACTTCATGTATGTTGTGTACTGGTAGGTCTTAGTAGGCCTGATTTAGCACTTTAGACCAGTACTATATTGGCTAGTTAACCTTCAATATAATATTTCTGTACTAGATCTAGGCCTAGTCACAAAGGAAACATAGTAACCTATATCAGTACCAAACAATCCTAACTAAACTAATAAAGTCATCCTCATAAATAGAAAAATATTACAACACATAAACATTCAGTATTACCTTGAAGTTTATAGAGACAACCAATTTCATAAAATCCTACATGGATTATTAGAACCAGTATATTAATATAGCCAGCTGTATAATGGGAACTTTAATTAATATAGGCCTTTATAGTAATCTTTTCTTGTTTGATAACAAAGGCACATCAAGTTGACCTAGTTGGTACTCTGTTTATATTATATTGTGAATCATTTTAGAACTCTGGTTCACCTGTGCAAACATTGGGACATCGTCAAGTCAAGAAGGAAGAGGCAAATAGTTGAAGAGACAGTGGAACTGAGGAGCACTGGACGAGGGCCCTACAATTCTCACAAGCCACATGTCCCAAGGTCGAGGTGGTAGCCCCCCCACTTTAACTCGGACATAACTGCTGCTCTGAGGTCTACAGGTTACATCGTTGCTGTCACTACCATTTTGTAGTATCTCTATACAACAGGTAACGTATGTGAGATATTATAACTATAAAGTTCATATTTACAGAGAGATACACACACATAAACCGGTTTTATATAAGTTTATTTATATTTATAAATATAATTTGGATTAAGAAGGGTAAGCCTACTATTAACTTCTTAATAAATAAACTATTGATACACACATACAAAAAAGGTACAAGTTTCATGTTAGTAAACAGAAAATTAATTGTTTACAAAATTAATTACATGATTGTTATAAACATTCTAACTCATGTAAAACGACTTTGTTAACTTTAATCTGAATGTACATGTCTAGTATTAGTGGATGGAGTCCTTAAGAGTATATATTGCACACCTGTCGATAAGTTAGGCCTGTCCTTTAAATCTTGTTTTAGTTACCGTACATAACATGTGTGTCCTACTCATAGTGAGTGTTGAGTTTAAGATGTAGGCCTAGGTATGTGTTTAAAAATTCTAATGTGCAATATCAATCAAACTTCCATCTGTTGACCTGCAATGCTTTGAATGTTAAATTACATTCTCAAAAAACTTGTTTGAAAATGTAATTTAAATGGTTATAATTAAAACCAATTTGATGATTATGTGCATTGACACCCTAATTTAGTATTCTAGTAAAAAGGATTTGCAGAAAACATGCCATAAAAACATTTATCTGTGTAGTATACAATGGTAAGAATGTTAATACATTATTAGTGTTATTCTTTGATATTATTGGAAGTAGCAGCTGAAGATCACATGACTTGACATCTGACTTATGAAAGTTGTTTTAGTAACATCTAAAATTTAATAAAACCCTCCCATATAAACAGACAAGCTATACTTGTTTTGTTCATACTATCCTTTATTTTTCAGATTTCCCAACTACAAGCAGTGTCAGTCTGTCGTTGCCATTTCTTACACCAGCGCTTCAAGTCTCGTTCAGCCTTTTCACATCACCTGCATCCCTCTTGGGGACCCCAGACTTTTACTATTATATGTAAAATAGTTGACAAAACATTCAAAACAATTATAATATTTCCACATTTATTGTTAACACTATTATTATCTTTATATCTGCATTCAAGTGAATCAATTTTCTCTTTGAAGAACTAGAAAGTGTTGAATTTAGAATGAGCTCTGATAGATGAACATTAGTTTGTTGCTGCGTAGTTAGACCTAAGGTTAAGAATCTTTGTTGATTACTTTTGACATTTTTGTGATGGATCTATTTCTCTTGAATGATAAATACCGTAACCTGATTTTTTTTACCAAGAAAGCTGGCCTATAAACAAAAATACCATATTTGGCTTTTTGAAAACACTTTTATATACCATGTTAAAATGTTCAGATAAATAACCAACCTTTAACTCTTTATGTAGACCTGTTATAGCTAAATAGTTTATAATAATTTTACATAGTTTATTACTGTTTATAAATATTTTCTACATTTAACTTGCTATTATGTCTCAAATTATGAAACTTTAAATTATAGGATTTAAGAATTGAGCCTAGATGTTTTGGCTATAGAATTTATAAAACTACCAAACATTTTCCCATTTGCTGAATATAACCCTAATATGAATACTGTTTTTAAGTGATGTGTAGTAAAATTACAATTTCCAATATCCATTGTGTTGACACCCTACCTATAAAATCTAAATATGTCTACATTATTATGTTATAAAGTGATTAGGGAACTTTTCCCTTCCACTCTGGAGGGTCTTTGAGGTACTTGCTTTCCTGTTTTTATGTTAACCACTTATGTTTTTGCTAAGGACTGCAGGTATCTTAATTTAGCATCGCAAATTAAATTTTGACAATTTATAAATATATTTTTTGTCTGGCCAATCTCTGGTGTTTATCTTTTAAAATAAACTGACTGGAAAAATGATTATAATTAATTCCATTCTTTACAAGGGTGGTTTATTATATTTCATCCCAAGGTCCAAATTTGAGCATCTTCTTTTGCACCACTGGCCGAAGATATATTGAGTAGTTAAATCTTAATAATATAGGCTCAAAAACAACACTTAAAAATTATTTTTAATATTATATTGAATAGATTATATTTGGAAGAAGGTAAAGAAAAGGTGGATAGCAACATAAAAAAGACAAATTATATTATAGTTATATTATATATTAAATAAATTGTAATTTTTTTCTGGTGGAATCTTTCCAATTCTGTCATAGATAAGTTTAATTAATATATCAAAAATATTTTATGAAATATCAGTCACTTTCACTGAGCTTAGTATTATTAAATAATATATCATACAGATTTTTATCAAACAAATAAATGCATAATGAAATGCAGCCATGAGCTTTTCTAAATCAATGTTATTTAAATCATCTTCCAATATTTGCCTGGTAAATATTAAAGAAAGTGGGAATTCAATAGTATATATGGTCAAATTATTTTGGTTTGTATACGCTTCTATTATGTTGAATTGAACTTCAACAATATTGAATACAACATATTCACTAAATGTGTTATAAATCATCTAACATGATCAACACTAAATCCACCTCGGTGGCGTAGTTGGCTAATGCACTAGTTTTGTGTTGAGCTAGACCACCGAAGACAGGAAGAGTTGAGGTTTGAATCTCGGTCGAGTGAACCCGGGTGAATTTTACTAAATGGTTTTTCACTCTCCCTCCACACAAATGTGGGTTCACTTCCTCAAAATTCAACCTTTCATATTCCTAACACATTACTTAGTGTAATTAGTACTTAGGCGTACAACCTCAATGGGTAGTAAGATGTAGTGCTAAAAATATGTCTAATACCTTATTATTATTATTATTACTATTGTACTTTGGTGTCAATGTGCTAAGTTACAGTACCTGTAATCTGAGATAGGAAAACATTCAGGTTTACAGCTCCAATACCAGTAGAAGAAAATTAAAACTGTTGATTTCAAAATTATTTACTAGTCCTCACTGGCAAGGAGCACAATCATCATGTTTTTTAACAAACAGTATTTATAATATAAACATTTGTTCTCTCTAACGATCAGTGTCATAGCAGATAGTATTATGTTCCGCCATGCTTGGCACGGAGTGTATCATGGACTACCACTACAGTGTAATCAGTATGTATGCATATAACCTGACCAGATAGTATGACACAGTGCCAGACAAATGTAAATAAGAAACCAACAGGATTGTGTATACGATGGGTGATAAAGATGGTACAACTAAAGGTTTGTGTAGTAAGTTTATTATTATTAGCACCGCGTCTTACTACCCGTTCGGGTTATACGCACTTACGCTAATGTGTAATGGTAGGGTGATTGTGAGATGAAATGAAGGACCTACAGTTTAACGTGGGATCCGAACCACGGTGGAGGCCCTGCATTCCCCACATTCACAAGATGTCTTGTCAGAGGTGAAGGAAGGGTTTGGTAATCAGAGAAAAATCTGTGCCGGGACCGAGGATTGAACCCCAGCCGCCAGCATAGAAGTCTGACACCTTACCCCTAGACCGCCAGGTCACCAGTGTAGTAAGTTTAAAATGTAAGAATTTAGAGTTAAATTTACGTAACAATACAGCCACCTTAGCATAAAAGGATTTAAAATCTAATCTCCTGTGCAGAACGAAAATATAAGTTCCCTCTCCTCATTGGAACATACATTTATCTTCAAAATGAGAAGTGTTAACCTGCTAGTTCCCCCCATTCTCCATCTCATTAGAGAATTGTAAGGCCAAGATGATGGAGCGCAGCGATGTAGAATGACGCTTTAAATGTGTGGCGGTCCCCCCACATCACTAACGAGATACGCCATGGTGACGTCATCCAATGTGTAAAATTGATTCCCGCTGCGGGAGAGTGCGTGCGGAAGTGAGGAGTAATGTTTCAATCATCCGCCGAGAGAGAGCACTAGTGCAATAGTAGATAGAGAGCTCCACGTTATTAATTCAGAGGCACATCAATGCTCATAATTTCAATGGAAGTGAGTCCTGTGCTGTTTATAATATATAAATATTTCAAGGCCATACATAAAGGAGGATTTTTTGGGGATGGGGAGACTTTAACCCTCCACCCCCCCACATCCCCGAAAATAATTCTTAACAGGTATTTTTTGTACTCGTAAATATCTATTAAATAGCTTATTTGAGTATCATTAAATAAATAGCACCTAAAAGCCTAATTATGATTTTTTTAACGCTTTAAATCGTTTAAAGACAAATCAAACTTTTAAAGTGGTAATATCTGTCGTTTTCTGTTGGGAGTACAGCACAAGCCAACACAGATATGCACCCTCCTCCCCCCAACCCCCTTCAACTTCTCACCACCTGGCTACGGCCTTACCAAATATCTCAAACAATGCGTTTACAAGAATATTGTCCGGTATGAATCTTTTTGATGTAAGCAATAAGGTTAATTATAATATATTAAATAAATAAATTACTTTACTCAAACAGTTTCCTCGAGGTGAGGAACGTAAGTTAATGGTAGTGTTTTTACAATTTTTATAGCAAAAAATCTTTTGGCCCAAGTAAAAGAAATATTTCTTCAGTAGAAACACAAAGTTTCATTTTGTTCACATGATGATATGAACATTTGTTGAATATCTAATCAAGAACATAATAACATTAGATGGGGAAGTAAAAAAAAAGATGAAGAGAAAAAGTTGTCAATAAATTCCAGAACACCCTTAACAAATTATTCAACAACTGTTGATATCAACGGGTGAAGGAAAATAAACTCTTTATATACACTGAAAAAATATTTTATTTATTTTGATTGATAAATGTTTTGCTACAAAAACTAAAAAACAACTGAATTTTGAGTTCCCTCACCTCCCACCAACTACTCGAAGGTAAATGCCCTCTCCCTGCTGTATTACTTATAATAATGTCAGTTCTGAATATTCCAAACCACTAAAACAATCCTCAACTATCTCAGAATGTTCTTTTGTGACCCTCACACTCCTGTAATTCTTATGGTAATGGTAGTTCTAGCTTCCAAACCACTAAAATAATCCTCAACTGTCTCAAAATGTTCTGTTGTGATCCTCACACTGCTGTATTTCTTATGGTAATGTCAGTTCTGAAGCTTCCAAACCACTAAAACAATCCTCAACTGTCTCAGAATGTTCTGTTGTGACCCTCACACTGCTGTATTTCTTATGGTAATGTCAGTTCTAGCTTCCAAACCACTAAAACAATCCTTAACTATCTCAGAATGTTCTGTTGTGACCCTCACAC
>CABFVX010000912.1:126403-185129 GCA_902151425.1 Timema shepardi
CCCCCCCCCCCAACCCTAGTCGTTACCAGTAGTTGTGTCATATGTGAGTGTGTGAATAATGCAACCCTTACCCTCCCCAAGTACCCCTTACAACCCCTATAAAACACGGGGTGTGCCATTATGTTCGCTTCCTTGGTAGCGAAGAAAAGTGAAGTTTTTTTTTCTGTTGAAACTTGAAGGGATGGTCACGTGACCCCTTACATCCCGATATGGGGTGGTATATTAAGGACAGTAGAGAGGGTGGAGAGTGTCACCAACCCTGAGGGGTGTCAACCCTTCACAGTTACACTCCAAGGGGTGGGTTAGGAAAGGGGACTAACTTCTGCCTTTGTTCTCATTCGCTTGTCAGTATTCTTTTGTTCTGATAATGACTGATGGCGTACTCTAGCGACAAACATCTGAAACAAAACCGGCTCCTTTAAAATACCAGGAACATCTCATAATGGAACCTTTCAGACTTTGATTCAACGTGCACGCTCTGGACCGACTGATCATACCACACGGGAATTTCTATGAGCGAGAGTGAAAGGATCAACCTATTTTGGCAGGAAAGGTATTTTCACATCGGTACCTTCCAGGGTTATTTTACAAGTTGTGCTATGTATTCGTATCGCTAAAGAAAAACTGTCGACCCCGGCTGGGTTTGAACCCACAAACATCGAGTCCTGAGGCGAGCACTTTCCCCCAGGATCAACAAAGTAAGCCTTTAGAATGTCATCAAGTTGTTTCATTTTATATCAGTGGAGTCGACATCATCTTCAAGTCCAAAAGATAAATTAATAATTATTACTTATCTATATTCTGTTACTTGGATATTACAATTCCAGGTATTAGTGTTGGCGTCCTAGATTCTTACCATGACTGATTACACTATGGTCCTATCTTATAATACACACCATAGTGAAACCAAACAAATTACCAGTCTTATCTTGACTGATTACACTATGGTCCTATCTTATAAGCTACAACATAGAGGAACTAAGCAAAATAGAAGTCTTACCTTGACTGATTGCACTATGATCCTATCTTATAAGCTACAACATAGAGGAACTAAGCAAGGTAACAGTCTTACCTTGAGTGATTACACTATGACCCTATCTTATAAACCACACCATAGTGGAACCAAACAAAGTAGCTGTCTTACCTTGACTGATTACACTATGGCCCTATCTTATAATACACACCATAGTGGAACCAAACAAATTACCAGTCTTATCTTGACTGATTACACTATGGTCTTATCTTATAATACACACCAGAGTGGAACCAAACAAATTACCAGTCTTATATTGACTGATTACAATATAACTAATACAATGGTACGACATAAAGTTCGGAAATGATTCATCTTTCTTGCAGAGGGCAACACATCCATTGATATTACCGACCATTGCAGGTGCCCCGTCAGTGGTGATCGCAGATAGCTTGTGCAGAGGCGTATCTATTGACTTGAATGTGTTGTAGATATCTACACCTGTTGTTCGTCCTTTCGTTGTCAATATTGTCAATAGCTCTTCTTTTGTAGTGAAGTTATTAAATATCATTCTCGCGATAACTGCCAGCTGTGCTTGGCCTGCTATATCAAATTGTATTGAGAACCATTCCAATATTTCCAAGTCATTCTTTAGCTGAGTTTGCATGTCAGTTGTTATTGCATGTATTATTCTTGTAATGGTGTCATCAGATAGCTGTGAGTCCTGGATCGCTGATATAAACTCACACTTATGATAAAATACCTCAAACAAGCAATCAGCTCCAGTCAGAAAGGCCTCTTTTAACAAGTCTCCATCCTGGAATAGTTTTTTTCTTCTTTGAGAACAGGGGAGGAATTTTGAAAGAAGCAATAGTGGCATTTTTATATTTTACCATGGGTCTTGTGAAAACCAACTACTGGGCAGTTAGGTCTGATTTTAGTTGATTTTTTTTCTTAATTCATATGTAAGTGGATTGCTTCTTTCAAAAGAGACGTGATTAGTTTGAAAGTGACATTCAATATTAAGTTGTTGTTTTTTGTTACTGAAATACTATTGTCACACAACGCGCAAACACATTTAATTTTAAAAGTGACAAACCAATACAAATCTTCCCAGTCATAGTTAAAATTATACATTCATTTTATTTTACTTGACATACTCATTTTGGGAAGAAATATTTAAAAAAATAAGTAAGAAAAACCAACAATATAATAGGTACACTAAAAGTATGAGTATTTAACTAGAAACAAAGCATGAACTAGGATGGAACTGTCATGATTGGTTCACATTGCACAGTAACTACTAGCTCCCGCCAAGCTCAGAGGTCAGCCTCAACGCTAGACACATGGTCGGTCAACTGCCGTGTTAAGTTTCCAACAGCTGTTGTGACGTTACATGTGGTTGTGGGTAATAATCAAGGTCGTAGCCATGGGGGTAGTGGTGGAGGGGGTGTTCAAACCCCTCTAAGTTGACAAAAATAAATAAAATACTGCTTTATTTAGGGTTTTAACAAGGCCAAAATAAAGATATAAGGCATTATTTAACTTATAACCGCATTGTTGGTGCTTGGGTAAATTTTTAAAATATATATTTATTCTGTGTTTATTCAGGTAACAAAGCCGGGTAGACCCATATCAAGATATTTACCAAGGAAATAGGAAGTATTATCGTGGTATTAGCGAGTGTGGGGAGAATGATGGAAATTGTTCAGCTTGAAACTATTAGAATTGTAATTCCGAGTAAAAGTACACTTTGTAAATAAGCCGGCAAAGAAAGAGGAATGAGAGGGAGGGAAATGGAAAGAACGGGGGCTTTCAATCACCAACTTCTTGAGAACAGCATATCTGGAAATAATAACAAATTTGATTTTTGCTGGGAAAGTGAAAGATCAAAATTATTAGCCAATAACTTTTCAGCCGTGGCTAAAAGTGTCGGGTGAAAGGTTGGGCGGGCGTCATGGTGTCCGCGGACATAGGGTTGGGGACCCCTGAGTTACAACATAGTTAAGCCAGGCTATAGCTTATCCCTAGCTAAAGGCCGATATTAGGGAATGTGATAGCTGACACAATAATAATATGGGATGAATTACAACTAGTTGTAAGTAAGATAAACATGTAAAAGCAAGATTGTTAGTTGGGACATGTGGTTCAGAGCTGGGATTAGCAGCCCTAAGGTTTAGACAGTACACACAGTACAGAAAAAGGCGACCTTAAGGTAGGAGTGTGGGGGGCGAGCTTTAAAGGAAAGTCTTTTTGAAGTTTTTATATAAAAACATATTTTTGGACAAAATGAAATAAATATCGCTCCATTAGAAAGAAGATATATTTTTTCTTTATTCAAAGTATTTAACGTAGCTACACTTTCTGAACAGACTATATCAGCATATGACTTATAAAACTAGTTTTTACTAAAGCACTTGGCCATCGTCTTTGTGTTACACTCTTCCAAGTGTCGTAACAATGTATCTTTTTTAGTTCTTTTAAGTATACGTTTTTATAATGTTTGACTGGACTGCTGAAAAGATGACGCTACACCTGAGATTAAGCAATAGCTTAGGTCATTATAACCAATAAAGACAGAATATAAGAGTAATGTATTTTATAATACAATAACAGTTATAAAATGGTTATAAAATGTGAAGAGCACACATCTCGTATTCAGTTACACATATAAATGTNACATCTACCTCATCCAAAGCCTAGGAATCCAAATCGAAGAAGATGAAATTGAACAAGAACCTCCAAGAACAGTCCATAAAAGAAGACCGCGGATTAATCGAGACTCCGCACCCGAAGATAGAATAGAAGATGACGAAATATTGGAGGGTAGCGAAGACAAAGGATCATCCCCCATGCTGGGAAAAGACTTTCAAAACCTACTAAAGGACGACGAGACATTAACCTTCATATCTTTGAAGGAATGTACATACGTCTCAACAGCCCATTAAACCATAGATGGGTGACCTGGCGGTCTAGGGGTAAGGTGTCAGACTTCTGTGCTGGCGGCCGGGGTTCAATCCTCGGTCCCGGCACAGATTTATCTGATTATCAAACCCTTCCTTCACCTCTGACAAGACATCTTGTGAATGTGGGGAATGCCAGGCCTCCACCGTGGTTCAGATTCCACGTTATACTGTAGGTCCTCCATTTCATCTCACAATCACCCAACCATTACACATTAGCGTAAGTGCGTATAACCCGAACGGGTAGTAAGACGCGGTGCTAATAATAATAATAATAATAAACCATAGATGTGGAACAACAGTCCGATTCGACAGCCTCAGGCTCAGAAACCACCGGAAGCACCCCACATATTTAGAAGGACAAGGACAGGCTGCGGGAGTAATGCTGGGACACCTTTTGGGTGGAGTCAACGAGAAACCCAGCGGACGCGCCCTCACGAGCGTTCATCAACCAAATGTTAAACCTAGAAGCGGAACCTTACACACCAAAGGACACAGGTATAGACTTAATGGAACTACTTTATATACATATTGTAAAAATGTAAGCCCTAATATATTTATGTAAGTGAGAAAATAAAGGCAAAGCCAAATCCTCCTCTCTCTTTGCCCTTGGCTGTTCCATCCCGGGAAATTTCCTATTTCGCCTATCCGCCCGCGGGCAAAGTATAAAAGGCGGGGGAGGGAGGTCCTCGGGACTCAGTTAGGCCAGAGCGGGAGGAGGAGGAGAACAACACAAATATATGTATCTAATAACACCTTGAATGTTGAGCAACTTAAGATACTGCAACTATAATCACCATACACTTGTCAAAATGGGTATATAAATAAAAATTTTCATACTAATAAATTCAGACTTGTCTCGATCAACACAACGTGGAATCGATTAATTTAATTACATTTCGGCCGAAAAAAAACCATTGAAATAAAACCATAACTTTACCAAAGTTTAGACAAACTCAATTTTAAAGAATATAAAATAACATCGCCAACTCAAAGTTTAAATGAATTAAATTTAAGTGAAATAATTTTTGAATCAGAATTTATGAAAGTGTACTGGTAATATTGAGTTAGAAAATGATTTTAAAAAAATAAGAGTTATCCTTATTGTTTGCTGCTTTGACTTTCTCTGATTAGTTGTGGAACTGACCACGGTGTCTAGGAAAGTAGTACTTTGTTTTAATTGTTTAAGTGTTCAAAGTACTTATAATATAAGTATTATTTTTACCTAAACTATGTTAGGGATATTAAACGAATGAATAAATTAGTTTTCATTAAGTTCACTCTCAAATAATTATCTATTTTAATTTTTAAGAAGACAAAGTTGGGCCTGTAATACTACTAACCAAACAAAAACCATGGTAGTCATTAAAAACTATCTGTTCTAATATACACTTTTATGTTTATATCAAATTTACATAATTACTAAATAAATATGAAACATAGAGATGAGATGTTAAAAAAAATCAGAAAGAAAAGGAGTGTATTGTTATAAGTGAAATCCATTCCTTGATAGTGTGGATATCTCCAAACATATTGAAAAAATGGTTAAATGAATTAAAATAAAAATTATAAATTTTAAAAGCATTTCAATAAATTTTCCGTTTAAATCTACTTTAACAATTTCACATATGGTATAATTACTCGATAGATGGTTATTCCCAATGTGCTCTTTTCAACAAATGCTTGGATAAAACCATATTTTTCATTGAGTTTCCTTCAATATCTTAAATAATGTTTTCTTACCAGAACCTAATTGATATATCTTTTTAAAAATATTATTGTGGTCTAATATCAACTTCAGCATCTGAAATAGTTTTAGGTGTTATATCCACCACATAGATTGCACTCTATTTACAATATGATCAGGGTTTTGAATCCAGTTTTCTTAAAAGTTAAATTTACTCACACCCTATATGCAAATTAGGCTTCACTTTTTCTAAATTAAATTTTACTCATCCCGAACTCACATTTGTTAATAGTAAAACGCTAGGAAGACTCGGTGGTAAAATAAAGACAATTGTATTTTTCGAATGTGTTGTTCTACATAGGACTGGAATATTAAGAACATCATTATATTTTATCATCTATAGTTCCAGCCTTAAGTGCAGTACTATATATTAATTTATTATGAAGATTAATACAGCACTACTTTTGGCCTAGTGGTCCTATGGTGCAAGCCATATTACTTATGAGTGATTGAAGGTCATATTAGAGTTGTGTGTAGAGAGGGTGGTTTTTATTAATTTGTTTCACCCTCCCCTCTACAAATTGTTATTAAATTTCCACTAGATTATAACCTCCTAGTTCTTCTTCCTTTATAAAAATAAGTTCATAATAAACTTACAATATAATATAAAATATAATAATTATACAAATATCTAAAAGGGGAGGTACCGAAATTACTAGCTTTCACATTTAGATCATTCTTCAAATTATTTTTTTTCTGTTGAGTGGCAAATTTCATAATTATTAGATTAATTTTTTTATTTCTTCATGAAATTGGCAACATATTCTATGTTAACTTTGTTGAAAATGATTTTTTATTGTATTTCCTTCCTCCCTCCAGTTCAATTGGCAGTTAATTGGCAAATTAGTACAATTTTCAATTTTACATATGCTCCCCCTATATATGCAATACAATCATTTTATACCTGAGCCCTCTTATTAACAACTTTCTATTTTACAATATATTGCTAACTGAAACTTTTTTATACAATTTTCAGTTTTTCACTTACTTGACTCCTACATGTCCAAAACAATTTCCTCTTATAACAGCAAGTTTAATTGAATTTTCATTTATACAATTTTTACATTCTCCAAGTTCAGAACAATAACCTCCATTCACAACTAGATTAGTAAAATTTTAGGATTTACATACACTACTCCCACCTTGTGCAATACAATATCCACCTACCTGAGAACACTTAGTACAATTTTTATTTTTACTTTTCCTTCTTCCACCATTTGCAATAAAATGTCCTCTTACTTCAGCCTTCTTGGTACAACTTTCAGTTTTACATTTCCTCCTCATCCATGTTCAATACAATGTCCAGCTAGCTTAGCACTCTTAGTACAATTTTCAATTAACATATCCTTCCTCCTCCATGTGCAATAAAATGTCCTCCTACCTAGGTACTATTTGTAAAAATTTCAGATTTTGAAATTTCTTCTTCCACCATGTGCAAAACAATGTCCTTTTACTTCATCATTAGTGGTACAATTTTTAAGTTTTAGATTTACTTACTCTTGCATGTGCTTTACAATGTCCTTGTACCTGAGGATTCTTTGTACAATTTTCAGTTTTACATTTCCTTCCTCCTCCATGTGCAATACAAAGTCCTTCTAGCTTAGCACTCTTAGTACAATTTTCAGTTTTACATTTCCTTCCTCCTCCATGTGCAATACAATGTCCTCCTAGCCTACTACTCTTGCTACAATTTTCAGTTTTACAATTAATTCTCCCACCATGTGCAAAACAAAATCCTCCTACAAGACCATTTTTGTTACAATTTTCAATTTTACATTTCCTTCTTCCACCATGTGCTCTACAATGTCCTCCAACCTGAGCACTCTTTTTGTTACAATTTTTAATTATACATTTCCTTTCTTCTCCATGTACCATACATTGTCCTCCTACATGAGCACTTTTAGTACAGTTTTCAGTTTTACATTGTCGTCTTCCACCATGTTCAATACAATGACCTCCTATCCTACTTCCCTTAGTACAATTTTCAGTTTTACATATCCTTCTACCACCACCATGTTCATAACAATGTCCTCCTACCTCAGCATTCTTGGTACAATTTTCAATTTACATTTCCTTCTTCCCCCATGTGCTCTACAATGTCCTCCTACCTGAGCACTTTTAGTGCAATTTTCACTTACACATTTCCTTCCTCCTCCATGTACAATACAATTTCCTCCTTCACGCGCTCTCTTAGTACAATTTTCAGTTTTACATTTACTTGCTCTACCATGGTCTCTAAAATGTCCTCCTACCAGAACACTCTTTGCACAATTTTCAGTTTTACATCTCCTACCTCCATCATGTGCAGTACAATGTACTCCTTTCTTAGTATACTTTTCCAATTTACATTTGGATTCGGTTGATTTAGTTGATGAAATAATTCCTCCTAGTTTAGGATTCTTACTTGATATATTGATTTCTACATTATCTTTAACTTTCTTACTTGTTAAGGGATTATCTGAGAAAGCTTGTTTTTTATAAACATTATCACTAAATGCACCTCGATGTTCCTTAACATAATTTATTTGATCAGAATTTAAAATAAAGATTTTATTTTCTGTTGTAATATTTTTGTGGAATTTAGTACTTAATCTTTTTGATGAAAGTTTTCTGCACTCTGATTTATTGTGTAGAGCATTAAAAGATAAATCTTGAATCTCATTACCACATTCACTATTGAAATTAAAATCGCAGCTTGTTTGTTCAATTATGTTTGACTGTAATATTTCACTTGACAAATTAAAATGTTCTTGTTCCAGTTTAATCTGCAAGAACAATTGGAGCAAATAATAAACATATGATTCAAATATTAAATTGTTTTATATTGGATTATTTTTAGCACTATGTATTAATACCCAAATCGGCTATTCGCATAAGTACTAAATAAGCTAATGGGCTAGGAATTGGGAAGGTTGTATTTAGAGGAAGTACACTTATTAGTGTCAAGTGAGAGTGTAAAATATATAGGAAAAACTGCCCCAGTTCACCCTACAGAAATTATAACCTAGATTTCAATGGGCCAGATTGATATCACAGCAAATATCAAAACGCTCAATTAACTACAGTCATTAATTACAGTGTGTGTGTGTGTGTGTGTGTGTGTGTGTGTGTGTGTGTGTGTGTGTGTGTGTGTGTGTGTGTGTGTGTGNNNTGTGTGTGTGTGTGTGTGTGTGTGCGCGCGCGCGCGCGTGCGTGTGTTTGTGTGACTTTTTATCTTGTAATTAGAGGTGCAATGACCATTTTAAAAACTATAAATGATATTAAATGATAAAATAGTATTCTTAAAATATAAATATTTAATAAGGACTTTTATATAAACTTATTTGTGATTTAAATAATTTAATAAAACTGAACGAAAAAATGAATAGGTGTAATACCAGAAGTAGTTATACTACTATATGTTTGAACTTATAAAAGTAAATCTCGAAGTATACTAGACTACCGATGACGGGTTGATCAAGGTTTTAATCTTGGTTGTGTGTACTGAAGGTGATTTTCAATAAGTTTATAAACCGAACAGGTATTAAGATGTATACTAAAAAAAAAGTTTAAATTATAGCTGAATACCTCAGATTTGTCCACCGCGGTAAAGTGTTCTATTTTGGAGTCCATAATTCCGAAAGAGGAATCATATAACTTAAATTCAGTCTTCACAATTTCATCAACAGAATTTGAGGTGTCTGACTCATCCTACAGATACAGCACAAATCAACATTTCTCATTAAAGATCAACAAAATGGGCAGCATATATATTATATGAAGTGATTGCACCAGAATAAAGTAAATATTATGTTCAAGGTGTATATGGATATATCACAAGTTTCAGGAAATTAAAACTAAAAATATTAATCAAGGTTATGTAAAGTGGCTTGGTATTTATGTTTCCTAAATAATTATTACCAACTCTATAGAGGGAAAACATTGCAACATAATAATAAATCCAATTAAACATTGTAAGTGCAATAATGAAATAAGACTACAAGATTTCCAAGGTTTTAACCATATGAAATATTACCACCCTATGATGATCCAGGTGTAGGTCTACGTGATCCTGTTGTATGTACACCCCAAGCCCGAGAATTTGGTTTCCCCTGGGTTTTTACCTCTGGGAATATTTAAAGTTTTTGCAATGAAAATCAAGAGAAATTTAGACCAAGATAATTACTAAACCATTAATAGGTATAGTTAGAAGTTTTTTACGAACAAGGTAGGTATGAACCTAAAATATATGAATAAATAGGGAATAGTTAGTGTCAGAAAAAAATATTTAAAACAGGAGAGATATTGAATATCACAAAAATAAAACTTTAAAAATACTTATATATTTATGAGTTTGAGACAATGCAGGTTTAAAAAATGTACCTTTGCAGAGAATAAAATAAGAACTGTGGAAATAACCAATCAGATAAACACATTTCAAATACTAGCCTTCGTACACATATGTCTCTCAAGGAATATTGGGTTGCAGTATTAATTACATTTACATCACATAGGTCAAATCCTCCTCTTTTAAACATTAATGAAAATACTTCAAAATAGTCAATCTTATAAAAAGTAAAATTTATGTTATCTACACTAATCGTCAAAGCATTGCTTCTAAAACCTTTAGAAAAAGATCAATTTATATGTGGTTAATGCGTGAATGGTTAAATTAATAAGCCTTTGTAACATGTGAAAAACATTATAAACTTTCGATACACATGCGAACCATTTACCCTAATATACTACCCACATGTACTCGAGCAGAAGGTAGATATATTATTAATTTAGCTATTTATAAGGCAATAAATATTTTTTCTAGAAGTGACATTGTTTATTCACATTTAACATGCCATACATACTACTTATGGTAATGTATTGGTATTGTTGACTATGCAGACTTAGCATTTAAATCTTGAACTCCTTATTAACTCTTGACCTACATGCCTATCTGTAAACCACATGACCCAACATTGATTACCACCAGTCTATATACTCACGCAATTAGTAGGTCGGAATATTTTTACCATCTAGTAGTTTAAAAGATTATGTAGAAATGTATGTTTATATAAAATAAGAAACATGAACATTTGTATTTTTAAATATTGTCAATATAAATTTGAATAAACAAATTGGAATGTTTGTTACAAAATATACATTGATTTTATTAAATTAAGATAATTAAAATTAATTTTACATTTTTAAGATAGTTTATTAGATATTATTGAGAAAAACATAAAGATTTCAGAAATCTGACGAGCTTACTTAAATTTTCCCTAATTCTTATCTGACAAAGCTAGCATACTGAATTTTCTTATTTTTCAAGTTTGATGGATTAAATACATAATATACCAGTATGTTACAAATTATCTATCATGCAATTTGAAATTTTCATAAAAAAAACAACTTCAAAATATATTATTTCAATATCCAAGAAGTATTTGTGAAAAATTTATTAAATAAAATATACTTTTGACAATATAATAAATACTATATATTTCCAGTATTAAAAATTAAACTCTATGTGTATTTAAATATTTTCAAAAGTTTTCCAACTATGTATAATTTTGTTAAATTTCTTAGTCCAGTTTTAAAGGGCTATTTTTTTAGAGATAAATTAAATACTAAAAATTTAATGTACAGAGATTAAATACCTTAATTTTTTCTTTGATAGGAAGAAAGCCATCCAACAATGTTTTCCTTTCCAAGTCTGAGATTTGAAAACGGTGTTTTTCATAATTTATTGTATCTTTAAAATCTCCCGCCAAATTGGAATCCTTAGAGAGTTAAAACAACATACATGTATTTTAAACAAGTCAATAATGCAAAGGAGATATCCATACATAAATATATTACAAATTGTATTTATAGTTACTATGTTCTGAAACACGAAAAAAGTTTAATAAATAAGACTCCAAATGTTAGAGTTTATGTTAGTCAAATTAATATTTAGAATAAAATATCAAGTGGTACCTTGGGGATATGCTATTAAGATATCGTTTTTATGTGTGATATTTGTGACTTGGCTTTATTTAACATAGTGACAAATATGTACTTTCTATTAACACATTTAGATTTGTGGTCATAGAAAAAGATTTCTACAGTCAAAACTTCATAGCTAAACTTTTTATAAAATGCATAGTATTTCTACATTTTTAGTGAGTGACTTTGTGTTAAATATCAACGATATCTCATAAAACTGACAGTGGCAAATAACGTGAATTAACATATGAGTATGTGAAAGCATATCTACTAACCTTTATAGCTGTCATATAAGTTTTTGTCTATTAAAATATGACTAGCTTAATAACTTCTTTACAAAGCCATTGGCTATTTAAAAAGATGAAGCATGTAAATGTAACAATCAGCAGAGCATCAAACACTCTACAGGAGTCGGCAAGAAACTCCGGTTGTATTAGAAACTTTTAGTTCACTGTAACTGTAAACTTAGCTCACAGGATAGCTTGGTGAAATTTTTCACTCCACAAACTCCTCCTTACTGAAAGAGTTGGAGGAGTAGGCTCATCCAGGAATCATACAGTGCACAGAGGAATACTTTAGTCATAGTTTAATTCTTTTCTCTGCTTTAGCTCACAATATTTAAAGAAAAACTGGAATTGGATGAGTCAGATATGTAAAAAAATTCTTTAACAACTATTACAATATTAGTTAAGTACGTAAGTTTATGATTGGTTAATTTTGTGAACAATTCACAGCCTATCGGACATTTATGTTATTTTTTTTTAAAAAAGTATTTTGTATCTATACCAAATATCTAGATGATTTGTGATGAAATTTATGATATTAAAAATAAATTATTACCAAATTTTTACATATTATGTTACTCTTATATTTACAAACTAATACGGGAATCGATGTATACGAAAATTACTTTTTGTTTTGAAATTAAGTCATAAAAATAATTATAACTCACCAAAGAAACAGGAACCTGCTTCAGTGCCCGAGTTGTCTAAGCCATCAATCCCACAAAAGACTAGACTACATAAGACCGGGATATCGTGGTTAAAAGAAAACTCAAGATTTACTGAGAATGGTTATATCCTAAATGGTTTTTCAGTTTCACAACAGTAAATGCAGGTACACTTTCTCAAAACTAAACCTTCTTCCTCCCTAACTCATTTGCTTTATTGGTACATATGTGTATATCCTGAACATATATTAAGACGCGGTTCAAAAAATAAATATAAGAAACAAAATATTGGTCTTCCATGTTGCTTACTAAATCCTGTAAGGCATGAGTCTGATTTCTAAATCAAGTGGAATACATCAGTCTACTTGAAGCATACAAACCGAACGGGTAGTAAGACGCGGTACTAAATATTATTATTATTATTATTATTATTATTATTATTATTATTATTATTATCAGTCTACTTGCCAAAGAATACATATTGTTTACTCATGTCTTTTAATATTAGTTGAAAATCTTGAAATTAGGACTAATAATGAAATAGATCATGCACGTGTCCATCCAAACTAAACATCTTACAAGGGTCACGCCTATGTGTGAGAGATCGATTAAGTCACAAAAATTCAACCTGGAATTAATGTTTAACATATTTATTAAGAAAACGATAACATCATACATTTATACATTAAAATTTCAATATTTTATCAAATAAACAATGAAATGTTTATAAGAAAATTTGACTCTACATAACGGAAATGATCATAATTCAATCCGGAGGTTGGTCAATATTCATGTTTATATTTTTCTTTTGTTTCATTATTTATTTGTTAATCGAAATTATAAAAATGTTCAATATTGCTATTGTTCAACTAGTGGACTTCTTAAGTGTGTAATAGTATTATTGGTAAAAAAAAATATTGCAATGAAACAAACCAAACAGTTTCACTTGTTTTATTTAAAAAGTGCTGTTCCCATTATATCTTTTTTTTTAAATGAATGGCACATAAGTGCTTTATCATATAATCAAGTGTATTTCACTTTCAAATCATTAAAAAAAACTATCATTATAACCACTAGGAATTGGCAAATTCAAAGATACACTATAGATATTATAGTCATTTGAAATTATTCATTGTCATAACTTTGAAAATACTCAATAAAATCTAAGGTCTATGTAAACATACTAACAACACTTGGTTGTTCCATGATCCCGTGCAATATGACGTTATCTTATACTATGTAAGTGAAAGTGTTTATTTTCTGAATATTGAGATACTAATTTATTAGGAAATAGGACATTAGCAAGGTTAGTGGAAGATAGAGGGAGGATAGGCTGTAAAGTAGCCTTAATATTATATTTGCACATTATTTAGCGTTAAAATAAATATAGTTTTATTTTAATATCAGTTGATCGATTTCCCGGGGTGTATCTGTTCTCGATCTAATTTCTGTGTTTTAATTCTCTTTCACTACCCAATAGGGAAAATATTTGATATCTCACCTCAGTTTTTATTCCTTGTTGTCCAAACATATCAAACTCATTTTCGTTCTGAGGTTCTGTCTTGATAAGTTCAACAATTTCCTGCTTCACGAGAGAATTATCACAGGTCTCCATTTTGAACAAAGATCAAAGATAGCACATATAGATATTAAACGGGAACATTAATTCAGTCAAAGTTAAAATGTTGGCATAGCGTTTTCCTCTCAGGTGCTGCGACCTACAATTTATGTCAGTACTAGTTGGTCTATAAACTGGGGGCAGTTATTTATGGTGGATCCGATCAAGCTATATTTGACATTTATCATAAAATTCAGTTTTATCTCTAATATTTGTTACTAAGACCTTGAAATTTATTGTTGTGGGTATTTCACTTATAAATAATAATCCACTGAAAAAATGAAATACATAAAGTAAACTTATTTTATTTTAACAATATGGAGTATGTAGGTATATAAATGTTAGCAATCTCAGAGAAGTTAGGGATGAATCTCGCATAATAGACGCACATGCCGAAGAAGCGTAGGACACCCTTGATGTTCTTGGGGACAGGAAAGTCTAAGGTCGGTTTGACCCGCTCGGGGTCAACGAGGAGGTTCCCTTCAGAAATAATGTAACCAAGGTATGGGACAGATCTTTTCGCCCAGGTGACCTTCTCAGGGTTAACGGTCAACCCGGCGCCGCGCAGGCGCCGTAATACAACTTCCACATGACGCAAGTGGTCCTCAAAGGATTTGCTGTAAATGCAAATATCGACCAGATAATTGAACACAAAGTCGTATTTCAAATCAGCCCAGATGTGGTCCAATACCCTATTAAGTGCCTGCCCCCCGCAGCTTATACCCAAGGGGACGCGATTTAACTCGTTGACCTACCAGGGGGTGATAAAGGCGGTGTACTTCTTAGAAGATTCAGAAAGCGCGCATTGGACGAAGCTGGTATTTAAATCAATAAGACTCTAATATTTGGCTTTACCGAGATGCTGGAAGACGGATTCAATTCTGGGCATGGGTTAGGGGTCGAAAACAATTTTGTTATTAAGTTTTCTATAGTCAACAATAAGCCTGTGTCCATGACCTTTCCTCGGGATGATGAATGTGGGACTAGCATACGGTGATTTAGAAGCGTGAATAACCCCTTTATCCTCTAAATCTTGAATAAGATTCCTAAAGATCCCTAACTTAGGCGACGCACAGGAGTAAGGACCTGATCTAACGGGAATGTGGTCCAGAGCAACAATGTAGTACGGCAAAACGTCACACTTCCCCCATCTGTCAGTGAGGACATCAGGGAACTGGCCTATCAAATGATTAATAGCCAAGCGCTCGTCAACAATCGAGAATAAGCCTAGGGAGCCGTCCCCGATACAAAATGAAATACGTACTCTTGGCTCAAAGTTGAAAGACATTTCCAAGAGTCCTAAATCCAACTTAACCTGAGTGTGAAACATAAAATCGTTCCCTAGAATGATATCAAATGTAATTTTGGGACGATGTAAAATGGACGTTTCCAAGAAAAACAACCTATCTTAATCGGGACAATCACCTGAGAGAGTACCACTATACTCTGACCGTTTGCTAGAGCGTGGGTTTTAGGAGAGACTAATTTGTAGTCGAATTTGACTTTGCCATCCAACTCACGCAAAAACTTAACACAAACAAAAGAATGACTGGCTCCAGTATCCAACAAACAATAACACTTCTCTCTTCCCACCTGTACCGTGACGACGGGAGTGGGAACACGTGGATTAAGACAACTCGGCGTGACCTAACCCTGGCTATGGGCACGCCTTACAGGTTTCCCGCTCTACACTGTCTCTGTATGAGACCTAACCTCTTACACCGGACAACAATAAGGCGTGAGGCACCAAATGTACCCTCGGAACGCCAACCAATACCTAACTTGGTACAACCATCAGGCCTGGAACAACCTAAACAGCCCCTTTCTTGACTGAAGGCCCTGCAGACTACAAAATGGTCATGCAGGCCAAGGAGTGAGACACACCTTTTACTGAATGTCTGACAGCTACGCGAGACATCACTGATTGTAAGTACAGCATGTCATAACAGATTAAAGACTAACCTGTATCCCATAGCATATACCCACGAGAGCTACAGATACTCTCAACATACGTGGAAACAATTCCTAAAACCTATCAAAATGAATTTATAACGTTACGGTGATTTACTTCCGCCGGTTAGGTCTGTCCGTCGGCAGCATCGTCGTGACCACCTTGGTACTTTTGATGTGTTCTGAGTGAAGAGACATCGAACGTGTAGAATACAGGACGATAATATGTGTAATGTGTCCTTGCCCAGCGAACCGTGATGTTTTATAGCAGCTGATCCAGTTGAATCATAGGAGAGGAGAATAAGGTATGACGCTCCTTAACGTTAAAATCGACACGTAGACATAAAATACGCAAACCGTGCCATACATCGAACCTTGGTCAGTTGAATAGATAGATCGGGACGGTAAAGTACAGCGTCGCTGGCCGAGATAAAAGCTGAACCCATCTGATGGAGCCGTACTTGTTCAGCGATGTTGTGCCGTGGTATGTAACAAATGGAGTTATTCATATATAGAAAAGTGCACATATTTAGGAATTCATATATATTTTATTTAGATAAATTTTATTCTTGGTAGTTGATTTAGGTCATACGGGGCTCGACTGGTTAGCCCGTTACAACTATCCCACCCTTTTAAGGTGGAACACCAGGAGTGGACCTCCTAGCATAACATTTGGTGGAAACAGGTATCACTGTAGATCCTGTGGCTTAACCAAGACAAGCGGCATCCATAAACTACGTCCTCTTCGGACTACTCGTCAGCATGATCTTCAGGCGCCAGATTACAAGATAGGCAAAGAAGAGAGGATTCAGCTCAGCCATATAAAACATCTTTGGTCGCAAGAGTGACCAAAACACCAGTTTATCATAAACCAGAACCACCCAGTACCGGAATTTGCTTGGCATAACATCCCATATATTAAGACCATAAGAGGAGTGAAACTTTTGAACATAATAACTTTAACATAATAAATACCTATAAGGAGTGGCCCACGTGTGCTTAAAAAAAAAGTAATTAAAGCTCCTAATCTAACTATACACTTGAAAGCTCTTACCAGGCTACCCTAAGAGCATAGTGGGATAAACCAGAACAAGAAATAGTACTGTAAAATTCAGAAAGCTCTTATACTAGAGAAATCCAAACAAAAATCTAAATTAATAATCAGTAAAAAAATGTACTAATAAAAAATATAGTTAACCATTAACCAACACATTCTTTTCCACTAGAAAAAATATAGTTAACTATTAACCAAAGCTTTTTACACTAAAAATATAGTTAGCCATTAACCAACATTTTCTTTTCCACTAGAAAAAATATAGTTAACCATTAACCAACATTTTCTTTATCACTAGAAAAAATATAACTAACAATTTAGATTAGATTTTATATTCCACTAGGCCTAGCAGAAAACATCATTCACTCAATTACATTAAAGAATACATCTCACGCAATATCCTTGTTTTCAATCTCAACCTTCTTTAGATGACTGAAGTGGGCACGTCTGATCTGGTCAGCATCCTCAGAATTTTGTAGTAAGACAGTGACTGAAGAGAGAAAGGTCTTATCAAGCCCCGGGCCACTTCACTTGGGAGAGAGCTTCGCAGAGATCCTGTTGGCCACTGAGCTAAGGGGAAAATTGCGGCAGAACACACTGTCATTAACAGACACATGAACAGGCCTACGACCTTGATTGTAAGGTGTGGACACTATAAGTTTGGATCTCTGCAAATTATGGATGGCAAGCTTACACCTTTCGTGATAGGCAGAGTCTCCAGCATCCCCAACCAAAGGATCCACGTCCCAGTTCACCAACAGGGGTGGTTCAATCCTCAACCCAAGAAGAGGGAGGAAGGGGTGCACCCATTTGATTCATAAACAGCAGAATTGAAAGCATTAAAAATAAAACATTTTAGAAAACATTCTAAAATACTCTTGCGTAAGGAGTGTAAGATATGATAAAATAATACAGACTTAGATAATGCTTGATAATACGGATAAATAGAATGCAAAAAGTTGAATATAAGAAGTTATTGTTAATGTGTCATAGCATTATTTTTAATTAAAGTCAAAGCATTAGATAAAACATACAATGATATGAGTAAAAAGGTTAAACACTGGAGTGTTGTATATATAAATGGTTAAATATTTAACAGTAAGCCGCAAGTCAGGAGAATAATAAAAAATAATGTACACAGTAGTAATTAAAATAACAGGCGTTAGTAACCAGAAACAACCTTAAAATTGAGTAAGAATACAAATAGAATAGAATGGGTTAACTCACTTTTCAAAGTAAATTACAGCAGTATGAATGAATATTTAACCAATTGTAAATCTAAAAAAAAAAAGAGAGAATTAAATTGAATAAAATAGAACTTAAATAAAAAGTAATAGCTAAACGTTGAATGTAAACAATGTAAAATGAATTAAAATGAATTAAAACTTGAAAAAATAAACATGAGTTGTAAACATAATTGAAAAGATTTTAAGTTGAGAGAAAGTCAAATAATGTTTTTAGCCTGGTTATAAAATAAACAATAGTGTAAGAGTTAAATGAGAAAAATGTAAAAACAACTTAATGGTTTATAAGATTACATGAAAAACAAGGGAGGTCGTATAATCAATTATCTAAGTCCTATCATGAGGATTAAACTTCCCTTACTCCTTTTTTGGAGTTTCTGTAATTATGTTGTTTACAGGTGCTCTATTATCCCGACATGTTTCGGTGCTACAAATAAAGTCCAAATCTTTATCCCAGTTAAGCTGGGTATTGCCATGATAAATAGTAAGTGGAATACTTAAATCTATATTAAGCCTAGGTACATGGTTGGGGGCAGGATAGTGTGGGCTAGTAGTCACATGTTTAATACCCCCAGTAAAACACGTATTTTTGAACGTTTTAGATCGAAAGTAGGGCCCGTTATCGCTTACGAGTTCCTTAGGGGGCGCCAAAAATATCCCAAACCCTTTCAGAGATAGCCTTCATATTCCTAAGGGGGATAATGACAACAAATTTGGAGAGCCCATCTATCAGGCTAATAACGCAGGAATTTCCTTTAGTGGAGCGAGGGATGGGGCCAACAAAATCAACAAACACAATATCCCACGGCTTATAAACAAATATGCAGAATGCAGCCCATAACGCGTCTTGTAAGTGGGTTTAGTTCCCTGACACCCATCACATTTTATAATCCACTCTCTAACATCTTGGTACATACTGATCCAAAAGAAACTCTTGCCCAATTTTCCTATGAGCCTTAAAAATGACCAGATGGCCTCCAAAAACAGAACTATGAAAATATCTCAAAATCATGCTCCTCAATTTTACAGAAACAAAAACCTTCCTGCCCTTGCGGTTCTTCTCTATCACGTGCAACCAGCCTCTATGAAATGTAAAACCCTCTGCATGTACCTCATTACTAACAGGCTCAATAATAGCTCTACAATATGGGTCTTCCTGCTGGTGCTGAGCTAAGGAGACGAAAGATTCGGGAATGGTACTAATAACATTGACACTAGATGGTTCAGGAACCGAGAGTATAGGAAATAATCCCTCATTGATGTGGGAGAGGACGTCCGCTACCACGTTGTCTTTTCCAGAGACATGTTTCGTCCTAAATTTGAACTGAAATAATGTATAATAGGTCAAACGCTCACCAGACCAACCGAGGAGATTGTAACGGAGCTACAGTAGCCCCATGGCTTCTTTGGTGCAGAGTGACAACTCACAGCTGACAGATGACGGATTTGAAAAGTTACAAGACCAAATTATGTATCCCTACGCCAAACCATATGATCTGCAAAAACATATTCTTAGCAGCTGTCACTTCTGACAGTCAAAATTTAAGTATATACCTAAATGTTGACTGTCAGAAGTCAGCTGTGAGCTGTCAGTCAGCACCAAAGAAGCCACGGGGCTACTCTACCTAGCAACCGGTTCAATCACTGGCAGTTGATACAACAAGCCTATCACGACTTTGGGAAAAGACGGTCAAGGGAATATATCCATACCCTCCAACAGCGACAGAAATGGACTACAGACAAGGCCAACTTACAAGAGGGACAGTTAGTCTTGATAAAGGAAGACAATCTTCCCCCACTCAGGTGGCTGCTCGGAAGAGTAGAAGAGGTGTACCCTGGAAGGGTTGGGATAGCGAGAGTCGTAAGTGTCCGCACCAAGCACTGGCCACTATAATGACCGGTTGTCAAATTATGTCCACTTCCTAATTAATAGGAGGGATATATTTTTCTGTGGATATTATTCTGTACATATCTTTTGTTGTTGGTTTGTTCTTCTTAAGAACTCACTTTAGTTTTTGTTGGCGGTATGTTTGTATATTGTCCATTGTTTGATCAGTGCTATTATTTCTCTACTTCATGTTTCAGTCCTCTATGATATATCTTTGGATTGTGCTCCTTTTATCTAAGTTCTCTATGCCTCTAAATTGAATAGTTTTTTGTTTGTGATTTGATTACTATGTATTATATTGTTTTGTTTTTTTCTTCTTTGTTTTGCTTTGTTGAAGAATGTAAAAAAGTAATGTTGTGTATTTGCATATTTTCCTTGTGTTGAGGTTAAGACTGTTTGCTGGTTTTTCCTTAAACTTTCTTAACTCTTCCCCCCTTCCTTAACGTTCCTTCACTCTTGGAAACAACAAGAACCAACCTGGACCACTCTAGGCCTATTGTTTTTCCCGCCAAGTGTCACTGGCACAGATTTTTAGCACTGCCAATTTTAGTTAGTCGTGAGTTGAAACTCGATAGAGCCAGAAATGATAATAAAGGTTCCGTGAACATTCACCCGGAAACGGTCTAGTCTATTTTATTTGTGTGCGTTAATGAATAGGACTGCGCCAAGACACTAGCAGTCAGAACACATAAAGTGAAGCTGAGCTACCTCTATCCATTCACATTCCACCATACAGTCCAATTTTCCGTGTTCGTAACTCTGGTCCTTCAGAAGATTCTTTTCGTTTTCTTACATTGTGAATTACGCTACAAATTTTTGGTCCGTCTGGGCCAAGATTACGTGTTTCAGTGTTCCTTGGTGTTTTTTTGTGTTAGGGTGGATATAGCAACTTATTTGTTTGTTTGGTTTATTTCTTGAAGCCTTTGGTCACGTCATATTTCAGCCATGCTGGGTAAGTTGGATTAGTGACGTAATCAGTTCGATATATCGCCCGAGAGTTACCAATCAGTTGCTAGCCATATCGATCGTGCATCGTATGTAATTTTGATCGAGTGTGGTCGTCAGTTATATATTGTTCGAGAGTCAGTATGTAATCGATGCCCGTATTTTGACTGTTGGTTTATGTTTGCAGTTAGTCTTATTTTCTTATGTTGGTGATTTCGTTCCCATTTTCTTACATTAATTTTGTGTTAAGTTTATATCATCATGCCTTATGCACAGCTCGAAGTTAGGCTTAAGGTAATAACTGGCCATATTAATAGACTTTACAAGCTGTCAGAACAATTTCAAAATGGCATTACCAAACTAAAGCTATTTAAGGCATATTGTTCAGACTTGGAACATTTAAGGAGGGATTTTGAAGATACTCGCGTTGAATTAGGAGTTACAGCCAGCATATATAAGAGGGACTCTGATGTTAAAGCTACAAACTTTGTAGGTGCCAAGTGTCATTTTTCAGAACTACAAAGGCATCTAGAATTCCATGCCAAAACTAAAGTGGTAACAGATAAACTTTCGGTCCAAGGCATAACTTGACATTTCAACCCACCTTAAGATCCACATTCTGGTGAACTATGGGAGGCTGGTATCAACTCAGCATAAAATCACCTAAAACGAGTGGTGGGTGATCAGGCACTTACCTTTGAAAGGCTATCCACACTCTTCATTCAAATTGAAGCAATGCTAAATCCCAGGCCTCTCTGTGCTCTCTCTGCCGATCCAAATTACCTTTATCCGTTGACACCAAGACATTTCATAGTGGTTCATTCTCTCACTAGACCACCCGAGGGGATCATAACGGAGCTACCCACATGCTAGGAACACAATATATATATATATATATATATATATATCAATCACCAGTATTAGAAAGTTCCACTATTATTTGATTCCTATTACACTAGCATTGTGTCTAAAGAATATCATTTTACACATTTTGTTTTGTTTTCTGTTAAACTGACGCGATCACAAATTCATATTTAAAAAAATTCTTAGCCGGCAACAAAATGACATAGCTTTGTCACCATATAGCATATTCAGCAACTTAACAATAATTATCAGAGGTAAACAAAGCAAATAGGATGCGTTCACTACCCAACATCCTACCACATGAGTTGTAAAAGGCAACTCACAAAACTGTCACAATGTTCAAAGGTCCAACTTTTCCGGTGCTCTTACTGTACGTCCACATTGAGTAGTAAGTTATTCTCTTTCTGTGACAATAGAAACAGGTTCTTCCACCGTAGACACTGACTGGTGAGGCATCAGGCCAAGGGCTTCTGGAGAAGACACCTCCAATGGGTAGAGTTTTTGAACTGATCTCAACAGCTCCGGATTAGCCATCTTCAGTTGGACAGTTCTGACAACACCATTTGGACCAGGAAGAATTTCTAAGACCTGATCTAATGGCCAGTCCAGCCGCTTGCTGTTGTCACTTCCAATCAGCACGACGTCTCCAACATAAATAGGTTGATCGTCTTTCCTGGATTCCACTCGCTGTACAAGTTGACCCAAATATTCTGATCTGAATCTTTTTCTCAGCATTTCACGCAACTGCTTCTAATACTTGTGCCTTTTGGTGAGACTAACTTTGTCTAAGGCGTCTAGGTCAGGAACTCCCACCATGTGAACTTCTTGTAGAAACGTTAAAGAAGTTAATGCTACAAGATCATCAGAGTTTTCAGACATGTAAGTGATAGGTCGGGAATTTATCACCGCTTCAGCATCACACAAAATGGTTGACTTTTCACCATATTTCAAGGCAAATTGCCCCAAAACTTTCCTCAGCCGTTTTTTTTTTAACCATTTTTATAACTTTTTTCCACCAATCACCCCACCAAGTGGCAGCTTAGGTTAAATTTCCACTCAAATTTCCTTGGCATACTGTAACTTAAAATGCATTCCCAATCAACCTTTCTAATTGCATTTGCATCTCCAACGAATTTATTCCCATTATCAGTGTATACTATGGAGGGTTTACCAGAGCTAGAAACAGAGCGTCTCAAAGCTTGCAAGAAGGCTGATATGGAAATAGTCGTACTTAGCTCGAAATGCACAGCTCTATAAACAGCACATGTGAAAATACAGAATACAGAATGAGTTTCTGCTTTTAAAATGGCAGACAAACCAATCTTCAACAAGTTAACCAGGAACTTTAAATAAAAATATAATTCCTAAAAATGATAAAGGCAGCTCTCAAACTGGAGAAATTATTGATTTTATTATCAAAAGAGTAAATATAAATAAACGAAAACTGAACTTCGTAAATAAAGGACCCACACAAAATCGAGGTGGTGGAGAAGCGGGGAAATACTTGATATTGGGAGGCAAAAGGTAGAGCTGCTTAAGAGGGATATTAGTGCAGATAACAACCCATATCTGATTTTTTTTTTTTCAAAAGTCTTCTTATGTACATGGAGGAATTTTCATCTACCCAAAATCAACGGTTTCGGCCAGAAATTCAAAATTTGATTTTGGCAAAGCATGAGGCAACGCAGTAAGGTTCAGGTACAAATAAGGGTTTCGCCAATAATTTGACAGGAATGATGGAACCATATCATCAGACAAATTACTATGGTCTATCCTCTGTATCATTTGTGTCTACTGACAGTGCTCGGTGTCACACTTCATCTACTCCATATCCTGCACCACAACCAACATACACCAATCTGAGTAGCTAGGGAGACGTATGGCCCTACTTTGACCTTTGACCCCGAGTTGTGTGACGTAATCATTGCGTGCTATGTCTCAACACAGCCTCTGGGTTTCCCCTGGTGACTAATACCTGGTGCCAGTATATTTCCATCACCTGAATTTCCCCTCTGGTTATTTCCATGACGACATGGGGTTAACGACCTGTTGTCTTCTTTCAATGTCGCAAAGAATTATTTCTGGTTTTCTATGTGTCAATGGGTTTTCACTGATGACTGGTGCCAATTTGGTGGCTCGACAAGACAGAAATAGAACACGACCTTGAATGATGTCGCAACCCTCACTATCTGTGTGGCAATGGGTTTTCCCTGATGACTGGTGCCAGTTTGGCGGCTCGACAAGACGAGTCGAGACAGGACTAGATCGTAACTTTAAAACCGTGAGCTAGTACATGAGGTCATTGACCCTAGCAACCCTTCACCGGCAATGGGTTTTCCCAATGACGTCATCACACTGTCGCAAACCTGATGACTCATACCTGGTGATTCCGAGCTTCCCCCATCAGAAATAGATAATACTGACATTTAGACAGCCTGCCCACTTGCACCAGAGTGAAAATCAGGGAATTCTAACAAGAACTTCTGGATTTGCTAGATTCCTGAGAGTACATCAGCACGTTTGAGGTCATTTAAAAGTACACTTAAATTAGTTGAGAAACATTCTTACTTAGTACAAGTGGTATATATTGGACCTTAAAGGGGTAAAACTCTTTCTTCTCGAGTTCAGCTGAGGTCAAATCCCTCATGGCGGAAATTTAAAATTTGCAACAACTCTTAGTGGGAGTTGTTAACCCTAAACATGTTATAAATGTTGAAAGAGAATGCCACAAAATCGTTTAAAGAGTCATGAACCCCCCACCCCAAGGGTGCTTGGTGCATCAGTCATGGCCTTCTAAAGACCGCAGGTTCAGATGTACTTTCTAATTCCCATTCAGGGACCAAATTTTGGAAGAAAAAAATTGTTGTGTTTCAGCGTTCGACATCTACGGTAACATGGATACAAACCTTGAATAATAAAAGTGGTTGCTGTATAACCATTTTCGACGGGGTTAAATGTGAAAAGATGTCTACCTACAAGGTTGAAAATTAAAACATATAGATAGTTTCAAATATGCAAAGCTATTAGTTATGAATACTCCATCATTGACAACGAGACACGAGATTCGAACCCGGGACTGTTTTTGTTTATAAATATACTCATGAGCATATTTCAAATTGTAAAAGCAAGCCATATTGTTGGGTGCACCTGTCCCCAGACTAATTTTCTGCATGCTTGTAAAAGAATGTATAACTCTCTATCTTTCTCTCTCTCTCTCGCTCTATGAAGGGAGGTTTGAGATTGGTATTTGTTTGTTAACAGAGTTTTGATTTACTCTATGTCGAGTGGCTAGCGTCATTGGTCAAGATATCTAAGGAATCACCTGTCTGTAACAGGTCACTTTATGTGAAGCGTTTGCATGTCTGTCCACTGAGCCAAGTGTCCAGAGTTCAATTCCCAGTATGTCTGTAAATGCTGGTTTAAACTTTCATAGTGATACAATAGGGGGACTGGGTTTTGTGAATAACTTGCACACCAATTGAAGCAAAGAGATTGTCTTACAGTCATTTATATCTTGTGCACTGGTTAGTCGCTTTCATATGAGGAATTTAATGTACCCACATTTGAGTGAAAAGGAGAGTGGTAAACTGCTCACACTTGCCAGAGATGTGACCACCATTTTTTTACTCCTTGAACCGTACTACGTCACTGGCTGTGCTATATATTGTGAGGGTATAAGTGAATACTAAATAGCAGAGATCCGAACCCCCACTTAACGAACACTTCAAAATATTAGGTGATAGAACTGAAGTGTACAGAATTTTTGTAGAGGTGAAATGGAAATTCACAACACAACGCTATCTAAAGCGTCAGGCCCTCGATGTATAACAGCTAATATGATTATGATGGTAGATACACATGTCAGGGGTTCTAAACCCGATATTAGCTCCGTGTCATGATGTTTTGCCGGGAAGGAGATTGGAATCCGGTAAGGTTCTTCCCGGTCTTGCTCTCTATGCAAATGCGGGTTCACTTCCTTATCTTTACCCCCTTAGAGTAATTGTCATTGTTTCAAAATAAAATTAATCATGTTGTCACCAAACCTATGTCAAATATAATCCTTTGAGCTGAAGATCCCTAAATGACCAAAGAAGGTGGCAGCCAGTGGACCAGGATTCCAACCCCCTGCAGTTAATTATACTGAGAGAGTGCTGTCTTAGACATGGGGGTAGTTTTTCACTCAGACAACGCAAATGCTGGTTCAAATTTCCCAATTTCTAATCCGTCAGCGTAATTAGTACTTAAGCGCATAACCTGAACGGGTAGTAAGACGCGGTGCTAAAATGTGTCAAATTCATGTGATCTATAAATAATATGTGCGCCAGATCACATTTAAGTTTTCATTTTAGAAACAGGTAATGGGAAGGTCAGGGTTTGACCCCGCAGAAAGTTATTTTCAAGGTAAATTTTCATAAATCGTTTTCCACCTCCAACCTTGGAAAATTGAGATAAATTCCATTAGTAAATCTAATTCATTGAGCCTTCATTTTTTCTTGTGTTAAATATTAGGCATGTAAAACGATGGGAGGCTGTGTGTGTGTGTTTGTGTATGTGTATGTGCGCGCGCACGTGTATTGTATCGGAGATTATAAGTTATAATAATATTCAGTGTAAGCTAAACAAATCCATGGCGTAATACTCAATTTAAAAATAAATATTATAGATTCCTTTATCAGCGTCGAGCGTATTTAGGGAGGTTTATCTAATAGAATTTCCATTCTCCCTCCTTGCGAAATGGGGGTACACTTCTTTTAGTTTTGGCATACGGTTTAATTGTCTAATTTGTTTTGTGTGAATTTTATTTATTATGTCAACAAAATATAGTTTCTAACATTAAATGATATTTAAAATTGTATTTAATATTACTTATGAATTTTTGTAAAAGTTGCATATTATTCCATCAAAATATAATCGTGACATTAAATTTATTTTTTGTTTAAGTGGCTTATTTGTTTTGTGTAATTGCTGTTTATTATTTCAACAAAATATAGTTTCGTGCATTAAATGATATTTAATGTTGTATTTAATATTACTTATATTTTTTGTAAAAGTTATACACTATTGCATTAAAATATAGTTGTGACCATTAAATTTATTTGTTCTTAGAGTGGCTAATTTATTTTGTGTAAATGTTATTTATTATTTCAACAAAATATATTTTCGAACATTAAATAATATTTAAAATTGCATTTAATAAAACAATTGTTTCTGAAATAATTTACCTCGGTGGCGTAGTTGACTGACGCGCTGGTTTCGTGTAGAGCCAGATGGTCGCGGAAGGAGGAGTTCGAGTTTCAAATCTCAGTTGGGTAAACTAGGGGCGTTTTTCGCTCTCCTTCTACGCAAATGCTGCCTCACTCCCTCTAAATTCAAACTTCCCAATTATCAATCCGTTAGCGTAATTAGTACTTAATCGTTTACACACGTACATGCTAACAGTAGTTATCAAACAAAACAAATTTTGGTAGGTTTTTGTCGGGAGGACGGCCCTCTCCTCCCCTCCCCCCCCGCACCAGTGCCAGATCGATATTAGTTTCGAGCTTGGTTCACTACAGTTGAAATTTTTGAAAAAAGACACGTGTTAATGATGATAAATATTATATCATACAATCATTTTTTGTATTCAAAATTAAACTCTTATAATATTATGTGTTGGTTAGTGAGTTCATTCCAGAAAATAATTATTTAATAAACAACTAAAACTATAAATAAATAAGAGCATCACCGGGTATCATGTGTTAGCTAAATAAATGGTGACGGGTGGGGGGTCGGTGCTTGAATCCCTGTCGTGCGTGTGTACTATGCTTGGTTTCCTCACTCACTCACCCCCTACTACCAGTAGTTAATTTATTTAATCACCAATAGTTAAAAATTTAATTCATAAGTAGGCACACTTGAAAGCTTTAACTAAGTTAAGTTAATAAAATGCCATTATAATAAATTATATAGGCCTACCAACTATGTTGACCTATTATTTCCATGACATCATCAATAGGAAAACTAACTTACTACTAGCTCAACAAACTGGACCCTAGCTTTTTAGCCTACCTCAAATATGTACCTATTTATAAAGATCTAAGTTAACTACCGGTATTGTTTTTTAACTCTCAAAGTTTATGTTTTGGTTACTAAGCCTTGTTGAAATCATATTAAATACTATCAAACATAATGTGGCGGTTTTGAAGGAATTTGGTGTACATGAATTGTATTGTTATGATATTTGCTTTCTGTTTTTAAGTTATGTAAACAGTGGTTTAAAAATGCAATACTTATTAGAAGGCTTAAGGCCCCAACACAGACTTTGTATTCGTAAGTCCATAGCCTGTAGTCCTTAAGAAATTCTATTCGCAGCCAAAGATTCTATATCCATAATCATGTGACCGTGCCAACCAATTAGGTAGTCAAAATACTTATATCAATAAAAATATTCGAAAGAAAATAATCCACAGACAATTTCCGATCAAACACCACATCGACGGGTGTCAAGAGTAACTTTTTGTCGCGTCCTAACTCCTTAGAAAGTTAAAGTTAACCAACCTATACGTTTACGGATAAGGATTGTGTCCAGAGCAATCAGATACTTTAGCATATATATTTTTTACAAACTATGGACAGCATCTGTGTTGGGGTTTTTTCATGGATCAATATTTTTCTTCTAAAGCAGATTAATGACTCTATTGTATAAGCCCTATAATTTGGATTCAAAAGTTAATTGAAGTTTACTTAGGCCTACTTTGGTTTGTTTAAATGTTAAGAATTAACATTTAATTACACTAAGAGTAATTAAATCAATTTTTCCCTGATATTTTTGCAATGTATTTTCGTTAATTTATTTGTCACCATTTTAATTTCTAAATTGGTCGATACAAAATACGATAATAGACCCCACCCCCCACCTGGCATTTTAAAGATGGGATGGAATGTGCATTCAGCCGTTTAGTCCCTAGACTAAAACATTCGTCTTTAAAATGCTCATTGCAAATTATAATTATAGTAAAAATAGTTTCATTGTTCAGATTTTCAAGTTTTGAGTTACAGATAAGTGTCTTTCAGATGGAAAATCTTGTTTCATATTTATTTGGAAATAAATGTCTAATAGATGTTCTATTTAAACATACTGGAACACCCCACTTATATTTATAGTACACCATGATAAAATTAACACTTAAAGCATTTTATTACTAACAAAATACTATCACTATTAAAACATTATTTACAATCATAAAGTAGAAAACGCAATAACAGTTCACTGTTGTAAAGTTTGAATCGATCGTCCAATATCAGCGCGATAATTGCTTACACTAGCGATTGTTGTGGTTATAAAAATAACTAAAATAAGGTTGAAGCAGCTCCTATAAGAGAAATCTGACCGGGTGAACGAATCTTTGAATGAGCAAGTGAGCCCATGTGACCTAACCACTGGACCTACAGTAGCTAGTGATGGGCACTATCGAATGATTTGAACTATCGAATGATGAAAACTATCGTTTCCAAACTATCGAATAATTATTCGATAGTTTTCATTCGAATGAATATTAGTTAGTAACGAATAATCATTTGAATGAAAACTATCGTCCCTTTCGTTTTCAATCGAATGAATTGTCTATTTATTCGCAGCTGCTGCTGTGTGGGTCTCATTCAGTCATAACAAAGCTGACTAATCAAAATAATAGTTTCTTTCACACTTGCCTGTGTCATGAAATACAGGCATTTAACAAACATAAACACAGATAAATTATTAGTTATTTTAAAAGATAATGTCTGCGATAGCATCAGTAGAGGGTCGAGGGTGCTATGAGACATTTGAAAAAATATAGAGCAGTCCGTTGCGGCTGGTTTCACTGGTTGGTTTTGTGATTTTTGAGCTCTTGACTTGAAAACGTGTTTGTGTTCAACTTATTTAATTAATCTACTAGTCCCTATTCTAATTTACCCATTTAAACTTATTATTTAATGTCGTTTCAGTAACAACAATCTTTTTGGTATAACTTATAATTTTTTTTTTTAATTGATAATATTATTATTTTAATGGCCTTGTCCCAGTAATACTACTTTAAAGAGAAACTTAACAGATATATAGATTTAAATTAGAACATAATTCAATTATGAACACTACAAAAGGTGCCATTTGAACCAAAGAAAAACCTAAAACAAAAAATACTGTAAAAGACAAATTTCCTACCAGAATAAGAGAAAAGACCTACACTCGTCAGGAAGAAATAACGTAAGCTATGCATAATTTTTATTAATTATTTTCCAATGTGTAGCATATTTGACGTCTATAAAGATTTATTATATTTTATAGCAAACGAAAGTAGAAACATTAATATATTAAGGTGGCTGAATTCGTGTTTTATTTTTATTTATGGTGTTTTACGTGCTCTTTCTGAACCGTTTCATTATATCAGCACACGACTTTTATATTAACTAAATTCCATAACAGGCACAACATCCAGCCCCTATGCGCTAATTTATCACTGTGAAAGGGGAAACGCACATTTCTCAAATAATAGATTTTATCAGCCATGTCGGGAATCAAACCCGGGATTCTTAGATTAGTAGGCCGACTCGTTACCGACTGAGCTAAGCCGTTGGATAATTCGTAAGTATCGCGGACCTAATTGAATAGCCTTATGAGAAATACAATTACTATAAATTAAATTAATAATAAATAAATACAAATAGGTTTGAATAATAGTCTAAACACTATGGTCAGGAAAATGTGAATGATAAACTGTAAGCTTACTTTAACCCACATTTTGTGTGGATAAACAACAGATGAGAACGAAACCATAAGATCGAATAAAATAATAATAATAATAATAATAATAATAATAATAGATCAGCCATGTAAAACGAGGATTGATTTCCAAAAGTGGACCTTACAGAAACAAATATTTCGTATCTCCGTAACAAGGAAAACATTAGAAACTGTAAGGTTGACTATCGATCAGCACGGTAACCCGTAGAAGTGAATCCTAATAGTGGACCTTATAGAAACGAATATTTCGCATCTCTGTAACAAGGAAAACATTCCGAACCGTAAGGTTGACTATCGATCAGCAAGGTAACGTGGAAATGATTCCCAATAGTGGACCTTATAGAAACGAATATTTCGCATCTCTGTAACAAGGAAAACATTCCGAACCGTAAGGTTGACTATCGATCAGCATCAAGGTGAATGAATATGAATACTTTTCATTCGAATGATTTTTAAACTATCGAATGATTCGATAGTGCCCATCACTAACAGTAGCCCCTTGGCTTCTTTGGTGCTGACTGATAGCTCACAGCTGACAACTTTAAAAAGTTACCAGACCAAATTACGTATCTCTACGCCGAACCAGATGATCTAAAAAAAAATATGTGTTTAGCAGCTGTCACTTCTGACATTCAAAGTTTAGGTATATACCTAAATTTTGACTGTCAGTCAGCACCAAAGAAGCCATGGGACCACTGTAGCTCGCGTCAATGAGCTGGTTCGACCAATCATTACTACCAACGTATGCATATAAAATGTACCAAGATCATAATGAATAAATGTTAAACTGCTATACCAACACTTATGTAATTTTTAGGTTTGGCACAAAACAAATTTGTGGAAAGGAATATTGCGAGTCTCAATTTAAATTTTCTCTGAAAGGGTTTCCTTTGTTTTTATACATACCACTGTGTACTTAAAGGTGTCAAACGATCATCTGAAGTCAATTCTATGCAAAATATGTATTTTTTTTAAATATGTTATGAGGTACAGATATTTATTAATTTTAAACTTAAAAAAGATGTTTTTCATTTCAACGTCTATTTATTTAAACTATATTAATTTTTATTCGTTTGTGTGTTTTTTTTCGCTTCACAATAAATAGTTGGATTTGTGGCATATAAAATCCATATTTATGTGAATTAGTATTTAATTAAACACAAAGACTCTTTCTTCTAATTAGTATCAAAATGGCCCTTTGAACTACAAAGGTTCGTTAAGCCCGTATCACACGACACTAGCTAGTACTTGAAATCTAGTGTGCTAGCTAGCACGTCATCATCTAGCGCCATGTGAATCAGAAAAAGTATACTGGTTCTGCCACTTGGTACTGGCTACCATACTAGTTGTGAGGATAGAACATGCGCTATTTTCGTACTAGTTCCGACACTAGTTTGTGTAATTCGACCAATCAATGCCCGCTCAGACTATGTGTAGAATAAATAATAGAAATTGCGCCGACATGGTCTTCGGATGTGATTTTGTTGTTGGCGGAAAATTATTCTAAACATCCTTGTTTATTTGATACCAAATTGCCACAATATGACAATATATTTAATATATATAAATTCTATTTAAAACATGTCATCTAAAAATGACAAACTGTGTTCCAGACCCAATTTTAATCTAAATAAACTTGATAGCATGCCAACCTTGGATTTTTTTTCTAGAATATAAAGTGTGTGTAGGCTTAAAAAAAAACATTTGTGAATCAAGGATACTGTACTTGGACACCCATGGGCTTAGGGGCTTCTGACCACATCGTAAATAAATGAATACAAATTTAGGGAGATACTAAACGTTTGTGTCACCCCGAATGTATACTACCTAACCTCCGAATGTATCATATTTAGCATCCTGCGACCATTATTTCGTCTTTCCCAACAAGTCCCGTGTCCATATTCTTTTTCTTAGGCTCCCTCTCATATTTTTCAATATCTTTATTAGCAATTAATGCAGCTGTTGCACCCGAAATTAATCTCTGAAGTTCCATAAATATTTGCACTAGAACCTAGTACCAAACTAGCAGCGTGTGAATACTCTAGTCCTGTTTCTATTATACTAGCTAGTATACAGATATCTAGTCGCTAGCTAGCACACTTGATTTCTAGTACGAGCTAGTGTCATGTGATACGGGCTTTATAAGAACTCCACTTTATTCGCTTGTATCACAATATTTACCCATAACGTTTTAATGTCAATTGTTTGGTACTGAAGTATCCAACTGTTTTTAAAGGAATATTGTACGTAACAGTTGGTATGCTTGTAACCGTGCCACGTATCGATACAAGACAATTCACAGTAGGTGTGAATTTAGAATTGTTTGTATTAGTTAATGTTACAAAAATAAAATTTTTGATTAGGTAATTTTAAATATGGGTGGATCTCATAGTGTTGAAATTCCTGGGGGTGGAACAGAAGGCTATCATGTTTTACGTGTAAGTATTACAATATAAATACAATACATAAAGTTAGAGATGAAATAGGTGAGGCTATGAAAATGTCTGACAAATTAAAACAAACATATGAAAAGTTAAAATGAAACTAAATTAGTAACTATGAAGGCCTAACTAAATGCCACCTCCCACGTTAAAAGGGCCTAATCTGTCAAGGATAGCTTGCGAGGAACAGTAGGTACGGTGGCAAACTAAATGATTGGGTTCGAAATTATACTGACATCTCTGTTTTTTGGGTTTATTAGTAGTTTAAGAGTTAATACAAAACGTGACAAAAAGATATAAGAACTTTGACTTATTTGCTCGTGAGATAACCGGCTTATGCCGAGATCACGATTAACTTAACATTAACAAGTTAACTTAACGTCCCTTAATGTAAATGATCTTGTGTGTTTAATGGAAATGATCACGATGTAGTTAACTTAACGTAAGAGATGTCCTGGGAGGTCTTTTACTTTAAGTGAACGTTACTTGAAGGGTATCACGTGATCTAGCCATCCAATCATTATGCAAGTGACTTCTACAGAGCTATTTATTAATTCATTTGTCAGTTTTATGACCAAGGTTTACTCTTTAACATAAGTTCTAGTGATCAGACATTGAAACAAATTAATCAAACTAAAGTAGGAAAGCGAAATTCATCAAAAAGTTTTGTAATAGGTATTTATTATATAGATTGAAAATTGTAAATATTCACAGATCAAGTGTACAACTAGTACATATCACAGATCATACTCAAGAATGAAGATGTTTGGCTCAAGTTACGTTGAGCTACGTGAATCGTGATCACACATATGTTAAGTTAACTTTAAGGGAATGTTACATTACATAACATTAAATTATGTGAATCGTGATCACACATACGTCAAGTTAACTTTAAGTGAATGTTACGTTAAGTTAATCGTGATCCTGGCATTATGCTGGAACCACACTCAACTTAACATTTGTGTGATCACAATTCATGTAACTTAACGTATGTGTGATCACGATTCACTTAAATTAATGTTATGTAATGTAACTTTCCCCTTAAAGTTAACTTAACATATGTGTGATCACGATTCACGTAGCTCTTTGTAACAAATCAAGCCAAACATCTTCATTCTTGAGTATGATCTGTGATTTGTACTAGTTGTACACTTGATGATCTGTGAATGTTTACAGTTTTCAATCGATATAATAAATACCTATTACAAAACTTTTTGATAAATTTAGAGTCTTTCCTATTATGGTTTAATTATTTTATTTCAATGTCTGATCACTAGAACATAAGCTAAAGGGTAAACATTGGTCATAATACCTACAAATGAATTACTTAATAGCCCTGTTAACGTCACTCACATAATGATTGGCTGGCTAGATTATGCGATACCCTTCAATTAACCCTCACTTAAAGTAAAAGACCTCCCAGGACATCTCTTACGTTAAGTTAACTGCAAGTGAACGTTAAGTTACCTGCATTGTGATCACTTCCATTTAAACACACGAGGGGTTCCTTTACGTTAAGTTATGTTAAGATAACCTTAAGTTAAAGTTAAGTTAATCGTGATCCTGGCATTAGTGAGGAATACTTAACTACTTGCCCGACTGACACCTCTCGCGACCCTCTTACAGACTCTAACCTAGTACCCTGGACACGAAGGTTGGCCTCTAACACACCTACTCGTTGACCTGATGTTCTAGTTTGTGAGAGCGTATAACCCGAATGGGTAGTAAGACGCGGTGCTAAATATTATTATTATTATTAGTTTGTGAGATCCCAATGACGAGCAGAGTGACTGCCTCTGAGTATATCTTAATGTGTTGTTTTATTGTTGAAAGGAAATTCTGACTTGCTCCATATCCCTATTGGATTTTTACATGACAGGATCGCAGGAGTGGATATGTAAAATAAATAAATGTGATGCCATGTAAAAGAATAAATTTAAGTGTTTTCAATGAATAAATTAACTATTTGGTTGACATATGAAAACAATTTGTTTGAAAAGTCAATTAAAAATTATAATATGAGGGGCTGTATACTATGTATATACATGTTGAAAATCATAAGTGATTATCTAGCTATTCAAACAACTTGGTTTTATAGTCAACCAAAGTAGCCAGGGTCATTCTTCACTCATATATGTTATTTAGATGTGGCTATAGTTCCATAATTAAAAATATATTAAAACTTAGCTTTGCTATTTAATCAATTTAGATTAGTAAAGAAAGTTATATAATGGAAAAAATCTGAAGTAATTTAATTGCCTGTTCTATCAGACTGAAACAAAATATTACAAACAATTGTACAATAAAATATTTTACAAGTAATTTTAGAGCATAAAGGAATTTCAATAACCACAATATATTTTTTTCAAGCGTAAAACAACCAACAAAAAATATTCAAACTTTGATTCAACTTTGAGATTATTTTATATATATTTGATTTGCGTTCACTTTGAATTGAAAAAGTGGGTTTTTCCTACCCCTAATTTAGACCATTATAATGCTGAAGAAGTTTAAAATGATAGTTAGGGGTGTGCGAAGTCCACTTTTTTCATTTTGAAGCGAACTCGAATCGAATATACGAAATATTCTTGAAGCCAAATCAAAGTATAAATATTTCCTTTTAGTGATTTTATGCTTGAAAAAAAAAATTATATTGTGGTTATTTATATAACTTAACACACTAAGATTACTTGGAAAATATTTTATTGAACAATTATTAGTAATAGTTTGTGTTAATCACAACTTACAATTAAATCCTTCAGTTTTTTTCCATATGGATATTAATTTGTAATGTATAAAACAGCTCAGAATGGCTCTAATTGAACATAAATTGAGTATTTTAGTTAACAATACTTTTATTGGCGAAGCTTTAAACCAGAGTTTGTTTCGAAGCAAAATTGAATATGTTTGTTTCATAGCTTTGCCCACCCATAATGTTAGGTACTGTATCAATATTTACTACAAAATACCTTTCTATAATATATATATATATATTTAATCTGTAACTAAATGGCTATTAAGTTAAATGTAAATAAAATGGTTCATTTTAAAGATAATTTAGTAATTTAGTTCATAAAGAAAATTTATGGCCTCAATAATATCCTGGTATTTTTAAGATTCATATGTTTTATTTCACTATCATAAACAGTATAACTTATTTATTATGTTGTAATAATCACTGTTGCCACAGTTATAAAATACGTTTCAAATTATTATCTAATAAAATTAAATGGAAAAATAAAGTTCATATGCCAAAGTGTGTCCTTAAGGTGGTAGCTTAGGTAGATGAGATATGTCAAACGTATGTTGATCTTTGGTTGAATATGTATCAAACTGTTGTTTTTAGTACCTGAGTTAAGTCTCACCTGGAATATATATATAGCCTACACACACACACAAAGACTTGCGTACTTGATCATTTAAAAGTGTTAATTTTCCACTCTGAAAACTCTTAAAAAAACACATTTTCTGGCTAAGAGCTAAATGCCCAGGAAATGAAAGGTAACTGTCATAGGATCATAGAATGGGATCTTCATGAATTGACTGCAAAATATATTAAGTGGCTCACAACACAAATTATATTGTAATTTGTATTTTCTTCCTTCCCTGTTTGTTCTCCTACTTATGAACAGCTCTCTCTCACCCCCCACCCAAGTAAAGTTTTATACCCACTTAGTTTCTGACTTAAGAATTACTGGGGGAATTCCAGGCCTCCACCGTGGTTCGGATTCCACGTTAAACCGTAGGTCCTCCATTTCATCTCACAATCACCCTACCATTACACATTAGCGTAAGTGCGTATAACCCAAACGGGTGGTAAGACGCGGTGCTAATAATGATAAGAAGAATTAATGCTCGCGCCTTAAATCATATACATCCTATCCATAGATTATGATTAAATAAAGGTGTCTTTATATATATTTTGCGAAAATGTGATTGTATTTCCTATAAATATAGGCCTAGAGCGTGTTGTATTTAATCTCTGATTAAATGCCAGAGAACATTAATGCTTTAACTTTTAAAATTGATAAGAAACTATTATTATTGTTCTTATGTTTACTATTATTGTTAACAGGGCTGTGGGGTCAGGATTCATAATCGTGGAGTCGGAGTTGAAAGTGGTTTTGGGTTGAGTCTTGAGTCAGTAAAAATGTACCGACACCAGCTTCAAAATAAAAACTTATAGTTTTATAACAATATTTTATACTTTTTTTTTATTATTTAGAATTGAAATTTGTAATTCGGATTGACTAAGTTATTTAGCCTAAATAAAAATTCACAATATCAAAGAAGTTTCCCGTGAAGTAATCTATGTTGGAGCATTTCACGGCAATCAATTTGTTATAAGACTAATTAATATAGGTAGCCTACATAAGCTATTTGTGTAGGAGTCGAAGTCAAAGACTTGGCATACTGTACAACTCCACAGCTCTAGTTGTTACTAGGTAACGTCTCATTATTATAACTAAACTAGAAAATAGAGTAGGACTATATGTTTTTTTAAGCATGTTATATTTTTCAGGTGCAAGATGGCTCCCCTGGACAGAAAGCAGGACTTGAAGCATTCTTTGACTTCATTGTGGCCATAGAAAACACCAGACTGGTATGTAACAACCTGATTTCTTGAATATGTATACTTGGAGCGTAAATCTACAGCTTAAAGCCAGCACAGACCAGAAGCTTTACAATATAGCACTATGTTTAGATGTGATGAACATGCACGCACCAGGTACTAGAAATATAAAATATGCGGTTTTTCTTTTTTCCTCGCAACATTCTCCTGCGATATGGCCAAGAAAACACACAGAACCCTTATTCTTGCTAGCAATGGCTTTACAAAATCGAGATGGTGCATCGCCTCGATTGAACTGCCTACAAAACTCTCGCTTAATAGCCGTTATAAACTTTATTAGAATAAAACAGCTCTCCGACAGTAGCACGGTCACTCATCAGCCAACACTTCATGGGTACCTAAACTCATAAGATGGGGGGGCTATCATGTGGTGTCACGCAGGCGATGTTGCCAACCTATATCACCATATGTTTTCATCTCAAAATAGATAACTGCTCATCCCTGTATTAAAAATATTCTGTTTTTTTTATCTGTCCAGCATTTAATGATGATACCCTACTTTATAATACAAGACAGTGTGAGATAAGACAATTTTTTAAATATGATCATTTTTATCAGTATTACACTCAGGGAACAATACATAAGAGCTGAATTAATAATAATAATATTTAGCACCGCGTCTTACTACCCATTCGGGTTATACGCTTTAAGTACTAATTACTCTAATTGATAGGAATTGGGAAGGTTGAATTAGAGGAAGTGAACCCGCATTTGCATGGAGGGAGAGTGGAAAACCATTTAGGAAAAAGAAAAAACAGTTCACCCGACCGAGATTCGAACCTCGATCTCCTCCCCGTCCTCAGCAGTTTGGCTACACACGACTAGCGCGTTAGCCAACTACGCCACCGAGGCGGGTAAGAGCTGAATTGATATGGACCGCTTTCCCTTGTGTGTTCTTTTCACAAAAGTTTAATTATTTGTTCTCTAGTTAAAATGTAATCTTTATTTAAGATACTTAGCTAAATATTAAAATCTTTTAGAGTGGTAGAAGTAAAAAAAAAGTATAATCTCAATTTAGAGTTGAACAGTATAGGGCATATCTTAAACTATCCAAAACTCGAATTACACGAAGTAACCAAAGGAAGTTAAAATACCTACGTGTCTTTTTTTTGTTTTGTTTTTTTAAGTTTAATACCCAAGTACTTAATTTCAGGGTGTCTACCATCTGGGAAAATCAGGGAAAACGGGAATTAGCCGGGAATTTGAAGTGATCGGGGGAAAACGGGAATAAGTCGGGAATTTGGTAAATCACAACAAAAATCCGTGAAAATTATATTTTACTCAAAATATGAAATACACTACTCAGTAAATTATGTCATTTTTTTGTTTGTAACTGTGTAATATATTTTTAATTCTTAATAAACAATTTTAATTCAAATTTTAAAACTTATTATTATGATTTAAAAAAAGATTAATAGAAAAACGAGGGTGGAGGGAGAGGGGCGGCGAGTTAGAAGGAAGTGACATACTTTTTAGTCGGGAATTTTAGGAAATGATCAAGGGAAATCAGGGAAAAGGTCGGGGATTTCATAGGTTAAGTTTAGTAGACACCATATAATGTGTATTTTTGAATTACACTATGCAAAAATAATTTTGTCAATATACAGTGAGTAAATGAATGTATTTGGTAGATCTATCTGGTAACATTTAGTCTATTCACTTAATTCATTTTATTTCTGTATGCATTTGTTCAAGTGTTGGTCACAAGTAGGTCAGGGTTTGAATCACGGTTTTAGATATTGAAAGTGTTTTTCTCCTTAAATGTTTTCTTGTGACAAAAAATATGACACTTCATCAAACGCTGATTCCTGCTAATTGTAAAGGGATTAGAAAACTATAGTTTTAAAAGATTCAGATAGAGAAAGAGTTGGAAAACATTTAGGAAAGACTATCGTTAGTACAATCGACCGAGATTCAAACTCCATTCTTCCTCTCACCAGCAATTCAGTTTAATAACATGAAAGTGATACTTTAGACCATTTGACCACTAATCCAGATATTTTTGGTGTAATTGTCTTAAAAGTTATAGTTTCTAGTTATCAACTTTTTTACATTCAAGTAATTTATTATTAATATTATTATTATTAGCACCGCGTCTTACTACCCGTTCGGGTTATACACACTTACGCTAATGTGTAATGGTAGGATGATTGAGAGATGAAATGAAGGACCTACAGTTTAACGTGGAATCCGAACCACGGTGGAGACCTGGCATTCCTCACAAGTAATTTATTAACTTTACTCTTTTCATTGAGTAAGGAATAAAACAAAGTGACTATTTAGAGTCTTAAAAGATTCACAAATTCAATCAGTTCTCGCGCAACTTAATAATAACTTATAAGGGCTCCACAGTTTGATGTCTGAAGTTTGGAAGCAATTGTACCAACTGTATATGACAAAATATTTCTAAAAGTGACATAATTTATACTGCACTATTAAAGGATTTTTATTTAAATATCACCTAGGTCTTAACAATTTATTATTATTAGGTGTTCTGACTTATGACAGGTTCATTCCTTTTGTCAGTGAGCTTAGACCACCAATGAGCCCAGTCCTCTTCCTCCTCCTTGAGCACCCAAAATTATCTTATTTCTTTCAAGTCATCTAGTATTTGAATCCTCTTTCCTAAACTCTTATATCCATTTACTTTTCTTTTTATGACGTCCTGTAGAAGACAGTTTGCTCTGCGCAGAAGAATCATGTCCAAAATGTTTCTTTTTTCACCCAATCTTCTCAATCCTTCTCCAATACCACATTTAAAAGCTTTCCACGTATTTCTTTTCCATCTTCCTAAGAGTCTAATTTATGCCTTTTTTTTATTATTATTAAAAACTAGGTGACCTGGCGGTCTAGGGGTAAGGTGTCATACTTCTGTGCCGGTGGTCTGGGGTTCAATCCCCGGTCCCCACACAGATTTATTGCCAAACCCTTCCTTCACCTCTGACAAGACGTGCATTAATGACAACTTGTGAATGTGTGGAATGCTATGCCTCCACTGTGGTTCGGATCCCACGTTAAACTGTAGATCCTCCATTTCATCTCACAATCACCCTACAATTACACATTACCATAAGTGCATATAACTCGAACAGGTAGTAAGACGCGGTGATGATGATGATAATAATAATAGTAATAATAATAAAAACTATTACATAATTTCAGTTTATTTTAAGAAAGCTTTGCCAATATGCTGCTTCATCCCTTATAGAGAGCCCTGCTAAACCGATGACCCACACAAAAATAATCAGGAGTTTTCGATATAAGTTTTAAAAGAATTAACTACAGCATTGGTATCAAACTAATTTAAATCTGGCTGCCATTTCTTAGTAACATTGTAATAACCAAATATAAATGAAAACATTTATTCACTTTGTTTTAATTTGTGGACTACAATGGCGGACTGACTCTATAGCGTTTCTGATTTCCAGGTAGTTTTTCTTGCAAGGTCTGTAGCGGTGTAGATTTAGTGGAGCTAGGACAATTTCACTCTGAAGGTTGTAATAGTGTTTGAGGTTACAGCACTGTGACACCATGAAGGTTTTAACTATGTGTAATATTACCGGACAATGACACCCTGAAGGTTGTAATAGTGTGTGAGGTTACAGGACTGTGACACCATGAAGGTTTTAATTATGTGTAATATTACCGGACAGTGACACTCTGAAGGCTCTAACAATGTGTAATGTTACAGGACCAGGACAATGACACCCTGAAGGTTGTAATAGTGTGTGAGGTTACAGGACTGTGACACCCTGAAGGCTCTAACGATGTGTAATGTTACAGGACCAGACAATGACACTCTGAAGGTTGTAATAGTGTGTGAGGTTACAGGACTGTGACACCATGAAGGCGCTGACGATGTGTAATGTTGCAGGACCAGGACAATGACACTCTGAAGGCTCTAATGATGTGTAATGTTACAGGACCAGGACAATGACACCCTGAAGGATCTAACGATGTGTAATGTTACAGGACCAGGACAATGACACTCTGAAGGAGCTCCTGAAGGCCGGCCTGGACAAGCCTATCAGAATGACGGTATACAGCAGCAAAACACAGTCGGTGAGGGAGGTGGTGATTGTGCCGAGCACCAGTTGGGGTGGCCAGGGGCTCTTAGGTGTGAGCATCCGCTTCTGCTCCTTCGAGGGAGCTAATGAGAATGTGTGGCATGTGCTGGTAAGCTAGCTCTGACCAAATTGTTGATGTGTCAGGCACAAGAATAGACTGACCAAGTTGTTGGTGTGTTAGACAGTAAACTAGACTGACCCAGTTGATGTATCAGACGCGAGACTAGACTGGCCAAGTTGTTGATGTGTCAGACGCGAGATTAGAACTGACCAAGTTATTGATGTGTTAGACACTATACTAGTCTGACCAAGTTATTGATGTGTTAGACACTATACTAGTCTGACCTAGTTATTGATGTACCAGACAGTAAACTAGACTGACCCAGTTGATGTATCAGACGCGAGACTAGACTGGCCAAGTTGTTGATGTGTCAGACGCGAGATTAGACTGACCAAGTTATTGATGTGTTAGACACTATACTAGTCTGACCAAGTTATTGATGTACCAGACAGTAAACTAGACTGACCCAGTTGATGTATCAGACGTGAGACTAGACTGGCCAAGTTGTTGATGTGTCAGACGCGAGATTAGACTGACCAAGTTATTGATTTGTTAGACACTATACTAGACTGGCCAAGGTGTTAGTGGGTCAGACACTAGACTAGACTGACCAAGTTGTTGATGGATCAGACATGAGACTAGACTGGCCAAATTGTTTATATGTCAGACACTAGATTAGACTGGCCAAGTTGTTGATGTGTCAGACGCGAGATTAGACTGACCAAGCTGTTGATGTTTTATACACAATACTAGACTGACCAAGTTGTTGATGTGTCAGACACTAGACTAAGTTGTTGATGTGTCAGACAAGAGACTAGACTGACCAAGTTATTAATGTGGCTGACACGAGACTATACTGACCAAGTTATTGATGTGTCAGACGTGAGACTAGACTGACCAAGTTGTTGATGTTTCAGACACTAGAATAGACTGACCAAGATGTTGATGTTTTAGACACTAGAGTACACTGACCAAGTTGTTGATGTGTCAGACACTAGTTTAGTTTATGGTCTCAATATAAATATCTACAATTCAAATTTATTGAAGCTGGTTACACATTTAAAAACATTATGTGACTAAATTAAAATTTTTACTCTTCTTGGTATAAAAATTTTAAGTAGGGCCTCTGCCAGGCATTGAGATCGGACACAATTGGGACTTTTACTTAAAAATTGTAAAACTTTTTACTTTGTAAATTTGAAATGCTGCAAGCATAAAGTCAAAGTTATTTGGCTAGCGAATGTGTAAAAAGTATTTTCAGATAGGTGTTAATAGTCTGCTAGAGCTAGAAGATGAAAATTTTAAACTAGTAGCAGTCTGGGATACAAATACATTAACTACACTAATAGAATAGGAAGGTAGATCTTAGAGGAAATGTAATGGCTCGAAATTGGCTAAAACAGTTTTATATAAAATGTACATTTAGGAAGTATTTGAACCCCAACTAACTTTGTGTACTTGGTTTTGGATACAAATTCATCTAAGGGTAGCTTACTGATGGATGAATTTTGAAAAATCAATTTATTTCAAAAATAGTTCTCAACATATTTTTACAAAATGTATATCTAGGGAGTATTTTGACATGACAAATAAATTGTATACGTTACTTGTTTCAAACAATCATTATCAAGGTTTTTATCTGGTGAGCTTTCAACAGTATACATCATTTTTATATACTTACTTTTTTTTTAATTTGTAATTTTATAAACAATTTTGTTCAACTTTAATATCTAGGGTCTATTTTGCATGCTAGATAAATATGTCTTTTTTATTAAGTTAATTTGAAGATAGTTTACTTATGAAACATTATAAAAAAATTCAAAGTTTTTGAAAATGGCCTTGAAGATTTTGCTTGATATGTATATTTGAAAATGGTTTTTCATGATAGGTAAAAATATGTTTCTATTTTTATGAATTAAAAATAATAACATGTCAGGCTACAGACAAGGTAAGCCTGGACTATTCAGGGAATTTTTTGATGTCAAGGAAAACAGACAAATGTAGGGAAGTTAATCAAAAATAAGGATCTGTCAGGGAATTTATATACTTGACTAATTTTGCAACTACAGATCTAAACAAAGGGGAGAAATTTAGTTTCTCGGTATTAACCAAATGCATTGCTTTTACGTTATTATAATATGAGGTGGTTGTACAGGGTTGGTTTTATAACACATTTGTACAGGAACACAAATAATAGATAAAACATTAAATACTCTACAAAGAACTTATAATAATGTTGATGTTTAGTATCCATTAGGATGGTTTTCGAAAATGTGTGATCAATTTAATAAACCATAAAAATTGCCAAAGAAAAACTGTAAAAAAACATTAAGCCAGAAATGTGTCATGTTTTCAGGGAATTTTATAATAAAAGTTTTGTATTCACCCTGAATTTGAGGGTGGTTTACAAATAAATGGTTTATAAAAATTTGAAATTTGTTTAAAATAGTTCAATTTTGGTTAAAATTTATACATATATAAAGAGGTTTATTGTGGTTAGCAAGATTATTTATTTTTCTCTGAGAAAATTTCCATAAGGAAAATTTACCAAAATCATATTTTTGAAAATGTTGTTCATAGCTGTATAAGTTATATGAAAATTTGTAAAATTGTGCCACATCACTCATTTAGTTATCAAATAAATAGTGCAAAGCTTGGACATTTTGAAATAACTCTGGAAAATATGCTGGCTTTAACAACTTCTAATAAAAATATTGACAATTAACATTCTCAATCCATGTTCAATTATCGCAGTTCTGATCCCTCATATACATTACAAATTAATATCCATAATATTCATATGAACAAATCTGAAGTAACTGAATGGCATGTTGTAATAATAACAACTTTATTTTTGAGACTAGAATACAATTTTCCAAACAATTGTGCAATAAAATATTGAATAAATGATTTTGATGTACAGTGAAACCTGTTTAACTGGGATCTCAAGGGACCTAACATTTTTTATCACTTATAGAGGTTTTTCATTTATCCAGTTTCCCAAATAAGCAGGTTAACATGACAATTGTCTTACTTATAGAGGGTCCCACTATGAGAGGTCGAAATGTATATTTATCATATAAAGAGGTGGAAATGTTTATACTTATGTACATACAAATGTAAAAGAAATGTATATTTCATGTTGCACAATTTTTATTTAAAAAAATATGGCTTAAAAAAATCAGTGATATTAGTTTGTATTAGATTGTTAGTTGCTTTGAGGTGTTTCTCCATAGTATACATTTGATCAAATATGTCAGGATTATTAATATTTGACATCTCAAAATATTTATGTAAGGTTTCTAAGGCTTTTTTATTTCACGCTTTGATACTCTCTCTAAAGGCTCTTCACAAGTTTCACAACCCTCCTCTTCTTCTTGTTCTCTCTAAGAACTCAGAAATAATGTCGTCGTCAGTGAGCTCTTCCGATACTAGTACATCATCGTCCATACGCACAAACTCCTCAAAAGTGGGCTGCTGGTCATTTTCATTGCTCCTACAAGCGGCAATAATCTGGTTCCATTCTGCAAGTGTTTCACAGTTCTCTTCCTCCTCTTGTGAGCTTTCAGGTTCCGGTTCATCCGCCACTTTGAATCCAGCTTTTTTGAAGCAGTTACTAATGGTGGTATTGTACTGATAGTACTGATAAACAAAGCAAGTATGGAAGAAATTAGACTGTTTGTAAACAAGCGTGTCATAACTTGTCTAAACCTGATAAATTGTCTCACTTATACGGGTTATTGAGCTACCAAGTCCTAATTATAGAGGTAAACATCGAAAAAATCTATGAAATCTAATCTCAGTTAACAAGGTTTGAAAATTCTCAGTAACAGAGGTATTTTAATGCAAAAGTGGCGGGACCTCATTGTAATTATCAATAACAGAGGTTTCTCACATATCCAGGCCCCAGTTAAACAGGTTTCACTGTATAAATTTGTATCAATAAAAATTTATATTTTTCACACATGAAACAATAAACAAAATATATTTGAACTTTGAAAATATTACGTATATTTGATTCAAGCTTATTCTAAATTGAAAAAGTAGAATTCACACACCCATAATTGACAAACCATTTTGGGGTATGAATTATGGATGGAACCCTCAAATACCTCAAATCCTTAAGGATATTTGAGTATTCGGGTAAATATTGAATTCTAGACTCAAATACTTAATTTAAAAAAATCAATTTTTTTAATTGAAATTTGTTTTAGAGCTGCTAATTGATGGTACAGAGCCAATTATAACTATAGGCTGAACTAAACTAGACCCCAGGCCAGTAATTTAACACTTAACTGAATATATGAATGTTATAATGAATGGATTATAGGAAAGAATGTAAACAATTGTATTTTATATTCTATTATATTTCCTCTTCTGTTAATAATTTTTTTCCAATATTAGGATTCTAGATTCGGGATTCAAAGGTAAACTGGAGATTCACTTTCGTGAAATAGTGGATTAAACTCAATTCTAGTATTTATTTAAATGTTTTTTCACCAATTTTACAAAGAGTTATTTGAAGTAGGACTCTTCTTCCGATTGTGAAGCAAGCGATTGTCTGTGCTCTTGCCAGGAGGTGCATCCATCTTCCCCTGCCGAGATGGCTGGACTGCGACCCTTCAATGACTACATCATCGGTGCCGATTCGGTTCTCCACGAGAGTGAAGACCTGTTCACATTGATTGAGGCCCACGAGGGGAGGCCTCTTAAACTGTATGTTTACAACACCGGAGACGACACTTGCCGAGAAGTCACTATAACTCCAAACACTTCCTGGGGCGGGGATGGCAGGTAACCGACACACCACCAAGAAGCGTACTTTACCCCTTTACACATGGGCGATGTTGCCTTACAATTAGACTATTATTTTTGGAATGACCAATTATCAAGGTGTCTATTGAGGTATAAAAAAAGTAACAATCCTGAAAACTTGTGTGCTATTATAAGTGCTGTTGATTCCAAGTTGAAAGCAATTTTTGATGGAGTCCGAATCAGTAAAAATGTACCAACTGTGGCTTAAAAATATAAACTTATAGTATTATAACAATATTGTATCCTTTTATTTTTATTATTTGTGATCAGTATTTGTAATTTGGATATAAAAATTTAATCAAATATACACTTGCAATGTCAAAGAAGCTTCTTGTGAAGTCATCTGTCACTGAGATAACTAAGTAGTTTTTTTTTTTGTTTCTTTTAGCGTAACGTCTTTGGGTTGTACATTTATGTACTAATTACGCTAATGGTTTTAGGGGTGAGAAAGGTTATATTAAGCTTACCCACATTTGCGTGGAAGGAAATTGGGCAACCGTTTTGGGTAAACCCCTCTCGATACAGCTAATTGAGATTTTAACCTCAATTTCCTCGTACTCGGCAGTCTTATGTAGTCAACTGCAACAGTAACACCTTAGACCATGCGGCTACAACATCCGGCCGCTAATTTATCGATGAAAGGGTAAACCCACATTGTTACTCATCAATGTATTTGTTTCAGCCTGGGATGTGGTATCGGCTATGGTTACCTTCATAGGATCCCAATCAGAGGTCATCCTGTGTCTTTGACATCTCCTCTTCTCGCTAGCAACAAGACCTATACGCCACATCCTGCTCCTCTTCTGGTCAAACCACCGGTAAATACCAATGGACCAAACACCTGCACAAGCAGGTGCCGCTGTCATTGTTAAATTATTTATATTGTTCTCTTAACAATTTGGTAGGAAATATCATTGCTACAAATGATAACCTTTCACAGGGGTGCATTTTAATTAGCAGTATGGGATGAGGCTACTGACAAAGGGAGCAGGCTACATAATGATGAGATACATACACTATAATCACAGGGTGTCTACCATTCGGGAAAACGAGAATTAGCCGGGAATTTGAAGTGATCGGGAAAAAACGGGAATAAGTCGGGAATTTGGTAAATCACAATAAAAATCTGGGAAAATGATAATTTACTCAAAATATGAAATACAATAATCAGTAAATTATAATGTAATTTTTTGTTTGTAGCTGTGTAATATATTTTTAATTCCTAGTAAACAATTTTAATTCAAATTTTAAAACTTATTATTATTATTATTTAAAAAATTAATAATAGAAAAACGGGGGTGGAAAGGGGGGGGAGGGGGAGTTAGAAGAAAGTGACATACTTTTTAGTCGGGAATTTTAGGAAATGATCAGGGGAAATCAGGGATTTCATTGGTCAAATTGAGTAGACACCATGGATAGGGCCAAGGCACAGCTGCTACCTTTGAGGGTAAAGAGCGTGTTTTAAAACAATTCTTGGTCTCAGGCTAATAAATACAGTATTTTGTACAGGCCCCTGTCCCCCTTCTCCCAGTGGGCCCTCCCGACGTACCTGCAAGTGTTCCTAGTCTACCAGCCGTGAACAACCTGACAGAGTTCCACCCTGCCATGGCAGGTGGGACTACTACTACCGCTCATCTGTTCCCGCTACCTTCTCGCAGCGGCACAGAGACTGCGGCCACAGCCAGTGGAGTGATGCCGTCCATGGCCAGCTCTGCAACCACCCTGGCCACAAGTAACACTTCTTTACCATACATTATCTTTGATATGATCAGATTTATGGGTGTGCAGAGTCCATGTTTCCTATCTGAAACTAGCTGAGTCAAATAAATATCTCCCAAAAGTAGAGCCCCTCAAAAATGGTGAGACGCGATAATGTGAGAAGTGCTATACAAAAATGTAATTAAGTACTTTTTCCTTTAATAGTCTTTAGTTATGATCTACAATGTTTTTGAATCGCAAAATAAAACTCAATTGTCTTGTTACACAAAATCCCCCTATAAAACAAAATATATTCTTTTATAAACATGAAATAACACTAAAAAGTAAGATTTAACTAAAAATAAAACTATTTTCACAGTGCTCAACTAGGGGTCTGTGAGTTTGGGTTTTTTCATTCAAGTCGAACTTTAGTCGAGTATTTCTAAAAGCTCCCAAGTTCTAGTCGAGTTTGAATATATTCATAATTTTAAAATATTAAGAATATATATTTGTTTATTTTAAATTTAAATAGGTATCACATCTTTAAAATTTCTGATTTAAAAAATATACTAAAACACATGTTTTTAAAATATGAATGACACTCATTTTTATAAACTTTTAGAAAAAAGTTAACAAATGGCAACTTTGGTTTTTAGACTCTAAATAACACTTAATAAAAACACAATTTAAAAATAAGAACGACACAAAAAATTACATAGCGGCTAGTAGAAAAAATAATTAAGATGGTTTCAACATTCATGTCTTAAAGGACATTAAAATTACACTAAAAATTATTTTTAAAAAGTAATAAAATTAATAATTGTATGTTGGCTTGGAAATGTACAATAAGATGTTGAAACACTGCACAATAATGTTAGGTAAATAAAAGTAAAGGAAGTCAACCTTAAATGATAGGATAGGCCTGGATATAAACAAACACACTTCTCTCTTCATTTCTTCAAACACTTTTACACTTATCATTTCTTCAAAACTTCCACAGTGCTTTGGTATTTTTCAGAAATTTTACTTTTTCATTAATGTCTCTTCATATAAAAAATAAATATTTCCGAAAATTCAAAACAATGTTTAACTGTGAAAGTTTGAAGAAGTGGGACGTGTTAAAATGTAAGAAGAAATAGAAAAGTGTTTTTGTTTATATCTAGACCTAACCTAACAATCCTTTCAGGTTGGCTTCCTCAACCATCACTTTACATTATTGAGGTGTTTATCTACAGTGTTTTGTTAAAAAAGTTACCTTATAAGAAAATGTAAGGATCACAAACAATTTGAAATTTGAAGTGTTTTGTATTTTATTTATTATTCCTTAGTGTAAATGTGCATGATTACATCTTCTGTTCTCTTTCTATTCCTCCATGTGCAGTTGTACAAGCTCTTGACATTATTTTATTGAGAATTTTACTTCAATTCGATTTTAATGTTTATAAAAGTTAATGCTGATACTTTAAAATTAAACATAATATGACTAAAATAGTAAACAATATGAAATAGTAAATGCTTTTTTAATATAAATGTGGTTATTTTGGTAAAATATATATTGCAATAAATAAGATCAACATTGATTTTAGACAGTTAACCAACATAATGCTAAAAATAAATAGTAATTAACTAGTGCTAGTTTTATAGCTAAACATAATAATAATACAAATTTAAAATATCTTAAGTTTGAAATAATGTAATATAATAATATATTCTTGATATTACATTTTTAACTCAACATAAATTATTATTTTAGAAATGGGCCATGTAAAATTAGTAAAAAGAATCATTCACTTGTTTAGTAATCTTCTTAGCTATTTTTATTGCCATTGCTTTGTGATGGTAATACAAGTAAACAACTTCAATCAAGTATAATTCAAAACGGACGACAATATTGAATAAATTTACCTATCGGAAGTGGTTTTTAAGCTTCATTACGTTATTAATCTGAAAATTGATATTCATTTTTACCAATTTGTTAAGTAACCTAATGATTTATAAGTGGAAATGGTGATATTATCTCATTTAAATAGCCTATGCTTACTATTGCGTTTTAAAAATGGATTATTAAGTACATCAAGTAGAAGCTTGAAAATGACGAGCCTACAAAATTTTCGATCTCGAGCTTAAAGGACAAGCTTGACTTGAAGCTCGAAATTCTAGCACTTGCAGAGCCCTAGGCTCTACCCATAGAGTATTGAATAAAGTTTACAGAATGTTGTATTGCAAACTTGATTAATATTTTTTCACTAAACTGATAGATCCAGTTATTATAAGAACTTATAATCTAGTTATTAATCTGAACATTAATTTGTGATGCATGCTTCATTTATCCTGAAAATATATATATAGAGGTATAAATGTGTATCTCAGATTTAAATATTTCCCTCGTCGATGGTTGAATCATTTAAGGCACTACTCTTGCAGTAGACTAGAATACCAATGACAGGAAGATTGAGGTTCGAATCTCATTTGGGTACACAGAGGGTGGTTTTCCAAAATGGTTTTTCACTTTCCCTCCATGCAAATGTGAGTACACGTCCTATAAATATAACCTTCATCCCTAAAACCATTATTGTAATTAGTACATAAGCATATAACTGGAACAGGTAGTAAGCGTGGTATTAAAAAAAATATTTCAAAGTTTCAGTTGTCGATTAAAGTGGGATTAAAGGGAAAGCTGATGAATATTTGAGGTGATGTCGAAGGTTTGCACACCCATAATTATTTTTAAAAGCCATTGAATTATAATACATTTACATCAAAAACTATTAGCGCTTGATGTACATTTACCGGCCTCGGTGGCGTAGTTGGCTAACGCGCTAGTCGTGTTGAGCTGCTCGACCGCTGAGGACGGGGAGATCGAGGTTCGAATCTCGGTCGGGTGAACTGGGGGTGGTTTTTCCTAAATGGTTTTCCACTCTCCCTCCACGCAAATGCTGGTTCACTTCCTTTAATTCAACCTTCCCAATTCCTAATCCATTAAAGTAATTAGTACTTAAAGCGCATAACCTGAACGGGTAGTAAGACGCGGTGCTAAATATTAATATTATTATTGATGTACATTTAAAAGTATATTTAATTTAGTAAACATCCGACACTTTAGCTCAGTCGGTAGTGTGTCTGCCTACTGAGTTGAGGCTCCTGGGTTTGTTTCCCGGCATGGCCAAAAAATTAATCATTGGTAAAATGTCGGTTTACCCTTTCACAGTGATAAATTAATGGCCGGGTACTGGATGTTGTTGCTGTCCTAGTCTTAAGTTTTATTATTATAACGCAAATGAAGGTGACAGGTCTATAAAGTCGGTAGTGGAAAATATATGGCTTGAATAAAAAACTGACACCTGACAGGCTGAAAACTGTAGTGGATGTAAAATTTTAAGTAGATTTTTTTTAATATGTATTTATTTTTAAGGGTGTTCATTTGTATGATGATCACCACCATCATCTCGAACGTTTTCCAGCCTGTGGCCGGATCTGTTTAGTAAAATGCCTTCATCTCCCTCTGTCCTCCCACCATTCTTTCTCCTGCACTCTCTTGCTGCTCTCTGTTCCTCCAATCTCTTCCTTGGTCTCCCTTGCGGTCTCTTCCCTACATGCTTCATATCCATTAGTCTTCTTGGAATCCTCTAACTTTCCATCCTCTTTATGTGTCCATACCATCTCATCCTTGCTTCCTCAACCATCTCATGTACTTTCTGTACCCCAATTCTTGACCTTATATTTTCATTCTCGTGGCCTCCACTTTCCTTGTTTCTCTTATATTCAAAGACTAAGTTTCCGCTGCATATGTTATTATGGATATGAAGTATGCTCTATACAGTACTTCCTTACACTTCAGAGGCACTTCACTTTTCCATAGTAGGTCTCTTACACACTTGTATAAAATCTCTCCCTGCTGCTTTCATCACACTATATCGTCTCTGCTGCCCCCTTTTTCCTCAATCATACTACCCAGATACTTCATGCTCTTTGCTTTTTTTCAAATCTACTCCATCTAGTTTTATCCCCCTTGTGTTCTATAGTAATGGTACACATTACATTAGGTTATGTCATTATAACTATTTAAGAAAATCTCTTTTCACTTTTTTTTTAGCATCGAGTCTTACTACCCATAAAATGGCTTAGGGTCGAATTAAGAGGATCTGTACTCATATTTGCATTGAGAGTAAGTGGGAAACCATTTAGGGAAAACCCACCTCGGTACACCCGAGCAGGGTCAAGCTACAATCTCTCCTTCGTTGGCAATTTATTGCGAGAGTAGCGCCTTAGACTGTGCAGCCATTGAAGTGGGTCATTTCACTTTTTGACATGTATTGAAGTTAATTTCAAAGAAATATGGATAGAAACAACTAACACATAACTAACCCAATATGACAGTTCACACTTTACACTGCTTCCACCGGACAAAGAGGTAATTGCTGCTTCTTGTGAAAACATTGACTGATATTCCTCTATTCTTTTATCTTTTTGATTTTATCAGAACTCTCCAGGAGGGAATGTGAAATGTGCAACACAATTTCTTAAAAGGGGAAATCAAAGATTGTATGAATCGTAGGTCAGGAGGTTGAGCAATAGTGATCAATCTGTCCAGTGGCGGCAATGTAAAGTGTTTAATCTAAATGCCATGTTGTGTTGATTCTCCATCATTTGTACCCATCCCTTATTTGGTACTTTATTACACTGTATAAGGTATGTTGGCAATGTTACACTAAGGTTTATTATTGTAGTGTTGCCAATGTTACACTAAGGTTTATTATTGTAGTGTTGGCAATGTTACACTAAGGTTTATTATTGTAGTGTTGGCAATGTTACACTAAGGTTTATTATTGTAGTGTTGGCAATGTTACACTAAGGTTTATTATTGTAGTGTTGGCAATGTTACACTAAGGTTTATTATTGTAGTGTTGGCAATGTTACACTAAGGTTTATTATTGTAGTGTTGGCAATGTTACACTAAGGTTTATTATTGTAGTGTTGGCAATGTTACACTAAGGTTTATTATTGTAGTGTTGGCAATGTTACACTAAGGTTTATTATTGTAGTGTTGGCAATGTTACACTAAGGTTTATTATTGTAGTGTTGGCAATGTTACACTAAGGTTTATTATTGTAGTGTTGGCAATGTTACACTAAGGTTTATTATTGTAGTGTTGGCAATGTTACACTAAGGTTTATTATTGTAGTGTTGGCAATGTTACACTAAGGTTTATTATTGTAGTGTTGGCAATGTTACACTAAGGTTTATTATTGTAGTGTTGGCAATGTTACACTAAGGTTTATTATTGTAGTGTTGGCAATGTTACACTAAGGTTTATTATTGTAGTGTTGGCAATGTTACACTAAGGTTTATTATTGTAGTGTTGGCAATGTTACACTAAGGTTTATTATTGTAGTGTTGGCAATGTTACACTAAGGTTTATTATTGTAGTGTTGGCAATGTTACACTAAGGTTTATTATTGTAGTGTTGGCAATGTTACACTAAGGTTTATTATTGTAGTGTTGGCAATGTTACACTAAGGTTTATTATTGTAGTGTTGGCAATGTTACACTAAGGTTTATTATTGTAGTGTTGGCAATGTTACACTAAGGTTTATTATTGTAGTGTTGGCAATGTTACACTAAGGTTTATTATTGTAGTGTTGGCAATGTTACACTAAGGTTTATTATTGTAGTGTTGGCAATGTTACACTAAGGTTTATTATTGTAGTGTTGGCAATGTTACACTAAGGTTTATTATTGTAGTGTTGGCAATGTTACACTAAGGTTTATTATTGTAGTGTTGGCAATGTTACACTAAGGTTTATTATTGTAGTGTTGGCAATGTTACACTAAGGTTTATTATTGTAGTGTTGGCAATGTTACACTAAGGTTTATTATTGTAGTGTTGGCAATGTTACACTAAGGTTTATTATTGTAGTGTTGGCAATGTTACACTAAGGTTTATTATTGTAGTGTTGGCAATGTTACACTAAGGTTTATTATTGTAGTGTTGGCAATGTTACACTAAGGTTTATTATTGTAGTGTTGGCAATGTTACACTAAGGTTTATTATTGTAGTGTTGGCAATGTTACACTAAGGTTTATTATTGTAGTGTTGGCAATGTTACACTAAGGTTTATTATTGTAGTGTTGGCAATGTTACACTAAGGTTTATTATTGTAGTGTTGGCAATGTTACACTAAGGTTTATTATTGTAGTGTTGGCAATGTTACACTAAGGTTTATTATTGTAGTGTTGGCAATGTTACACTAAGGTTTATTATTGTAGTGTTGGCAATGTTACACTAAGGTTTATTATTGTAGTGTTGGCAATGTTACACTAAGGTTTATTATTGTAGTGTTGGCAATGTTACACTAAGGTTTATTATTGTAGTGTTGGCAATGTTACACTAAGGTTTATTATTGTAGTGTTGGCAATGTTACACTAAGGTTTATTATTGTAGTGTTGGCAATGTTACACTAAGGTTTATTATTGTAGTGTTGGCAATGTTACACTAAGGTTTATTATTGTAGTGTTGGCAATGTTACACTAAGGTTTATTATTGTAGTGTTGGCAATGTTACACTAAGGTTTATTATTGTAGTGTTGGCAATGTTACACTAAGGTTTATTATTGTAGTGTTGGCAATGTTACACTAAGGTTTATTATTGTAGTGTTGGCAATGTTACACTAAGGTTTATTATTGTAGTGTTGGCAATGTTACACTAAGGTTTATTATTGTAGTGTTGGCAATGTTACACTAAGGTTTATTATTGTAGTGTTGGCAATGTTACACTAAGGTTTATTATCGTAGTGTTGGCAATGTTACACTAAGGTTTATTATCGTAGTGTTGGCAATGTTGTGTTTTTGTGTTGTCCAGGTGGTGGGGGCTTGTCTATCCCTGGCATGCCGGTTACAACTCCCATATCCCTACCAGGGATGCCACCTATCACAGTGAGTGCTACGCTGCCTCTCACTGCACTGCAAGGACTGCAGGTTGGCAGCACTGCACCCCAACAACCACAACAGCAGTTCTGCCAACCTACCACGGCGGTCAGCATTCCCGCCTCGCAATAGCATACTCTGAGGTATTCAAGGAGTGGGGATATTATGCGCAAATATTTTTAGTGTGTTTATTTGTATTGTTATTTATTTTACTTATGTTTAAAAAGGCATTAAAATATTGATAAACATCTCGAGTGTATTTTTATTATAATGTTATATCCACAATGCTCACAGAGATTATACATCTTACGTTTATATTATGTTAGAGATAAGCAGTAAAAATGAGGTTCAACGATAACTCTAAACGTTCCTATCAAACTTGGTTCAGAAACACTCCTTAACAAATAATAGCAGGGATTTTAACTAAGGATGGGCCCTCGAGTTCTTAAGGATGTTCAAGGATTTGAGGATTTTAGATTCAAAGCCCATATTGTTAAAAAAAAATCACCTTTACAAGTGAACTTAGTTTTAGATCTCAAATCAGCTTATTGGTGATGCAAAACCAATCATAATTATTATAAGCTCAGCTTAACAACCAGGCCCCAGAACAGTAGTTTTAACACTTAACTGAATGTATGAATGTTATAATAAGTGTATTCTTTAAAAAAATGCTAACATTTAGTTACTATTTGTATTTTCTATTATTCCATTATATTTATATTAACTCTTATATTCTTAATTTCTCCCAAGATACGGGATTAGTAAAATAGTGGATTCAAGTCATTTGACCCCACTCTTAACACAAAGAATAAATAAACATGAGATATTTATTTTAAAAAATTAAATAACATCAAGGGTAAAATCAGGAAATTTGATTTAAAATAGTGTAAAAGGCATGGAATTTGATTTTAAAGTATGAGAAAAGGTCAGAATTTAATTGAAATATAAAGAAACATTTAGGGAATCTAATCTTAAATAAGATCCCAGTCCGGTGGTTTTTCCAAAATGATTTTCCACAAACTTTTTCTCTCTCGCCTCCCTCCTACCCCCTCCAAAATTGTGGGTACAGTTCTAAATTCAACCTTCATCCCTAACACATTAGGGTATGTAAAAAAGGTAGTAGGACTAAAAACAAAAATAAGGAAAAATTAGAGTTTCATTAAAAACAAGTAGAGAAATTTAAATATTTTATTAAAAAATCATTGATTTCACAACTAAACACTAAATTATTATTACTACCCGTTCGGGTTATACGCACTTATGCTAATGTGTAATGGTAGGGTGATTGTGAGATGAAATGGAGGACCTACAGTTTAACGTGGAATCTGAACCATGGTGGATCCCTGGCAGTTTACACATCCACAAGTTGTGATTAATACACGTCTTGTCAGAGGTGAAGGAAGGGTTTGGTAATCAGATAAATTTGTGCCGGGACCGAGGATTGAACCTTGGACCCTCCAGCACAGAAGTCCGACACCTTACCCCTAGACCACCAGGTCACCTAACTAAACACTAAAATAAAAGTTAGCTATTGTGTATCTAGCATGTTAAAAAATAATACATTCCCTAGCTAAGTCGTTCTAACATAAGGATGTTGAACAGGGTTTGTTGTATACCACATTTACACAGCACCACAAATAATACATCAAATGCTGGTAAAATAATCTAAATAAATGTTGTTTAGAAGATGTGGGCATATTTGAAAACATATTCAATTGGTAAATTTTATAAAGGATACATTTGGTTAAAAGTGGAAAATGTTTTGTTCAAAATCTTAGCAGTTACAGGGTCTTTATTGGTCAAAGGGTGGGTAAGGCATTGTTGAGACAGCTTGTTTGAGTGATAGAGAAGAAGTATTGCAGTAGTTGTGAGTGGTGGAGGAAAGGAATATCTTTACAAGGTCAACCAGCAAACAGATGTATGAATTGTGAGAGAAAAAATCAGAGGAAACTAAAACTGGTGAAGATTCAAGAAAAGCGTATGATCACGGCACATGCAGGATTTCCAAAAATTCAAATTTGCATAGGAAAAATCCGTAATTAGATTCAAGAATTCGAGAAAATTTCTAATTCAAGCATCAAATCCTCAAAGACTTTTTTTAAGGGGAAAATTGTTTTATTATCTTAATACTCCTTATTGGGGGTTCAGAACCAATTATAATTATAGTATGCACTTAACAACCAGACCCCAGACTAGTAATTTAACATTTAACTGAATATAAAGTCCGTTCACCGTAGGAATTGTTTTCTGAAAGGCCTTTTTCTTTACCAGAAATCTATTATATAGTAGGATATTGGTAGGAAAAAAGACCTTTCAGAAGAGTAATTCCTACCGTGAATGGAGTTTATGAATGATAATGAATAGATTATAAGAAATAATATTAACATCTAATTCCTACTGAAATTTTCTCTAACGTTCATAATTTTTCCCAAGAATCTAAGGTTTGGAGGGAAATTGAAGATTTGAATTCGTAAAATATTGAACTTTTTTTTCTAGAGTTGGGTATAATCTACTCTAATCTTGGAAATGTAGGCAAAAGTCAGGTTCTTTCTAATTTATTTTACATTTTCAAATACCTTAATAAATTTAACCCATGTTTACTTACCTCAAACAACAGCGAAGTTTCAACCTTAATATTTAACTAACTGCTAGCAAACCATTAGATTCCCCGAATAAAATAACTTGCTTCTCTTACATTATGACTTTCACCATCATCATCATCATCATCATCATCATGTAAGTAATTGTTCCAGCGGTGCCGGATACAATGTTAGCGAGTCTCCTTCGTTCCACTTGTTTCATAAATGTTGGGTTTTCAACCCCTTCTCTCCAGTTCTTGTTTTTCATTGTCACGTCATTGATGATTAGGTCGTTCCACCACGTCTTGGGTCTTCCTCTCTGTCTTTTAGTCACCTCCTCTTTCAGCCACTTCTTTGCCACTCATCCTGTTTCCATTCTTTTTACCTGGCCTAACCACATTAGATGCAATTTAAAAAAAAATTCTAACATAGCCTTTTTTATGTTTAATATTGCTATGAATTCTGAGTTATTTCTTGTCTTGTTTTTTTGGGTCATTGATCGCAAAAAGACTTAATTTCCGCTGACGGCACACTCATCTCTTCCTTGACACAGGTCTCGAGGTTGTATGTGACTATAGGGTGGGTGGGGGG
>CABFVX010000912.1:195985-210945 GCA_902151425.1 Timema shepardi
GAATGACAAATTACGTAGATCAAACATGGCGTAATGTTGTTTATCATTTGTTAACTATATTGCTGAGGTTTTTTGCCCTTCCGGCTTGGTGACCTGAGTTGAAACTATGAGGGACCTTTTGTATTTTTTTAAGTTCCGTAACTTACTTTTTCAAGGCGAATGCCTGGGTTAGTATGGGGATATTTGATGACCCATACGGTTAAATTTGTTTGTTGAATATTGGGTTAAGACTAATATAAGTAGTTTACTTCCTTTTTTGGTTGCCATAAAGGTTATATGCTTATATATTGTAACTATAAAGCATACGAAACAATCCTTTTGTAAAATGTAATGTTTAGTCTGTAGCGCGCTGCGGGTTGCCGCTGAGGCCCGTTGATGGGTCGTACGCTATTTTTTGTAATGTTAGACTGTAGCGCACTGCGGGTTGCCGCTGAGGCCCGTTGAGGGGCCGTAAGCTACGTAGTAAATGTAATTGTTAGGACACGGTTGCTATGGCAACAGCACCTCTGTATAGTTATGGGCATAACCCTATTCTCTTTTTTATACTTATGTAATTCTCTTTTAACTATCTATTGTTACTTGTATGCATGTATTCACATATATATATTTATTGTTAATCTTTTCATAAATAAATATTTATTTATTAGACTCGCTATCTTTAATTTACTACGACAGGTTTAAAGTATTTTTTGGTACAACAAACAAAAGATTCTTGTACCATTCCCTTTGAGTAATTACGTATAGTAATGGGTGATGATTAAGAAGGGTTCATGACGACAAATTATTGAATAGGTCCTAGTGAAGCCCTATCAATGAATATGTGGTCCTAACGCTCTTCTGCAATTTAATCATTTGTTTCTTATTTCTTGCCCTCTTTACTTTATTGTACATGTGCCCCTGCCCTTGTCCAGTAGAGGAGAAGGGGGGTGGTACAACTTCCTCTAATTAAAACTCCCCAATTCCTAATCCATTAGAGTAATTAGTACTTAAAGCGTATAACCCGGACGGGTAGTAAGACGCGGTGCTAAATATAATATAGAACTATAGGTATGAATTATACTCTATACAACACTTTGGATTATATTATTATGTATTGTAAACTGGTTGGGGGATCTTCTATCGTTAGCTCTCAACCATACAAGTTAAGAATGTATTATTATTAACTAACTCTCTGGCCGAAAGAAATTGAAAGTGGATAGCTGCCAGAACTTAAGTTCACCTATCCTGAAAAACCCATCATCATACCATCAACGTCTCTGTCTACCGAGGAGTCTTGTAACTACAGGTTTCCCAACTAGAATGTTGTGTACAAGACTATCATGATCCATACCTGCCACATGACCAATCCACCTCAGCTTGTTTTTAGTTTAATGATTGTACATGGAAGGTAACTTTAAAAATAGTGCCATTAAGCCCTGCCTTGGCCGTGGCCTTTTTGCTTCCGACCATGTTTTTATTTAAAAAAAAAAGCTGATCAAAATTTTAAAATCTCGACTTTAATGTGTACGCTTTTGTGCACAGAGTATACTATTATTTTTTAATTTTCAAACCTGTGTGTGTGCAGTATGTATAGCTCAATGGTCATTAAAGACAAACTCTTTTATTTATTAATATTGTTTTGTTTCTGAACTCTAATTTTAGTCACTCAAAACAAATAAGTCCAAATTCTATGACAGCTGCAAGGTGCATCTGCTCATGCACAGGGGCTACTTTTTTCTTTTTTAGCACCTGTTCAGGTTATAACCATATATTCCATTCACTGTAGGAATTACTCTCTGAAAGGTCTTTTTTCCTACCAATATCCTACTATATAGTAGATTTATGGTAGGGAAAAAGGCCTCTCAGAAGTCAATTCCTATCCTGAATGGAATATATGTACTAATTACACTAATGAGTTATGAGTGAGGAAAGTTGAATTTAAAGAAAGTGTACCCACATTTGTGTGGTCTAGTAGAAAACCATTTTGGATAAACTACCCTCAGTACACCCGATCAGGATTCGAACCCCAATCTCCCTGTCATCGACCACTGAAGCAGATATATATTAGAATAGTTTTGGTGAACTCTAACAGTTAAAAAGGGTGAATAATTTGAATGGGTAATAAGTTGTAATACTAAAAAAAAAGTTATAAAATTGTCTTTATATTTAACTTTGTGTGTGCATTCTAACCAACAATGGATTAACTAGACAAGATAGAGTGGCATTCATGTTGATACTAAAAATGTCAAGTGGTGTGATGTTTCTGGGAATTTGATACCAAGCCGGGTTTATAAAATTAACGTAGTTTGTCGTGCCTTTGAATTACGACTAATATTTATTAATTCCCTGGCAGATGACACAATCCAAGTACTTTTCCCGGAGTTTAGTCTTGATGCTCAAAGTTCAAGCATAGACCGATCCGTAGCCACCTCGAGTAATGTTTTCTGTTCAATGTCAAAAACGCACTCCGCCGACAATGTTTTGTTACTGATTCCTGCTTTTATACCCCCACCATGTGGGAACACTCCAGAGATTGATCTTTGTACATCTTGAAATAACCAACTGCCGTGAATCCTGAAAACTTCAGTTAAAACTGTGATTATGGTTTGTAAGAAATCCCTCAAAATGAACTTAGATTTACTAATTTTGACTTGATATAAAATTAAATACTGCAGAAATACGAGGGAAGAATTTGACCGGGCAAAATATAAAAGAAGCTACAGTAAAGTGTTACGAGAACAAACAAAACGGGAACAAAAGCCAGGGAAAAGAGGAATAGTTACATTTCACACTGCTGCCACTGCACATAGAGAAAATAACATTCTTTTGTTACCGCTTAATCTCTCGACTTGGGTTTCATTCTAACTTCATAAAATAGGAAACGCAGAAGAGGGAAGGAGAAAAAACTAAGTCTCTAGGTGTTCTGGAAAAATACTCAAAATCTTTATGTAAAGAGTATGTAAACTTTGCATCTGTATAGTCGTTGAGTCTTTAATGATCCTTGTAAATTGAAAATTATGTCTACACAGTCTATATTCTTAATCATGTATCCATGGCAACCAATTAGAAAGTCTGAGACTACAACCAATTAAACTCTTTGAAAGAAAATTGTCTAGAGCAGCTGTGGGCAAACTACGGCCCACAGTGTTAATCTGTGAGGCCCGCACACAAATTAAAAACTTTCATGGTTTTACTAACAAAAATGACAAATTTTATAAATAATAAGGGTACGTTTTTGAACATGTGAACAAGTGAGCAAGCTTGTTTATAATTTTACATGTGTAAGAGCATAAGCTTGTGTGTACAGTAATTACAGTAGTTTACGACCAATAAATGTATTTTTATGTGAAAATAAAGTTTATTATTTAGTAAATATAGATTTTATCACATGCTGCTCGCTAGAGACCTTAGAGATGTCCATGTGGACCTCGAGGAGAAAAGTTCTCTCACCTCTGGTCTAGAGCAAGGTGCGAGCAAAGGTGAGTGGTGAAGCAGAGGTTACTAAGAATACTAATGGGAAATTTAACCTACCAAAGTGACACCCCTCTTTCAGAGAACTTAATATTCCTAAGAAAACTGTTTTTCAAAATGTCACAATTCCTGGGAATTTTAAATTTTCAGAAAAATATTTATGAAATAGCTTTGTGCATAGAACTATAATTTAAATTTTATTTGTTTCCATATCAATGGATCCTTTCAATGGCATTGGTGCTTTCTTTTCTATGCGTGCTCACATATTTACTTTGTTGTGATTGGTAGTCCTTAGAAAGTTAAAAATGAGTCAACTTCTATGGAGTGATAAGGACTAAGGGGTTAAGGATATGGACTCTTTAGATAGAGCACTATGTTAGTGTGGAGTCAATCTATTAGGGAGTACTATGCATGTTATGGATAAGGAGTCTGAAGACGGGGCTTTACTTTGCTAACCACAATTAATAATAAAAGTCCACAAATATTTATTTTATTTACATTTATACTACATTAAAAATGTCTCTGTACATGGTGTGTGTGTGTGTGCATAGTTGGATAGTTCCTCGACAAGAGCCATTGGCTTTCCCCAGCATGTATCACTCGATGAAAGAATTCATTCTCTTCAGAAGGATGGGTTTGATTTATAACAGCACTTAACAACTTTAGGCTGCAAGGGAGTCGGACAATTGACCAATCGCTGTCCGTGTCTGCAGTCGGTTCTTCGGCCGAAGGGAAGTATTCAACTTCACCACAAAATATCCCTAAAACAAACAAAAACAATTAACTTTAAATAAACCTGCTTTGGTGGCCACATGGTCTAAGGCGCTGATGGAAAAACTTTTCCGACCAGTGTGCCACTTAAGGACCAGCTGAATTCTGGGAGCCAGTCCAATAGCTCAAATAAAATTGTAAATACATTTTAAAGAACAAAAATTTATCAAACTATCAATTTGTCTTTGATAAATGCCGTTCATGGCTTGTTTTCTATAGCACACAAGACAGTTATTAATCGTTGATTTCACAAAATGTATTGTGACATGTGAATGACATGGGTTTCGAAATCTTATTGGATTATAAAAAGTATATACGTAGGAAAAAATATATTCAACGTTTACTTTTTCATGCCAACTAAATTAGGTTTACGTACCAGCCAGTGGCACATGTCATAAACTTGCCATCCCTAGTCTAAGGAATCACCCCTGCGATGTACTAGACTGCTGACAACAGGTAGATTGGGGTTCATATCCCGGTCGAGTGTACTGAGAGAGGTTTTTCCTAAATCGTTCTCCACTTTCACTCCATAAAAATGTAGGCACACTTTCTCTAAATTCAACGTTCCCCATGCATAACGCATTAGCATAATTAGTACTTATGTGTATAACCTGAACCGGTATTAAAACACGGTGATAAAAAAAATAGAGATATAAACTGGCCCACGGCAAACCACCCCTAAGCCATTTCAAGACTGATGTGCAAAATAAAAAATAAAAGGAAATTTAAAAAAATCAATGGAATTCTAAGATATGTTTGCAATGATTTTCTAAATACTAACAAAGTATTAAATCATAGCCCAGTATAGATGATTAGTTATACCTCAAGGAGCTCAACATCAACCGGAGGGACAAAACCGGTACCTGGGACAGAGAGTGAAGGTGAGGCTGAATGATTGAGAGACCAACAGCGTGGAGATAGGAAGAGGAGTGAGACAGGGATGTTGTTTGTCACCCAGTCTGTTCAACTTATATGGAGAGTGGCTGGTTAGGGAAGCCCTAGAGGGGCGTGGAAACTCCAGGATAGGAGGACGTGTAATCACCACAAAAATAAAAAAAATGAGGTGAAGGAAATGATGGATCGGCTGGTGGAAATAGGGAGAAGATATGGTATAGAAATCAACATTGAGAAATCAAAAGTTATGGGGATCACAAAAAAATGAAATACTGAAAATCAAAATTGAAAACCAGTAGTTGTAAAATATAGATCAGTTCAAATACCTGGAAAATCTACTGACAAGGATGCCTACTGCATCAAGGAAATTAGGTCGAGAATTGTCACGGCCAAGGACGCTTTCAACAAGACGAGGTTACTGCTGACCAGCTAGTTGAGTTTGGAACTGAGGAAGAACTGACGAACTGCTACATTTGGAGCAGAAATGTGGACTCTCAGGAAGATGGAAAAGAAATACTTGGAGAGCTATGAAATGTGGTGCTGGAGAAGACTTGAGAAGATCAGGTGGACACATAAGGTGATAAATGAGGAAGTCCTAAGAGTGAGTGTGAAAAGAACCATTTTGGATGTGATTCTTAGCTATAAAGCAAATTGTATCGAACACATCCTTAGGAGCAACTGTCTTCTTCACGATGTCAGAAAGAAAGGTTATGGTAAAGAGGATCTTATTAGAGAGAAGGAAGATTAAAATATCGGATGACTTGAAGAAAACAAGAAAATTCTGGGAGCTAAAGGAGGAGACAGAGGACAGGGCTCATTGGCAGACTAAGTTCAATGAAAAAAGGAATATATGTGTCATAAGAGAGAACACCTAATAATAAACAGTAATAAAATTTTATGCGATTTTAGCTCTGATATAAATAGGATTAAACTTTGGATAGTTTACATAATGCTTTCAACAAAATTTTGTGCACACACTTGCAATACATTAATTTTTAGCGCTGTGTCTTACTACCTGCTTGGGTTTTAAGCATATATACTAATTACAGTAATGTGTTAGAGATGAGGAAGGTTGAAATTTTATAGGAAGTGTACTTGTATTTATGTGGAGAGTTAAAAAACATTTAGAAAAAAAATCACCCTCAGTTCACCTAACTGGAATTCAAACCCCAATCTTTCCGTCATCGGCTGTCCGGTCTAACATGAGTGACCCTCAAGACCATTCGACCACTGAAGAGGGTAATAAAAGATTAAATTATGAAGATTGTTCTTTGACTCTCTAATATTAAATGATTCAAGATTGTTAACAAATATGATTCTGTCTTAATCAAACTTGATATAAATAGTAGTAATTAATAAATAATGTTGTTCCTCTGGCCATGAATCAAGCAAAGGAGGCCTAATTTGGGTAAAGATTAAATTAAAATATAATTTTAGGAAAAATATATATAAGAGGACATCGCCAATTTAAATTTTATTTTTGAGGCCAATATCACCCAAGCTTCAAGAGTTCTACAGTTAAAAAAAAATCAAATGCTAACAAAGCCTTGATATGGACTTACTGTTTTTGCATAAAGTGCTGATTTTAACTAGTTTGAACATATATTTTGAGAACATATATAACTTATTTAGGGCATTATTAACAAACAAGGTTATTGCAAAATATACCTGCAGCCAGGTGTTATTAAGATGATCATGTGATCTGACTGAAGCTGTCGCTCTTTTTAGATATTATCAATACTTATGATATTAAAAATGTTATCAATTTTGGATGAAAATATAAGTTTATATTTTATTAAAGGCCCTTCTTAAGGTTGACCTTAAGCTCATGCAAACACAACCAGTGGAAACCAGGGTTGTAGGGTTGAAGCAATTTTGGGTGGGTATAAATATACAGATTCCTGAATTCAAAATAAAAACTTTTAATAAAAAAACACAATATTTTCATTCATCCATTTTGAATTATCCTTGATTAAAGTTGTATTGCAAGGCAATAAAAATTATAGCTAAGTAGGTAATTTTATTTTTAAATGGTCCCTTTCTAAAATAATTATTATAATTTTACTTGAATTAAAAAAGATGAAAATAAAAAAAATAAGAAAGGCAAAAATTCCATTATTTGTCACTTCAGAAGTTTGGCAAGCATACAGCAAGAAGAAAAAGAGAAAAAAGAACAAGAGAAAGTAGAAACAAAAAGGTTAAGGGAGCTTAAAAAAAATTCAGACACTAGTTCATCTGATTCAGATATTTCTCTTCACTCTGATCTAAGTGAAACCTTTAGTGATGTGGACAAATACAATAATGAACAGTTTGGAGAGAGGATTAAGTTGTTATAGAGTATGAGGGACAATATTTTCCAGGGCAGATAGAAGAAATCTGTACTGGTTCTGATAAATTATTATTATTATTATTAGCACCGCGTCTTACTACCCGTTCGGGTTATACGCACTTACGCTAATGTGCAATGGTAGGGTGAATGTGAGATGAAATGGAGGACCTACAGTTTAACGTGGGATCCGAACCACGGTGGAGGCCTGGCATTCCCCACATTCACAAGATTTCTTGTCAGAGGTGAAGGAAGGGTTTGGTAATCAGATAAATCTTTGCCGGGCCGAGGATTGAACCCCGGACGCCAGCATAGNGGTGGAGGCCTGGCATTCCCCACATTCACAAGATTTCTTGTCAGAGGTGAAGGAAGGGTTTGGTAATCAGATAAATCTTTGCCGGGCCGAGGATTGAACCCCGGACGCCAGCATAGAAGTCTGACACCTTACCCCTAGACCACCAGGTCACCCGGTTCTGATAAAGGCAAAGAATATTTAGTGTCAGTGATGTCAAGAAGTGGGCCTTCAGGGTGGCGTTGTCCAGAGAGGAAATATGTGATATGGTAAAGTTTGTTCAGCGCAGGAATGGTTTTCTTAAAGGCCTTTTTCCCTAGCAGAAATCTATTATATAGTAGGATATTGTTTGGAAAAAAGACCTTTCAGAGAGTAATTCTTACCGTGAATAGAGTATACACTGAAAACAGTATGTTAGAAAGGATAGCCCCTCCTTCAATAACCAATTCAAGAAGAGTAAGTCTTGTTAAAGAAATTAAAAATTACTTTAAAAATAAACTAGAGATCAAATTGATTATACCTATTTGTCTTCATGAAGCTTCTATCATAAAACATAAACACACCTTAGTTTTCATTTTATAGAACTTTTGACTTAAAACTTACTTTTAAAACACAAGAAAATAAATCAGAATATGAGATGTAAGAAAATGACTTGTTTATTGTTGTGTTTTATTTGGCTATTAAAGCTATTATTCACTTTATGATTAATGTTGACATTTGTAATACACATATAACAATAAGAAATAAATGTATGGTATCATAACTATGGCAATAAATTGCCTTATTAATGAATATAAGAAAGGTTTTAATAAAAATTCAGTGTGTCAGCTAATGGTACATGCACATATTATTTAAAAGTGTTTTTTTTTTTAACTGTTTATTATTTATTCGGGTATTTTCTTGGCATGTGATCTTTAAATATTTAAATTTCTCATCTAACTGTACATTTAAAATTGAAATATTCCATACCATTAGTTTTTAGTATGAAATTAGCTGCCTAAAAATCTTCAATGTGTCAGGCACTGTTACACTTACCTTAGCTATAATATGTGAAAAACTCAAAAATGAAAGTAATATTCTTGAAAATTTAAAACCATGATGTGTAAATGTAGAAGTTTGAAGTGTAGTAGTGTAAGAAGAAATGAAGAGAGAAGTATGTTTTTCTATCTAGGCCTAACCTAACTATCCTTTCGGGTTGGCTTCCTTCACTACACATCACTTACTTTACATTAGTGTACAGTGTTTCTGCAATTTTGTATTAACAAGTCTCTAGGCACTAATTCATTTTATTAAAAAATTTATCTATTAGTAATAACCCAATATGTGGTGTATTTATTTGATTGTGAATAATAATGGATTTTGTAACTTAATATGTAAAAGATAAAATGTATTCGACTCATGACAAAGTGTAATAACTTATCCCCTTATTTTAATTAGGTTGACTATTTCATATCAAATAGGTTAATGTGAAACTAGGCTACGCTAGTTTGCAAATCAAATCCAATACAGCCCGCCTCGGTGGCATAGTTGGCTAACGCGCTTGTCGTGTTGAGCTCGACTGCTGAGGACTGGGAGATCCAGGTTCGAATCTCGGTCAGGTGAACTGGGTGTGGTTTTTTCTAAATGGTTTTTCACTCTCCCTTCTTGCAAATGCGGGTTCACTTCCTCTAATTCAACCTTCCCAATTCCTAATCCATTAGAGTAATTAGTACTTAAAGCGTATAACCCAAACGAGTTGTAAGACGCGGTGCTAAATATTATTAAATCCAATACACAATTTTGTGCAAATATTTATCTATAAGATAAGTTTTTTTGTACTTATAAAAGGTTGGGGGTCTAATTAGTTTTACAAACACATTATTTTAGAAATGTTCACAAAAATAACACTACCAGATGTAATAAATTAGTTGGATTTGACATTATGTATATTGGTTTGATCATAAACTAGTCGATTTGTGAGACAAGTAAAAAACATAAATCATTTTTTCTTTTACTATTTTGTTAGCTCTACATCTTAATAACTGTTCATGGGTTGTATGCTTAGGTAACAATTACACCAGTGGTGTTAAGCATAAGAAAGTTAGATTCAGAGGAAGTGTAACCACATTTGCATAAAGTGGAATTTTTCTATTTCTTGGGAAAACCACCTTCGGTACAACTGACCAAGATTCGAACCTTGATCTCCTCGCCATTGGCAGTCTAGTCTACTGCAAGAAAGAAGCCTTAAAACTGTGGCCACCGAAGTAACAGCTCCTTTCCACAATGTACACAGTTATTTGCCTGTAAATAGACTCAAAATAAATATATAATTCCCATTCACAACTTGGTTTGGTTTGTAATTCATAACATATACATTATTTTAAACAAAACGTAATAATAAATTTAATCATTTAAGCTTTAGGCCTATGTTATGAACTACAAACCAACATAGCCTTTCATGTCTTAAGAAAGTTAAATGTTAATAAAATCGGTGTTTGACCATTTAATGTATTAAATGTGGCTAGTGGTGTCTGTAGGGAGGGGCCTCTTATTATTTTCATGAAGATATTTTATTTGAAAATAAATTGTTTTTGAGTTCTATATCCAAAACAGTTGATTAGTATGTTTGGTGTAATAACACAAAGTCCCATAAGTGTTTATGTTCACTGGACTTAAAGCTCACCTGGCATAATATGGTGTACCCTACCAGTAGATTAATTTGGAATGTGATCCAAATATTAAAATTTGAAACAAATGCTTACACGATTAAATCCCCAACAAAAGTTCAAACATTTTTAAATTATGATTTCAGTGTCGCCCAATTCTTCATCAGTGGGCAAAACAATTTTCTCTGGATCAATCAAATTCTTATCGATAGGAGGCAGCCCCAGATGCTCCCTTCTGCGTAATTCCAAGAACGCTTCTCGTTGAGACCAATCCCGCAATTGGAAATCAGGTACGTAAGCAAAAATAAAACTTCCAAAAACAAGACAACATGTAACAGAAAAGAAAAACGTCGCATGCATCGCGTTTCGGTCGTCTTGTTCATTATCAAAGTCGAAACCGTAGCTCATCCAGTTCTTCTTAACAGCAGTTTGTGTTTCTAATTTTTCAGCTGTTTCTGATAAACTAGAGACTTCGTTATTTTTCTTTGACGTTGAAATCGGAGAAACACGTATAAGAATGGAAGAAGAAATTTTTTTTCTAAATAAATTTAAGGCTGCAAATCTAGTAAATGTCGCCATTTTGAATGGAAACCTTATTACCAGTTTTGCCATTTCCCAGCTCAAACTACCAAAATACCACTAGACACCAGGCAAGCCAACGACCATATAGGTGTTGTACCTATATTATTATCAGAAAAACCCTAAAGTGTCGCTAAACGAAAAACTAAAAAGTCGTCAGATATTTCTCTAGACCAACGGAAGAAAGAAATTGTGATTTGTAAATAACAGATAGATAGTTTAGAGCGCTTCTATAGACCAGAGAAATTCATTATGCGTTTTGCAAAACGGTAGTCCATATATCCAAATTCTACAGCATTACAAGAACTTGACAGAAAATTAAGGAAAGTCGCTAGATTAGTCTAGATGCTCTGAAAATTAAAACTAGTCATTCCAAACCCGAAAAATCGTTAAATTGACAACGCTGCTCGACAAAATCCAAAGCTATGAATTTTCAAGTGTCCAGTTAACAGAACATAATTCCAAGCAAGTTATGAACATGGGGCGAATCTTTAACGCTGATTCATCCTTCGTCTATACGCTGATTTCCATTTAGTGCTGTCATCACGGTGGAAGAAATTGAAACATTTCACAGCCTCCCGAGCTACCCAACCAAAACTACATTGTATTTTTTCACATTGCCATTATTTTATAAATAAAGATATTTTACAAAGCATTCCATAAGAGAATATAATAATACTCCCTTATTTTTTGTATGTTCTGGTTTTATGTCAAACCCTCCCGGTAAGAAAAGCAAATCCTGTTAAATTTTAATCAATGTATGTGTTTCTCTTTATGGTTTATACAATTCTATTTCAAAATATGGTTTGTTCCGTTGGACTTGTTGGAATATATGTATGGGTGAAATTCGGTGGATGGACGAGTAAGGGAAGCGTGGCTAACAGCACTTTACGTGTGTCTTGAGCCCAGCATCGTTTGGGGCACAAAGTGTTTCTATAAAAGGTGATAATTAAGGAAAGTTATTTGGTTCTTGATCGGCACGACATAGCTGTGAATACTTTTTTTCAAAAGGAACGGGAGTTTTGCCGTAATCATGAATATTGTTATTTGAGTACAAACTTAGAAATAGTTTTATGTGGGGTTTGGCAGATTAAGGTCCCCCGAAGTCTCACCTTGATAGGAGTTGGCAGCAGTGAGAGATTCTTGGTATGATGGGGGATATAAAATAGCTTCCAATCCGGTATTTAATTGACAAAGCGCAAATGGTTGGGAGAGCATACCAAAAAAGGAATTCTCTAAATATATAATTTATTTCATACAACGCTACAGACTGAGACCATTACTGATCGATCCTGATTCCAGTCAATTAATTTTGAGTCAGATTTGTCACTTTATCTAGATATTGAAAGCCTAGTCTAGGGTCTGATTAAAAGGGGTGGTTTTGCTTGTGAGACATTGAATACTCCAGGAATTTCGGTGTTACATTACTTTGGACAAAAAAAGTTACCCACACCTATCCGATAAACGCACGATATTAAGAACAAAAGAATATGGACAGTTAAAGATGAGTTCATATTTGAACTGTAGTTAAGAGTCGAGTTTTTGTTTGTTTTTGTCTTACATACATTAGGTTGTTGTATTTTGTTTGAATTCAGGTAGATGATCTTGTTTTAATTTCATTTATAGGTGTGTAATAAAGCCTGGAATTAAGAGACCTGGTGATTTATTGACGGAAATTCTGATCCTCCCGTAGCCTCAGTCGACAACAAATAAGTTTGCAGGTGAAGACACTCGTTCTCCAAAGTTTCATCAAAATCTCCAAGCTAGAAGGCTTTCAGGCTCCGTGCTCTGTCACGAATATCTTGTGGTTATAACCTATGTTGCTTCGTAAGAAAGTCAAACTTTTTACTTAAACTCTTGTAAGCACGCCAACGTCTCTGTAGATTTGCAATCAAACGGTCGATAACGACGTTGAAAGCGGCAACTCTTAATCTTTCCCTGTTGGAGAATTTGACCTCGTTGCCCTTTACTTCGTCAATCTGAATTACTTTTAATATGTTTCATCTTCGTGTCATATGCATAAGCATTTTCACCGCATATTTCCACAGCTTTCGCTTCATAATGATCAAAGGTACCGACGTTTATTATCTCTTCTAGGTATCCTACCAAGGACTGATAAAGTTCAGAGACTATTCCCATTTTAATGTTCACATATTGCAAACGTTTGCTCACTCTAAGGAATCTTTCCTGGATGTATTTCCATAGTAGGGTTAAGAAGCACGTTGTCAGAACGATGAGTGAATTAAACAGCCCTGAAGCCTGAGAACGCGTAGCTGGTTCTTCATTTGTGTCACTGGCGATGATCTGGAGATCTGCCATGATCTCTTCCCAGGAGCAACATAAACTTCGACAGGCGTTGTATGGAGCAGGACATCTTGCCTGAGAAAGGTTCTTTTCAATTTTTGAATTTTGCTTCAGTTGCGATATCAAAACTTCTCATCTGTTTGTCGAAGCCAAGAAAACATTGTACAATTTTTGCAAAGTACTGAAGAAAAATATCGTGGCCTCTCAGCACTCGGCAGCACATGGACTGAAAATATTTGGCGAGTGAGCTGAACGGAGGACGAAAACTGTCATAGGATTCACTTATTTTATTCTCGATTAGGTACCAAAATATACACACGGGATGTTGCCCGTGTTGTCATACGACTGCCCACGACAATTGTCTTTATTCAAATAGTGATTTTTCAAGGTAGGTACCTATTTATAACGACGTTATTTAGTTTTTCTGCTTTGGGCCCACAATTTGATTTAAATTTTAGAAATCGTTAAACAGGAAATCCCTCTGTAGACACATATTGAACAAGGGACGAAAGTTTATCCACGTGGGAAATGTTAAGAGTAGAGTGTACTCAGATGGAGAAATACTTCACAGGCTTTGTCTCAGTCACGATCGTGCGTATGAACTTTTTTTACCATTATATTGATCTTTTATTAACATACTCTAGACAATAGATATAATATTGTAACGCACCCTTTATTCCCATTGCATTTAAGTGTGGGTCCAAAAAATGCTCAAATTCGGCCAAAGCTTCTAGGGCCATGACATAGTTCCCATTGTTTATAGATCCAATTTTCTCCTGGAGACCTCTAAATGACAATCCTCATCCATACAGTGACCCTGAAATAGCCATGATGCGCTCCGATCAGAACCTCCTGTAAGTATCCTGTATGTATTTATCCGTTTGAATAACAATACTTTTGTCAACTCTGCCACCAGGATTCTTCCTCGCCAACAGTGTCACACACGTGGTCACCCGAATGTTCATGTTCCTTCATTCTTTTACTTGCGTTATTCCAGTCGTTGTATTTTCTGAGGATTTTACAAGAGGCGCAGAACGCGGTACCACTGCTTTTTGAATATACTAACCAATTGTGAGGTCGTGTTTCACCATCAGGCAATGTTTGGCTAAAGAGTAAGAGGGCACCTGGTTGCAGGCATGTAGCCAGAAAAATATTTCAGAGGGAGCACAATTTCAGATTAAAACTGACTAAACTGGTGGTTCTAGGTGCGTGAGCTGGTGACTTCCATATTTCTCACTTGATGGGTTCCCCCCAAAGGCACCCGTAAGCATATTTATTACCTTGGGGGTAGCGGGAACCGAGGTGTTTGGGGAGTATTCTCTTGAATGGTGGGGGATCCGGGGGTCCTGCCCCGGTAAATATATTAAATTGAAGCCTCAAAATACGCTTTTCAAGGCAATCCTTGTCTCCTAAAAAGAAGGGACAGCATAAGAAAAAAAAATCAGATCTACCCGAATTTGTTGGCGTTCTTACAAAATTAATTAAGTCTAATCTGACAGGTTTAATTAAATTTTATAGGATTAGCTTTTACAGTGTTTTGATTTGGGGGGGGGGCGTGTGACGAATTTTTAACCCTTTTTTAACTTATTCCGCATTGAGATACACACTAGTATTTTTGAGGAAAATACCCTGCAGGCGCACGTTCGGGAGTTATAGCCTGATGCGTGTTTGGTCCAAGAGATCTTGTATGATTTTATTA
>CABFVX010000913.1:0-41831 GCA_902151425.1 Timema shepardi
CAGGGAAATTTGGACAAAAATTTCTGGAAAACCTGGAAAAGTCAGGGAATTTTATAATAGAAGTTCTGTAGCCACCCTGGTATAACACATGAAATTAAAACTTGAAACTTATATACTACATTTTCCAAAAATATATATTGATATATCACCCATTTTTCAGATTTTGAAAAAAAAAATTACTTGTAAAACATAATTATAAAATCATAACATTTTGTAATTAATATAAAATGTCGAGCACATCACGATTCACATTCATATTTATTGTATCACACATGCTAGCCACAAAACAACAAAGTGAATGAACAAATGGTCGCAGTCGATCGTAACCAACCTATCAATATTTATAAAAATTGATAAAACCATTGAAATAAATAAATATGAAAACTACACTATCAGCAGATTCACAATGAACTAAATTAACTCTAGAACAGTCGGCATTCGTCTAGGGAACGGGTAAATGTATTAAAAGCAATGTAAAAGTTCTGGTCATATAATATATGAGTGCAGTCTGCCGAACTAAAACATCGCGCCCACTTAACGTATGAGTGTGGACCAGAAAGTGTTAAAGGAAATAACCACTTTTCATTTTTTTTTCTTTCGAATTACTCATGAGATCGGTGTACATTGTACATTAACTTTTTCAAGAGGCCACACCGATTAGGGCCATAAACAGTTCTGAACTTCTACAGCACCTTTGGCTGGTGGCCAAGCAATGTAAAGTGTGAACTGTGTTACTCCTTTTCTTATAAAAATCATATGATTTGGTTTCATTTTATTTGTTGCTACCATTTTTTCCTGTGGCTTTTTTTAATATATAACTTAACTATCCTTGAGGTTTAGTTAAGCCTTGCTCAGTTTTAGAAATCTGATATAAATTTAGTTGAATAAAGAAATACTATTCTACTATATTTTAACAAGTTAGGGTTTGTTAACTCCATTGGATAGATATTGAACATTAACATGTGTTGAAGGGAAGTAGGAGTATGAGCTCATTTACATGAAGTTCAGGACATTAAAAAACTCACAAAGTACAGGTAAGGTATCTTGTGTTGCAGGTCGTAATCACTCCACACTATGCTGCCACAACGAGAGGGATTGATGTAGCCAAATTGTTCAAGGAAAACCTTGTGAAATACTGCACCAACCAGCCCCTACCAAACATTGTTCATATAAACAAAGGTTACTAAAGTCTGTTCACCGTAGGAATTGTTTTCTGAAAGGCCTTTTTCCCTACCAGAAATCTATTATATAGTTGGATATTGGTGGTAAAAAAGATCTTTCAGAGAGTAATTCCTACCGTGAATGAAATATAAGCACGTAATAGAACTGGGACATATCGTATGGGAATAGAGAATAAAAATGTAGAACGTTAAAGTTAAACCAAATAGGGTAGTTAAAATAAATAAAGATGATGATAGATCATAATTTACAAAATGTTAATAATAATGCTCAAAAACTGTAATTAGGTAGGTGGTGCTATAAGGTAAACTAGTCTTTTTATATATATTAACATATATTTTTTTACAAAATGTTTATAACCAAACTGCTGAGAAATAAGTCAAACTGGCCCAAGTATTATAGGTACATTACATTAATATATTATAAGTAGGGACAATTTTGCATATTTGCCCTTTCTTTTCCTTGATTGTAAAACATAAGCAGTTTATATATATATATATATATACACACACACATACACATACACATCGTGGTTCAAATCCCACATTAAACTGTAGATCCTCCATTTCATATCACAATCACCCTACCATTACACATTAGCCTAAGTGCGTATAACCCGATTCTAGGAAAAAAGCGCACACGAAAACTCCGCATAGAAAAAACCCCACGCGAAAATTGCTCATGAAAAAAAAACTCACTAAAAGTGAGGACACGGAAAAATGTCCATAGAGACAAATGCGCCCATTCATTTTTTTTCTCATCAAAAGAGAAAGTATTGTAATCGTGAAAGAAATCGAAATAAAAAATTGAAACAAGGAAAAAAAACTGCATTTTACAATTATGTCAGTCTCTTTGTTTGTCTGCCTATGTGTGTGCTCAAACTTGATATTTAATTTTTACAAGTTTATACCTCCAGAATATTTTTTTTTTTATTTTCAGCCTAGCCCTCAAATTAAGGGTGATGAGTGGGTTTTTTAAAATTCTAATTTCGAAACAACAACAATTTTGATTGAAATTTATGTATAGACTATGTTTGACCTCCCAAATAAGTGAGATAACACCTTATATTTGGTTTTTTGGTTAAAATTAGTTGAAGGGCAATATACTTATGAGTAATTTAAGAAAATTTGAAATATTTTGAAAGCGCCTCTAGTGATTTTGTTCCAAATTGGTATCTGTGGTATGTATGTCACTACAAAAATAAGTGGTACAGAACTCCATACAGACTTTCTTGCTCTAGTGTTTAAAAATTTAGATATTTACTCAAAATTCATAATATTATATACACTAGCGAACCCACGTACAAATTGTGCTCTAATTACAAAATTTTTTTTACTCGTTATAAATTTTATAATTTTATTTCTAAAGAATTAACGTCTTAATTTGTACATCTGGACTAATAAAAAATATTGATATTGTGTCTCCAAGGGTCAACACTTCGTATTAAATTTTTGACTTCCGGTTAAAATATTCAACATTTTATTAGGAAATGCACTCTTAGGCTGGTATTACACTATCACATTTCTGTCAAATTTCTTTGATCAAAGATCTGTGATCAAAGAAAATGTGATGTAACTTTGATGACTCCTCAAAGATCTTTGATCACAGAAATATTTTACAGATCTTTGATCACATATTTTCGTTATAGAACATGCTCTAAGGTTTGATCAAAGAAAATGGCACCTGAAAGATTATCCTGCATGTGCGAATCAATCATAGGATTTCTTAGGTGTGTATTTTTTCTTTTAATTAATGGAGTGACTTTTGCTACCAAATATTTAAAAGTTTCACAGTTCATGCGTAAATATTTTTGATAAGTTTCCGGATCTTCAGTTTGAAGTTCCTTTAGCAGGCAACTGTTAATCCCTCTTGAATTTCATCTCCCAACCCAAAGTAGAATCCAAAATCATTTAACAGGTTTTCTTTTAGTTCCAAGCAGCAATGAGATTATCACAATAACACTCACAGTCGCTGCACTTGGAATTAAACCATTGGAGTCAATTATTTTAATAACACATATTGTAGCGATTGTAAAAGAAATGTGATGTAGTGTAATAACACATCTTTGATCAAAGACGGTGTTAAATCTTTTATCATATATTTGATCAAAGAAAAATGTGATAGTGTAATACCGGCCTTATGGTTATCGCATTGCTATTAAATTTCTCTTTTATAAATATTGACTATTAAAATAGTTAATTATTGACTATTGAGTATAAAATGAGAGAGAGAAATCATTGCTGTAACAGAGGGGGATCCAGGAATGGAGCGTTGGGGGAGCGCACCACCTTCAAGAAATTTAACCAATTAAATCAATGTTAAAGTCACTACTAGTTTTATTGTCATGTAATACTATCTCACTAACCAGATTTAATTTTTCAATTTTGTTTATAATCTTAATCAACGCCTAGATGCGAACTTTAATCAAAATCGTTATAGCCGATTCTGAGAAAATTGAATTTTTCTCAATTAGAATTTATGTATCAGACCAGAATCCTTAAAGTCATTTTGATGAAAATTTGAGGCTATCAATTTTGTTTGTAATATTGATCAAATTTAGAAATGAAATTTAATCAAAATCATTAAAGCCAATTGTGATAAAATCTTTTTCTCTCTCTCTCTTTTCATCCTTTATTTTAGGGTTGGATATGCAATTCCAAAATTTCCTCGGGGTAATTGTATGAAAACCCTAGATATAGAATCTTAGCCCAATTGGTAAAATAGTTTAGTCTCTAGCACGAGGTACAGACTGACAAACAGATGGACAGATAGACAGCATTGCGAAAACAAATTTTTCGGATTCGGAGGATCATGAAACGTCGACATTCATCAAAATCTTGAGTTCAATTTTTTTTTATAATCACAATACTTACTCTACTTGTAAGGTAGCGAGAAAGTAAAAATATCGATATTGGGTCCCCAAGGGTCAACATTTCGTATTTAAATGTCGACTTCCATTTTAAGTTTTTTTTAGAATAATAATCTTTATTTTATGTAATAAGTAGTTTACTTATCAAACTATACCAACATATAGATCCAACTTAAATGTATAATAACCATTAAATATGACTTTATTTTGATGTATTATTTTATTTTAACCCTAAGCACTTGTTGTAAATATTGGTTATGTTGTTGTACCAGGGCCAGGATTTTGATGACCTAATATGTGTCAAAAAAGTATACATAAAATGACACTAATAATTCCAAAAAATTACTTTAAATGAACAAAAAGACCCCAAAAAGTTAATGCAAACCCTATGAATGCACAAGAATAAATCAAACTCACACTTTACAAGTGGAAACTAAACAGTTAGTAATGCAAAATCCCAATCAAACTTGCATTCCGCTAAAAATTAACCTTGATTTATAATTTTTTTCAAGTGAGCATTTTTCTGTGAGGGCATTTTTCCTGTGAGTATTCATGACTGGGTTTTTTTTCTGTGCGGAATTCTCATGTGCACTTTTTTCGGTCATTGTATAACCCAGATGGCTAGTAAGATGATGATAGTAATAATAATAATTTACTTAGTACTGTGTCTTCTTACTACCCCTTCGGGCTGTAAGCTTAAATACTAATGACACTAATGGAGTATGAATTGGAAAGATTGAATTTAGAGGATGTAAACCCACATTTGCATGGAGGGAGGGTGGAATACCATTTTGGAAAAAAATAAAACAGTTCATCTGAGCAGGTTTGAACCTCGATCTCCACATCCTTAGCAGTCTAGCTCAACATGAAACTAACGTGCTAGCTAACTATACCACCGAAGCGGGAATCAGCATATTTATTACAACATATGTGTACACAACCCAGCTGTGTTGTGAGACATGGTGCTAAAAAAACAGCAATGTAAATTGGCTCTAGGTAGGTAGGTAGTATTATTATTATCAGCAACGCGTCTTACCACCTGCTTGAGTTGTATGCATTTACGATAATGTGTGATGGTAGGGTGATTGTGAGATGAAATGTGGGACCTACAATTGAACGTGGGATTCGAACCACGGTGGAGGCCTGGCATTCCACACATTCACAAGTTGTGATTAATACACATCTAGTCAGAGGTGAAGGAAAGGTTGGGTAATCAGATAAATCTGTGCCGGCACCGAGGATTGAGCCCTGAACCCCCAGCACAGAAATCTGACACCTTACCGCTAGACCACTAGGTCACCCTGTAGGTAGTAAAACAATAAGTAACAACATCAATTTTACATTGCCTATTATGTGCCCATTCTGGTGCCTGGATCCCATATTTTTAATGCCTATTTTAAACATTTTTGGCGCCTAAGAATCCGCTTCCTAATTATAAGCTATCTCTATAAGAAAAAGCTCTTTTCGCTTTATGAGGTAATTGTATTATATTTGAAATAAGGTATAGGAAAGGTAGATAGAAACATATAAAAGGGACGAACACAATGTATGTAAGGTAAACTTGTTGCTGATGGTGTGAAGTCCAATTTTTCAATTAGAAACAACCTCTAATAGAATATATGAAAAATTCTCAAATCCAAATCAAAGTTCTAATAATTTTGGTTAATTGTTTTACGCTTTGAAAAAAAATATATTGTTTATTTATATTACTTTTATTACACAACTGTTTTTAATATTTCACTCCTATTTGATAAATCAAGTTACTATCCCAACATGCAATTCTATTACTCCAAGGTGACCTGGCGGTCTAGGGGTAAGGTCTCAGACTTCTGTGCTGGCGGCCGGGGTTCAATCCTCGGTCCCGGCACTGATTTATCTGATTACCAAACCCTTCCTTCACCTCTGACAAGACATCTTGTGAATGTGAGGAATGCCAGGCCTCCACCGTGGTTCGGATTCCACGTTAAACTGTAGGTCCTTCATTTCATCTCACAATCACCCTACCATTGCACATTAGCGTAAGTGCGTATAACCCGAACAGGTAGTAAGACGCGGTGCTAATAATAATAATAATATTACTTCAAATTTTTAAATATTTTTTTACATCAATTACTGTTGTTAATTCATAACTGTGAAAGTGTAAACTCACATTTCAACAATGACAATTTTTTTGGCCATGTCGGGAACCAATCCCGAGACCCTTAGCTCAGTAGACAGACACGCTACCAACTGAATTAAGGTGTCAGATTTGTTCATATTAATATTAATTTGTGACATATATAATGCCTAAAAATTGCAATAATTGAACATAAATGAAATATTTTAGCTGTCAATATTCTTATGGTGAAGCTTTTTAATTGTTGAAGTCAGAATTCTTTTTTTTTAAGTAAAATTGAAGTTAGTATTTTTAAAAGGCAAGTCAAAAGTTTTGAAGTTTCGCACACCCCTACTTTCTACCTTCCAAGGTAAACGAAGGGTAAATGATTTTTAAAATATCAAAACAATTTAAAATTTATATTGCATTATCTATTACCATTTATATAATAGAGCAAAGCATGCTATACTAATGTGATCTATTTACAACCTTGTGACCAGCACAAGTGGGCACACACTGGTTGAGGTTTGAATCTTAGAGAGGTGCTTTGAGGGTATATTGTCTCTTTTTCCTCTTCTTAGTAGTGAGGTACGTTTTCTGTAGGTTATTCTTCGAAACACTTTCAAAAGATGGGGCTTCTATCAATAATACCAGGCATTTTGTAATAAATAAAATGATAAAATGGTAGGAAAATAATAGAGCACAAATAAAAGTAAAAACACTAACACACATTTACACACACTTTAATATTTCGATGTTATTATATTTCTAATAATATTCCTACTATATTTTTTGCTCAATGCACCTTATTTCATGCATATTACCAAGCATGGTACTTTTGACTCCTCAAGAATATTACAGATAAAAAAGATAAAAGAAATGTTTATTTCCCTTTTGAATTATAATTTGTTTACAGTTATCATACAGTAGAAGGGTGTGACACTTCAACTTGCTTCAAAAAAATATTCCGGCTCTGCCAATTAAGATATTGACAACTAAAATACTTAACAATTATGTTAAATTATTGTAATTTTAACCAAAAATCAATTTTCACACAAATTATTTTAAGTAATTGAATTGTAAGTTGCAATAATAATTTGATTTATCAAAATAAAAATTTTGCAAGTGTAAGTGCATATATACATAACTACAATATATTTTTTAAGCATAAAATAACAAAAATTACTTTAACTTCAATTCGGCTTTGAGAATATTTCACATAGTTGAATCGAGTTCGATGTGAATTGAAAAGTGTACATTGCACACCCCTATATTATATTGATTATTGGGTTAGCTTAGTATTTAAAAACCAGTCCCCAAACAAATGGATGCATGAATGGATTATAAAAACTTATATTGACTGTGTTTTTATATATTATGATTTATAAAATGATGAATTCAACCTATATCTACTGTTTACTATTTTCTGGTTCGCCTTTACCCCGCTTACCCCCTTTCTACTTTTAAAATATGAAATAGTGATGCTTATTACGGCACAATGAGCAAGTCAGGTTGCGAATAACTTGCTACTTTGTAATATCACTTGTTTGAAGTGTCAGTCGGGTTTAAAAGGAGGGAGCGGGGAAGGAGGGCGGGAAGGCTATTATTCATCAATATTATATTGCACAAATATACTTTCACCTTAATTGCTTATTTTATAAATAAACTAATAACTGAATTTATTAATTTTAAAATATGTATTTTCACAATTTTGTCATGTAGCACTATTATTGTACATTAGTGTATTATTTAAAATATAAATAATAATAATTGTTACTTACTCTTCATGGAAAATATGAAACCAAAGAAACAAAATCTTAGTATTTGAATAACTTTGTGCTAATTTTGAAATAATTATTATATATTATTTATGCTCACACTTGAGCATTTCAGATTTGTATTAAGAGGTCTAAAACATTTATCTCCCTTTTACTTCTCCTTCCCTATTAGAATAAGAATTGATTTTTATCATATATTTTTAATATAAATTCAATGGAAAAAAGTTGTTTCTATTCAAAAATGTATTTGTTTCGTTTGTCATACTGTTTTTGTAATATTGTTAAGAAAAACCAAAATGGTTGATCGGCCCAGCCTTAATATAAAAAGATTATAAAATAAACAATACAAATGTTTCAAATTTTATTACAAAAGAAGTATAGCATTGAATAATACATTAATAATTGTATTACTTTGTACTATATGAAAAGGAATTTTAAGATACTTGTTTAAAATGCTAACATAAATTCTAAGTGTAAAACATAGCTGCCAACTCCCCTGAATTTTTAGTAAAATGTAAGGAAATCTAAGTATTTAAACAATTTTATGACCCCAATTTTTACAAACACGAATAACAAGTGTTTTTAAAAAGTTTTGATTTGACACAGTATGCAGGTCATCTTATAGTTAAAGTAAACAAAGACCTAAATTGTGTAATTTTTTTGGATATATAATTTTCATTATGAAGAACTTTAAATGTTATCTAATTATTTTAATTTGTATTTGGGCCTTGATGGTTATTTATGGTGTACATTGGGTGTGTTAGTTTATAAATACATACCATATATTATTGTACTTGACTGAATAAAGTAAAAATGTCTTTCTGAAAGCTGTACTCTTATTAGACACGCAGTTCAACACTTTTCACAGAAAAAACCCATGGATTTGTATAGAGCTCTTTTTGTACCATGTAATCATCGAGCACCTCTGATAATAAACTCAAGGTAAAAATGAAGCGCGCGTGAGAGAGTTTCTACCCTTCACTGTCACTGAACTTGTAATTTACTGGGTCACTGTTGGTTGGTGGCAGAATCTGTGCTGTAATTACTTATATTAAAAATCACCCATGGCAGATCAGCAAGTGTGGAATTTTTTTAGAGGAAATTCACCAGCATTTGGGAGAGTGGAAAACTATTTAGGAAACCCCTGATCTCTCCATCTGTCACTCTAGTCCAACATTAGATTAACGCATTAGATCACGCGGGGCTACCGAAGCAGGTTGTGTGATCCTGTTGAAACAAAGGCTCCCTCAGCATCTCAAGTAAAAGAGGGAACGAGAAGAAGTTATGGTATGAATTTTTAATAAAGAGAAATATGCGAGGTGGAGCAAACAAATAATGTGCAGGCTGCGGATAACAAGTTTGGTGTTTTTGAGACTAAAATCCTTAATTAAAGTCGTATATTAAAGTGCCTGTACATCAAGAAAAGCATCCAGTGGACCTAATAAAACTGTGTTTAATTTGTTGAGTGTTCACCAAGAGGTAGGTATATTCGAGTAGTTTTCATATAAAGCACCTTCAAAATTTTATGGCCATCTTATATGAGAGGCCTTACTATATTTGAGCCAATATGGCACATTTAAATTCTTTTACAGGGAAGTTTTACAAACTTTTTTTTTAATATCGTTAAGTGTTTACAACTATGGCAATCTAATTTTGTTATATAAATATAATTTTACAAATATACTTTATATAGCAGCCCAGATAAAAAATGTTTGCTACATGGACATTCCAAAACTTTGCCTATCTTTCAACAAAATAAATGGTTTTGTTTCTACTTATTACATTTAAAAAACAAATATTTTCTTCTTAGAAGCCACTTGAGATTCTTTAATATCAGTTACAAATGGAATCAATGTTAACAAATACATATCTAAAAATGTTACTTTACTTAATTTTCTACACATCACTGTCAAGACATAACATCCAATATCAATAAAGTAGACTAAAAATAGCACAATAAACAAAATTTTGTTATGAGTCTATACCCAAAATGGCAGCATTCGTTCTAAAATATTTCTAATTTAGACCAATGAAACATTAAAATATGTTCATAAATAATATCAAAATAAAAACAGACAGAATAAGAAAACATTGCTATGGATTGATAATTTGGAAGTAAATATAAATTCAGTAGGGTGGAAGATTACGGGAGAAAAAAAAGGGTGAAAAACTATTTTAACTCAAATTGGGCTTGTGCTGCTATCCGTTGGACAACCATGATACCTTTAAAATGGACTTAAGATTATGGTTAACAGTAGGGCTCTGCAAGTACTCAGATTTTAAACTTCAAGCAGAGCTCATCATTAAAACTCGGAATCCAGATATAAAGTTTTGTAGGCTCGTCATTTTCGAGCTTCCTATTGATGTATGTACAAATCAATTTTAAAAATGCAATTTTTATTATAGGTATATAATAAGTATACTTAATTTAGATGATATTGGCAGATTCACTTATAAATCATTCGGTAACTTAAATAGTTAAAATTAATATCAAATACTTTTAACTGGTAAACTAATTCAATATTTTCGTCATATTTGAATTATCCTCGAATTTGCATTGGCATAAGGCAATGAAAATAAAAATAGCTAAGTATATCACTAAATACTTAAATAATCATTATGTTTACTATTTTTACATGATACTTTAAAAAAAATATTTCAATTGAATTAAAAATTGACAGTGAGAATACATATTTATTGTTTTTGAACTTAAGATATTTAAAACTTATATTAATAAGTTCAACTACAAAACTAGCATTAATTATTATTTAGTTAGAAAAAAAAACCAAAATAATAAAAGTTGCTAAAAAACTTTGAGAAATTTAAACTTTGAAGAATAATCAGTTAGTTCTAAGGGTTAAATTGACAAAAGACTTGATAAAAATGAAATTGCTTGTTTGTTTTGTCTTAGTGGAGATTTTTAAAATCGAATATGTCTATTTGTTAGTCTAAAATCATTGTAGATAAACAATGCTGTAAATATTTTACCAACCTTACCACATATAATTATAAATTTTTTTAATTTAAAATGTCAATTTTTGAACTAGTTTTTGTAATTGTTAGTGTAATATTAATATCTTTAAAGACATTATTATGAAAACAACATGGTGCGGGTTCATATATTTTTATAAATCTCACATTTTAAAGATGCGGTATTTACATTTTATGCTTGTTTTGACTGGTGAAATTTTAAATATACTATTTGACTTTTAAAATAAACATAACATTACTCTTTTAACATTTTAAACATATCAATATATTCAAACTCGACTCAAACTTTTTAAGATACTCGACCCAAATAAAAGTCCAAAGATCAGTGACCCCTGGTTAAGAGGTCTATGTAATATTTAAACTTATTTAAAAAAAAGAAAGTAATTGAGGCGTATTTATACTAGTGTTTCAGATATAAAATAGTCTCCCTGGAAAATGTTTGTATGTAATGTGACTTCCCTCCTATTGTTCTCCTATACCCTTTGTATGCAATTCATTAAACAATATTAAAAAACCTAATTAATTACTCAACAGATTATAAAATAATCCCCTTCCAAGGTTTTTTTTTTTTGCTAGAGAAGTAATGGCAGTTATATATAAACAGTAAATGTGTGGCCTACAGTTTAGTCCTTGTTTTGTACAAATGGTTTCATTCCCAATAGTAAATATAACTTTGTTTCTTGAACAAATATTAATTCGTTTATTTTGACTAGGAATGAGACTTTTTTTTTAATTTAGAATATTTTTTTAAAGCTCTTAATACTACTGCTCATGGGTGAATCAGCCCCAATATGTTTATAGGATTAACTTAACCAGACCCCAAACCATTAATTTAACACTTTACTGAATGTATGAATGTTATAATAAATTTATTTTTGGCAAAATATGTTTACACTTAATTCCTATTTCTATTTTCTATTATTTTGTTATATTATTATTAGAGTACATTCACCGGCTGAGTTTATTTGGATGACAGCTCAAAAAGTTACTATAAATAGTCCCTAGTGTATCCCTACTCCAACAGCTGACATATGTCACTTTGGATAACTGTAATGAGGAAGCAGATGGTAATGTATGAATGTGACAGTTAACCATAGTAATTTAGGCCAATATTATTTATACTTATTTGTGTTCAGGAACAAAGATTATTTATAGTTTAATTACACTTTAAAAAGAATTATTATTCACAGTACTTTCACAAAAACTCTAAACAATATATGTCTAGCTTCAAAATGGTGACCGCAGAACTTAAACCATGTGATTGATCATGATGCAAACAAGTTCTTTACAATAGTGCACCAACGTCGTTGATAAAAATATTTTATTCAGATAATAATTTGAAATACAATTAAATAATTTATTCTATACAAAAAACACAAGTATTTTCTCTGTTCCAAATAAATAGGATGCCTGTATTAAAAAATATTAATGTATGCCCTATATTACACATTATCGATGACATTACAAAACAAAGAATAACTACTTGTTTAAAATATTGTTTCAGACTGGATGAAAAAATATATATTAAAAGTAATGAAATAGTACAAGAAAACTTAAGTTTATGTTATTTTAAATGTAAGATATAACATGTAATTTAAAAAATTATCATTTATACCAAAACTGATCTTTTACGAGTGTTGGCAACCCAAAACCTAAACATATGATTTTTAGACTATCATTCAGGTGAAAATCTATGGTGAACAGACTTTATCTCTTATGTTCATAATTTTTTTTCTAAGACTTGAACTCGAGGATTAAGAATTTGAAGGTAAAGTGAAAATTCTGATTCGTAAAATAGTCGATCCGACCCATCTCTAATTTCAACAAGCATTTTATCTAATTGCCGATCAGTATGATATCAAAGTTAAGAAAGGCAAAGTCCAAAATAATTAAAGGGCTAAAGGCCGGTGTAATTTAAAAATTCAAAATAAATATAATAATGAATCCTTAAAAGTAACAATTCTGACACATTTAAAATAGTCAGTCATTAGTGAAAAGCATGAATTATACCCACTTGAAAATCTGGAAAAAGTATCAACTTTGATCGTAATTAGTTTAGCACGTGTCTGTCAGAGGTTAAATTACGGCATTACAGGTCAAGTCTGACGTGTGTATAGAAATCCAATACCATATACGTTTCAGGATTTGGTGGGTAAAATTCCAATGGTTCTATTCGGGATTCATAAACACTGAATTATTTGTCTAAAAAAAAAATATTCAGAGTTGTCACAATTATGAGTAGGTACTTTTTAGTTCTCTTTAATAATTCAGAGAACAAATTAAATGCCAGGATTTGCTTTGTGGTTTCACCTACGATGAAAATGAATTGTCATTGTACATGGCAATATTTAAGATAAATATCTAAGTTCTGATTTAAAAAAACAAGTATTATTGTTCATTTGTAAGAAAAGGTTTAATCCATTACTTGGGGAATTTGTTAATTCCCCATGAGATCACTAGGTCCTACTCCTTATCTCCCTGAGGGGTAGGTGCTGATTGGGGTTTGAGCCCCCTGATGGTAAGATCATACACAACCTCTTCAATCTTCTTTACATCATATTTGAGCGCATCAAACCTCTTTCTTAGGTTGTCATTCTTCAGGTTCAGTAGACGGAAACCAGCGTTTAGCTCTGTGACAAAGCGTGACAGCTCTAGAGGCCGCGCATAGTCACCATATGTAACACTGTTCACTGCCAGACGAGACTATAGGAAACACATAGAATGAGATACTGTACCATATGTTTTGACACAAATCAGAAGATGCAACTAAATACAAAAGGAAAATGTTGACTTAGTTAATGTATGGTCCTAATTTTAGAATTAGTTTTGGGACGATGACAATTATTACAATAGTGATAATTTTCTGTGGTGTAATAGTGTGTAGGATTATTGTGTTAGAAAGCTGACACACATCCTCTCGACTAGCAAGGAGGTATCAAGAATGTTATGTTGATTCATTTCTTAGATAGATTCAAGTTATTTTTATTTATTTATTTGAGGTATTTAACATCCACTTTCTGAACCAAATGATTATATGAACACATGAGAATTTCTATGAGCAAGAGCAAAAGGGGCTACAAATTTTGCCAGGGAAGGTATTTTCACACACCTTCCAGGGATCTTTTACATGCCAAAAGAAGCATGAGATCGACGGCTTCATTTTCTCTTCAAAGGAAGTTGTGCTATGGATTTTTATCGCTCAAGAAAAATCTGCCAACCCCGGCTAGGTTTGAACCCACGAACATCTTTACCTCAAGACCACCTAGGTTGACTAGATCCAAGATTAATCTAATATTTTACCATATTATGATTGATTGGGTGATTCCCTGAAGCATAAGTAGGACTTCAGCCCAGTCTGAAAGAGAGCTTCACAGCTATGTGCAGACCAATGGGGCACACTCAGAAATCTACTATTTTTTGGGGGGGTGGGGATGATGTTGAAGTCAAATATATTCATGAATATTTAATGTTGCTAGAAACTATTTTGAGTTAGTTATTTTTGTGGTAAATAAGGCCAACTATTTAAAAAAAACGTTTAGTTTTGTGGATTTTTATAAAATAATAAGTAGTTAAATCAATTTATCAAAAATGTGCAACATTTATACACTCCTCTCATGAATAATGGCTTAATACAATTTATAACATGTTTAATTCAAACTCTTAGTCTATTTTGCAAACATTTAGTCTTTATGTATTATCCAGTAACGGTTTACAAATGTGTAGGATTTTATCCATTTCCCAGGAATTAAAATTTGTAGAATTATTTTAATTCATTATCGGCTCCATGATTTGGGACATCAAAGGTGGTATATGATTCTAACTATATTTGGAATTGAGTGTGACACTAGGGATTCTGAAGTATCTATGGGGTCGTTAATAAATCTTAGCTTGTGTTATGTTAAATACCCTAATGTACTTGAACATCTGAATGTTGGCTACTAACAAGTCATAAAGTCTTCAATGCTCTTCATTTTAGTTCTAATTACTAGCATGATTTAAAGTTTTATTAAAACTATTTAGAGTCTAGGGAAGGGAGGTAGGGGTGGTGGTGGTGGTAAGCTTTATTTACCCTACTTTGGGTGTGCCACTGGTGCCAAACCAGGACTATGTGTTGGGAGAATCTAAGTGAGTACTATACATGTTTTTGTTATCTAGTGAAGGAAATTGATATCTTTCAATAAAATAAACAAAGTAAGGCAATAGTTAGAAGTGCTATTAATTCAGAGAAAAGTTCTTAGTATTTCAATATGTTGTTACTGTTACAGTAGAATTATGACTTCTTTGGTTTTACATGACAGCTAGCAGATGCTATAAATAATGCCAACATTGTTTGAAAGTAACTTTTGTCAACATATTTGGAAATAATTATAATTTGCTAAGTAATACTATTATTATCACTAAAAAATATCAATCGCTTTTAACAATACTTCCCTGAGGATTACAGTATAATTGTATTTTCCATAATCAAATTTAAGAAAAAAAAGTTTAGTAAATTCAATATAGTTTTTCTTTTAACTTTTTTGGAAAGTACAGGTTAAATAGAGCATTAAATTTTACATTTAATGATATTATATTCAGTTATTAATATTATTATAACTGGCCTTGCATATCTTTAACATAAATAAATGGTTTGTGATAATAAAGAGGAAAAGAAATACAAAATGTTTGTGAAATAATATAAAGTTTAAATTTTGTAAACATGAGTATTAATATCTTTCGCTGTCCAACCGACAACAAGGTCGCCTACATCCCCAACTGGCAGCACAGCTTCTATTCGGTGGCCTTTTTTTCATCTAAGACCACTTTTAACGAGCTCTTGCTTTTAATAATTAATTTGAATTAAACAGAAAATGCAAACTTCAAAACTATACAAATAACCAAATGGTTATTCTCATAACCAAAATCTAACAATTTTAAATAGTCATTATAACAGTGAATTATCATATAAAATACAGTTAATTAAACCATGTGCATGTGTCTACAAGTTGAAGCGAACAAAATATTTTATAGTTGAGTATTTAGGCATGTCTATGCTATTGTTAACAATTTTATTACAAAGTTTAATAACACAATGTCTTTTTAAAATATTAATTCAACTACCGAGTAATCCGTGTGTTCTTTTGTGAATATTAATTCGGTGTGAGTGTGTTACCCTTGGAAAATAAATGGTTTTTAGTGATCTTTGAATAATTATTTATTTAATATAACATTGAAGCATATGATAAAAAAAATAGTTTTTTTAGCCCCAAGATTGTGTTGCCCTCTAGGCTAAACCTAAAGTTTTAGGATTTGTATAGTATTCCAAAAAAATCTGTGAAGTGTAATAAAAAATACTAGCAAGTCTTTATCCAGTATTGCTTGGATAAATACCACGCTAAGACTTCAAGTTAATAAGTTATTGTAGTTTTATTAGAGACTTAATTATAACTGTTTAAGAGAAGTGAATCTAAAATAAGATTTAAAAAAAAATTAGGATAGCTTTTGATTTGTCAGTAGGCCCTACAGTGTATTTTTTATTTTATAGGCCTAAACATATTTTCTAGGATATTGATTTTTGTTTGTTAAATTGACCATTGCGAGAAACTTATTAAGGAAGATTGGGACCAGGAGATGAAAATGGATGCAAGTGAGACCCACCTACCTATCATCATTAACCTGGCTGAAGACGATGAAGAGGACAATGATGAATATGATGATGTATAAGAAGTTCTTGCGACCCCTTTGGAAAACACTTAAAAGGTACAAGCCAGTTCATAACGAATATGACTTATTTGTTGTAATAGTGTTAGAAAGGTTTATGACTGTTTTTTTTTGTGTGTGTGTGTAATACTACACGTTCAGATTTTTAACATTTATAATGTTAACAAATAATTATTCATAAATTTAAAAAAGTAAAATTAATTTAATAATAATAATAATAAAAACTAATATGGGACTAAATGCTAATATTTTTTTTAAATGTTTAATATTGTAGAAATAATTAATACTAGGCATAACATCAACATAACAAGGTCAACAATAAATAAAAATTAAATAAAACTGTCATATATGTTTCTTGTATAAACCTAAATTTTGACTGTCAAAAGTGACAGCTGCTAGATCGATGTTTTTGCAGATCATATGGTTCAGCATAGGGATACTGTAGCTGTTCGGGACTTGATTAATTCCATCCACTTAAGGTGGGATGGAAGGGCTGAATAAAGCGCAAAAATATTGCCTATTTCTGGCACAGTTTCTGGGATTATGAAACATCGCAGAAGTGTGGGGTATTTTTTATCTTGTAAATCAAATAAAGTTCTATGTTTGTATTGGAAGATATTTGAATATATCTTAGTAATTAATTTAGTAAATTGATTCAAAGTTGGCCCTTTTTCCCTTGTGAGTAGGATCAAATTTCTTCCTATACAAACACAGTGTTTAAGCTAAAATAAAGGTACGTATTTTTTTCCAATTGATAAATCTTATGGAATTATCGTAATTAATGATATAAAATTGTATAAAATAGTTCAGCGATGTCCTGCTAGGATCTCTACGATCGAATACCTACCCCCACCATACACGCCTTTCAACTCACCCCTCAGATTTTGTCACCAGCTCTCTTTCTTTGACCTTGACAGGTACTATTCACGATGCAGGTAGAAACAGATTAACACCCCCCCTCTAACTTCTCCCCCCCCCCTCAGGCCATCCTAATATATCACGGCCTGAGCGCCCTTGAGGCAAAATATCATTGATATTTTCTTACACATCTCGCCTTGTTTGTTTTGAATGGATGCTTTCAACTCTGAATAAGAGTACATGGCATCAAGTTTAAAATATAACTGTAGAGTAAATAATCATTTACACGCACTTTCAAATAATGTTAGTCGTAGTGGTTTTATTTAAACTTTCAAATATTTAATTAGTATAATTATATCGTCGCATAAACTGTTGTAAAAACTGTTTATATTTAAAAATATATAACACTAGTGTTGAATATGAAAAATTACTAATTATTTTCAACATAATAAAAAACATTATAGGTCTACTAAAATAAAAAAATATTTTTCATTTATGTGTGTGCTTTTTTATAAATCATACCAAGTGGTGAAATATTGATTTGACAAAAAATTGTTATAATCCATTACAACCATGTCTGAAGAAAATTCAATTTCAATCCAGAAAGATACTTTATCACCTAAACAAAGCAAACATTCGTCTCGCTTCACTGTTAAAAAATCAAAACGTTTAAAACTATCAGGAAAACCGAAGAAAAGAATTACCGGAAAGACTTGGAGAGTACTGGAGAAATAAACAGCAAGTAATGATATGTTATTGTTGGAAAATGTGTCATATAATCTCGAAAGAATGAATTTGATAACTTTACTTTTTACTCCATTGAACCCGCCTCTGTGGCTGAGTGATCTAACGCGTCCGTCTCGTGTTGGACTTGGCTGCCGAGGACGGGGAGAGCGAAGTTCGAATCTCGCTCGGGTGAACTGAGGTTTTTTTCTAAATGGTTTTCCACTCTCCCTCCACGAAAATGCGGGTTCACTTCCTATAATATCATCCTACCACATCCTTAACCCATTATAGTAATTAGTACTTAAGCGTATAGCCCGAACGGGTAGTAAGACGTGGTGCTAAAAAAAATACTTCATCGAGATCACTCGGAGAGAAAGTACCTATAGATATAGTAAAAAAAAAATCGAACTTGAAATTGTGATGAATGTCGACGTTTCATGACCCCCTGAATCCGAAAAAGTGTTTTTTGCAATGCCGTCTGTCTGTGTGTGTGTCTGTCTGTTACTGGGGCTAGAGCCGAAACCTTTTTACCGATAGGACTGAAACTTCGTATATAAGATTTTCATAAGGTTTTACAGAGGGTTTTTGTAATGAGTTATCTAACTCTAAAATTAAGAGTAGTTTACTGAAGGAATAAACAACAAAAAGTAGATTTTCTCTAAATTGGCTCTAACGATTTTCATCAAAAATTGTCTTCCTCGGTGGTCTAGTAGTTAGCATGCTCGCTTCTGGACCCAAGGTTCGCGGGTTCAATTCCGCCCGAGGGTGATGGATATTTAGGGTGGGAAAATTCGTAGCATACCTTCCTTCGGAAGGGAAGTACAGCCGTGGGTCCCGTGTCGTTGTTTCCGACACGTTAAGGAACCCAACACCCTGACAGAGAGGGTCACTTGGCTAGATTATATCGACCTTTTCACGCTTACGTAGAAATTACATTATATGACCTGTATTTGTGTCGATACGTCGGTAATAATCCAATAATAATAATAATATATTAAAAGTTTAAAAATACAATATGCATAAATTCGTAAATGGAAACTGAACCTGTGAATTGTGATACCGTAATATGTTTTTAGAAATGGTTAAAATCTTTGTAGCCAAATGAAGTTTGGGAGTGGGTACAGTAATTGAAATATTATTGTATGTAGGTAAACACTAAGTATTGTATAAGAAAGAGGTGAAGGGGCAGTTGATATTATCATATGCCCCCACCAACTGCAAATCCTGGCTGTGACGAAGAGTGTGTGGACACAGACCTGTTAACCAGTGGCGTACACAGTGGCAGAGGGAAGGCCGAGGATCCGATTTTGGTTCAAATTAGTTTAGCATTTACATTCTTTGAAATCAACATTTTTCCCGGGGGGGTCACCAATTTTTAGGTGGCATCGGTTCTATGATCCGAATAGCCAGAGAACCCTTACCACATAATTAAACTACCCTAAAACGAAATATTCTCCGAAAAAATATTACGTTGTTTTATTTATCAGGCCAAACGACCTCCAGATGACCATTTAAAACTAAATCGCGTAAGCCTTTTAAAAATATTTATAATTTTTAAAAATCACTCATCAATAAACTACCCTTAAAACATTTTTCGCTGAAAAATATTATTTAGTTTTCTATATCATGTCAAACGACACTCAGTTACACATTTTTAACCACATTTCTTGCCCCAAAATCAATAAATTTCACCCGGCCCCAACCACTTATCAGTAAACCACACCTAACATAATTTTGCCCTTAAATAATATTAAGTGGTTTTATTTATCATGTCATACTAACCCCAGATACAGATTTTGAACGAAATTGATAAAGACATTTTCAAAATAACTCAAATTTTCAAATATCACTCATTAGTAAACTACCCTAAAACGAAATCTTACCCGAAAAAATAACACGTATTTTTATTTATAATGTCCAAGGGACCACATATACTAATTGAACCAAATCTCTCTTACCATTTTAAACATATTTCATATTTTCAAAAAATCACTCATCAGTAAACTACCTTTAAACGGATTTTTACGCAAAAACGAAATACATATATAAATTTGTAAGGACTAACACCTCTCAGATATTCATTTTAGACAAAATCGTTAGAGCCGTTTTCAAAATAATTTGAAATTTCAAAAATTGCCCATCAGTAAATCACCCTTTAACGAATTTTTGCCCAAAGACCACGTATTTATTGTTATTTATAAGGTCAAATACTCCCTATATATCCAGTTTAATCAAAATCGTTAGAGCTGTTTTCAAAATATTTTTAAATTAAAGAAAAACTCATCGGTAAACTACCTTGAATTTGGGGGCTAGGGCCAAAATGAAAAAAAAAGTCCGATCTAATTTAGATATTAAATCAAAATATCAAGTTTGAACAAAATCCATCGAGCCGTTTCTGAGTTTGGAGCCCGGAGATAGATAGACAGAATTTTAAAAACTTCTTTTTAAGTTTCGGGATTAATTTTTTTTTTCAAAATCTCGATTTCGAATTTCTTCACGATTACAGTACTTTCTTTTTTGATGAGAAAGTAAAAAATAATTAAGTGTTATAACACACTGCCATGGAAAATTATTGAAAAAAAAGTATTATTATTATTATTATTATTAGCACCGCGTCTTATTACCCGTTCGGGTTATACGCACTTACGCTAATGTGTAATGGTAGGGTGATTGTGAGATGAAATGGAGGACCTACAGTTTAACGTGAGATCCGAACCACGGTGGAGGCCTGACATTCCCCACATTCACAAGATGTCTTGTCAGAGGTGAAGGAAGGGTTTGGTAATCAGATAAATCTGTGCCGGGACCGAGGATTGAACCCCGGCCGCCAGAACAGAAGTCCGACACCTTACCCCTAGACCGCCAGGTCACCGACTACAAGTAAAGTTAAATTGACTACGTGGAAAGTTCAATGTGTGTATACTGTGCATTGTTTAATTGTAGGATCACTGTGAAGTAGTATAGTGAGTACTAAATATGTTATTATTTTTATATAGAAAAATGAATAACAAAAACAAAGCATTTATTTTCAAATATTTCCAATATTCGTATTAATATTTGCGTTTAAAAATTTGATATTTCTAATATCAATAAGTTTATATTAATTATTCCAATATCAATAAGTGTATATTAATAATTACTGCGCATCATATGTTTTGACTAATAAATAAACCATATAAAAATGTATATAATTGTTGCTCGGAGTGCCGATGGATGTGAAAACCAGACTAATGTTAATAATTTTACAAACTATGAAATTTTAATTTTTGATACTACAATTAATTTGAACATTAAAAAAAAAGACTTATTTCATAGTTTTCACTTTTGTCGGCAGTTCCCATTACTGCCCATTTTTTAAAATTAAAAATGTATTATTAAAAATCGTGTTTCTTTATTAGTACTCTTTTTTTTACTATAGTAAAATAGTTCTATAAATTAGCAATATTACTATTTTTTATTATCAACATAATAGTTATTATTAAATATTACAATTTTCATTTTTCATTTTTTTTAAATGTATTAGACTTATAATTGGAGGAGCTTTATGAGAATAAATCGCACCCCTACCCTCCTCCTCCACAACCCCACACACCTACATCTGAATCAGCTCTTGCCTTCATTATATTCTCATTCAAAAGCCTACATGTCAGAAGGACAAATACCTGCCAAGTTGAACTGGGGGTAAACCCTTTTATTTGTAAACAAGTGGTGTGGTCTCACTCCTGGGTGATTCCAGGAAACTTAGGTTGGAAAATGACATGGCAATAAGAGGAGGGGGGTGAAGAAAGGTTTGGCGTTGAGGAGTGGGGGAAGCCAAGCTAGCTGCATGGTAAGAGGGGAGATTGTTTCTTCCCCTTCATCTAAAACTGAGAGCTCCAAGGCAGACCCTTCCATCCCACCTTAATAGAGCACTTTGTAGGTGAACCTTGACACACCAGAAGATAGACAATGTCTTCTAAATGTTCCACTGTGTTTTATTTTACTTTGCTTTGTCCTACATAACTAATGAATTATAGATGATCTGTGTTATTAATTATCAGGTGTGTAAAAACAATCATGAACAATTTTGCTTTGTGTTTGAAATATGTACAGTGTATTCAAACCGTTAATTGATGTTTTTATACTATTTCCAATACTAGCCCCTTTATTATATCATTGTTGTGGCATTCTTGTGATGTTAATCACTTTTACATTCCAATGGCCCTTCATGATATGAACTCACTGCTTGTATTTGTACTAGCCAGACAAAAGTAATAAGCTCTGATGCATTAACCTGTTTACAGCATTAATGACTCAACACAAAATGGTTATTTAATTATGTTTATACCAGAAAATGAGTTTACAGCATTAATGACTCAACACAAAATGGTTATTTAATTATGTTTATACCAGAAAATGAGTAATTAAGAGTTTTGAGTGATCTTGATTTGTTACTAGATCATTTATGATGAATAATTAATTACTCACAGTATGTATGGGTTACTTGCTTAGCTAGTAACTTAATTTATCAGTTAATTGGGTTATAAGTCATAAACTGGTGTAACACTTGTTTAGAAGGTTCGCTCTAGGTAAACAAATTTTTAAATATCTAGTTTTAGAACATATTGTAATACTTTTAATATCGTTTATGAAGGTAAAATCACAAATCATGTCATCAATGTAATGAGGATGCCGAAGAGAATGATGAAGATGAAGTATGTATGAACTATATCACACGGGAGACAAAAAATAAAATAATGGGAGGGCCAGATAAATGTGCGAGTGAGAGGAGGAAGAATGGTGGAAGGACAGAGGTCAAAGGGTGGAAACAGTTGATACGATGGTAATTCGAGAGTCCAGTTTCACTGGATATTAGACTAACAGGTAAGGCTAATGTTGGCCCACTCACCAGTTCTGAGGACAGCTGTAGAAGTCCAGACAAATAGTCCTCCAGGTCAAGATGAAACCCACTTTCACGTTCTGTCTTAACTGAAACAAGCCAATACAATATAGAACAAAAGAAATATATATCATAAGAAACTAGAGTGCCAATAATGGGGACATCAGGATTCGAATCCTGGTCAGGTGTACCGAGGGTGATTTTTACTAACTATTTACTTACTACTCTTCCGCCACAAAAATGTGTGTACACTTCCTCTAAATTCAAGCTTCCTCATCCCTAACAAATTAGTGTAATAACTACATATGCGAATAACCTTAACAGGTAGTAAGATGCACTTTTAAGAAAAGTCCAGGCCTAACTTTGTTTGAGGGTAGGTCAAATCCATATAAAACAGTCCTAAACCCAAAGAAAAATTTCAATATTTTTTATACTTTTTATTTTGAGAGAAAAGATTATATTGTGTATAACTTTAAACACAAAATGTTATCTACAAAATATTTTGTCGTAAGAAATGTTTATTATATTTTGTCCTCAGCTGGCAAAACTAGATATCTATTATGTAAAGATTGAACCCTGGCCTCCAAAGTCAAAGAAAGGCAAATCATTCTTTAAGTAGTTGTCACAAGTACTAGGTCCACTCACTGCCAAGTGCAACTGCCACCTCCTCCCTGTTGGCCAACTTGCCAGTCTCAAGATAGATTATGAGTGCTACCAGGAACGTCAGCCGCTGGGTCCCAAACCTCCAGTGGTCATGGTATCGGTAGTACATCTGATGAGCTATCTTCTCTGACAACTTGGCATACCCCTCTTGTATGGGGACCAAAAGATTCCTTGCTTGTTTACATATGCCAGACACTGTGGGATGCCAAAATAATTTCAAAACAATAGGTGTGTGCCAAATGCCTACAGTTTTTGTTTGTTTGTTTGAGGGTAGGTTCAATCAAATCTATAAAACATTCCTGAACCCAAATTAAAGTTTGAATATTTTCAATACTTTTTATTTTGAGAGAAAAGATTATATTGTGTCTAACTTTAAACACCAAATATAATCCAATTTTTTTTTATTAGATTTTGTCCTGATCTGGCAAAACAAACTATTATTACAACATAAGTTATTTTATATTTACAACATGTGAACATTAGACAAAAGTGAAAATAAAATGTGTTTACTTCATGCCAATATTGTTTTGGTTATGTTTAATAGTCATTGTTGAAACTTGTATATAAAAAAAGCTAGATTCTTTGAAAAGAATAGACTAAGCCTCAAGGTGCAATTTCACAAAATGACTTAAAAAAATACTCCAAAAATAAATCTTATTACAATGTTGCAAAAAGTATTATTAGAGATTAATTAGTGTCTAGTGACAGATGGATACACGTATTGTATAGTCATGATATTGATAAGAATAACTTTACAGTATTACTAGAAACATTATGGTCTTAGAATTATTCTATTCTTTAGGTTTAGATAAAACATTTCCAACCCGCGGGTTGCTTGATCTCCTTGTGTTCCTTCTTTACGGCCTGCCAGATCAAATTTATTTACTTCAAATTGTATGAATAAACAACAAATTAGACTTTAGTTTTTATTGGCTTTGGTCATTAAGTCCTCTACATTATTTGTATGGTCCTCAGTCCATTCCCAAAGAACTTAAGAGAACCTCAATTCAAAAAGTGGGGGGACATGCCTGCTTTTGATAATAAACAATTATTATCAGTAATTTATTTACAAAAATGTTTAGGATGCTACATTTGTAGCACCACTCTGTAGAATAGAAACTTTGACTCTCAGGAAGAAAGAAAATAAATACTTGGAGAGTTTTGAAATGTGGTGTTGGGGAAGACTTGAGAAGATCAGGTGGATAGACAGGGTGACAAATGAAGAAGTCCTAAGAAGAGTGGGTAAGAAGAGAACCATTTTGGATGTGATTAGTCAGTGCAAAGCAAACTGGATCAGACACATCCTTAGAAGGAGCTGTCTTCTGCACGATGTCATAGAAGCCAAGGTTGAGGAAAAGAAGAAAATTCTGGAAGCTGAAGGAGTCAGAGGACATGGCACATTGGTGGTCTAAGTTCTCTGAGAAAAATAATGGGCCTGTTTGTTATGAGACAGAACAAGTAATAATAATAATAAATAATGGTCATAATAATTTACTAAGTAATATATTAATGATGATAGTAGTAATGTTCAACCAGCTTTTTGAACTAAGCTTGAAAGTAGAGAAGGTGTATAACTTAGTTTAGTATTATTATGATTGATGTGTTTTGCACAATATCAAAAACTGTTTGCACCAATCCTTCTAATACCCTCTCCAAATATTTACTATAGCTACTTTTTTTTACATCCATTATTGTTTCCAGTCTGTGGCCTGGGTCAGTTTTTTATATATTTTCCACTACTGCTAGACCTGCTGTAGCTTCATATGCCTTATAATCTAACCTAAGACTAGGACAGGTACAACATCCAGTCCCAGGCTGTTAATATATCAATGTGAAAGGGTAAAGCCACATTTCACCGGGATGATACATTGTTCGGCTATGCAGGGAATCGAACCCAAGACCCTTAGTTTAATAGACAGACATGCTACCAACTGAGTTAAGGTGTCGGATTAATATAGCCACTAAAATAACAAAATATAAAAATCACAACCTGTGATATTTGAATAAGTTATAATACAGTCATAGTTTTTTACCTTCTTGCAAGCCGCCATCATTGTGAATCTTCTGCAGGATAGTAAGAATTTCCCTTGATGATTGTTCTATGTCCTTCATGATGGTACGGATCTCCTGTGACAATACATATGTTTAGAGCAGTGGTTCCCAATCTTTTTCATATAACGCCCCCTTTGGTATATAATCAAATTCTCATGCCACCCTCACCCCTATTTTTTGGGATATCTATTTTTTACAAATGTACGGTAAATGATTTATGGTCACTTACTTATTTTATATAAAAATCAATGTAACACTGGCAGGACAGTGGAATAAAAAAATTACAAAATTATCATGATGATTGGCACCGTTTTGTTTTCATCAGTTCTTGAATATTGGGTTTGATGTTTGACAAAGCACCTGACCAATCATTTTCCACTTCAAGAATGCTGTTTAGTTTTTATAGAGTTAGATTTGAAGATATGGTGGTGTTGTACATGACTGCAGTGGTAGCTTATATATTATGTAGGTCCTAAAAGCGCACAAGCAAGTAACTTCTAAAGCTTTCCACAGAAATAAGATTATATGTTTGAATACAGACCAACATTAATATGTATACACTGCTTACTTGTAAAGGCTTGTACTTTTGTAGATTTCCTTGTGTATTGTAATCTGCAAGTTACTTCTTGACATTCTTTTTGGGATAGTGTATACAATCCTCCTGTTGGGCAGTGTGGATCAACACTAGTTAAAACATATTTTGCTTGTATCCAAAGGATATCAAACTTTCTTGGATACAAAAATGATGTATAAGGTCCAGCTGATTGAAGAATACTCACCTTTACTTCATCTTTTTGATCATTAGTTTGCAAAACACAACCTAACCACCACTGATCATCATATACACATGTAACAAATCCATGGAACTCTCTTAAATTAATTTCTCCCTCATTAACATTTTTCCTTCTCTTGGCTCATTTGAAAATGAATACAATTTAATAGCAATATTTAGTTTTGTTAATGGAATTGCTGCATTGATTTTCGGAGTCCCTGGAATAGGCCTTGCCAATGAAATTTTTCTTTAAGAATTATTTCTTCTTCATTGTAGTCCTCATTTGTAGTATATAAAAACATAACCTGTGTAATGTTCTTTGTTGCCCAGTCAAATGGTTGCCAAGGGGTCATTATTTGATTATCAGATGTACGTTGCAAACTTGCTCTAGCAGCAAGGTGTTTCACAGTGCCTTCCACACCATCACAAGTTACTTTTCCATGAGATGTTGCAAAATAATACCATTCTGCATCCATACCAAAATCTTCCTTATGGTAACACAAGTTGATTAGGTTCTTACTGTTTTTGTGCTGTGAAGCAGCACCATCAGAGAAATAATATGGTTTACTAATGTTTTTACCAGAAATAGTTTTAAGAAAATCAACTAGCTTCTTTTGAAACAAATAAACAGCCACAGTATTATGCCGTAAACATTAAGAAAAGACAAAGCTGGTATATTTGACAATTGAATCATTGCAAAAATATGCAACGAAAGGATGAATTGTAGCTTGGGAATTGTTCCAATGAAATCCCTGTGCCTCATATTAAAGAACAAATGAACAGTTCTCAGAAAAGTCACATATTATTAGAAACTCTCCACTTTGGAATCTATATTTAATATGATTTTGAAAAGCTGTTTGCTGAGAGGCAATACATGAATGACGCAAAAGTTTTTCAAGTCTCTCTACTCAATTGTCTATAAAATCATCTGTTGGCTTTGCAATAGTTCCAAGTGTTGACCTATCAACCAAACCTCCATTGTTTGAAAATAAATGAGTCAACCATATTGGCTTCCATTTCTTGGATCAGCTGTTCACTTATTTTGCCTGAACCAGGGCAGTTATCACAATCTCCAAAATAACATTGAGGCTGTGAAATGGTTACAAATCATAGCAGCAAGGCATTCTTAAAGATGTTTCATGTTTAGTAAGTGCATTAATATTCCCTCCTATTAACATCAGTTTTACATTTTTATTAATTGTACACACACAAATAGAATGGGTTCCACTCCCACCTGCCAAAACACAATGTCTTGGACGAAGTTCTGAAAATTTTGAAAATCCTATTTTGATTTTGAGATGCTTTTGTTTTAATAGCTCAAATAATTCCTTCATATTATTTAACACAAGTCTTTTTTGAATATGCAGCCTTGTATTTTCTTTCTTTACAGAAACAAAGTCTTTTTTCCTGGTATAAGCCTACTTATTTCATCAGAGTTGTAAAATTCCTTAACAAGAACCACTGGTAGTAGTTTGCCAGGTTTAGGGTTTCAGGGATTTGCGATTATACCCTTTTCTTTCACTAATTGTTTGGCTTTTCGTGCCATGTAATTTAATACACCAAACTCATGTTCAACTTTACTTATGCTCCAACTTTTTGGCAATATTGTCAATATTTGCAATTATTCACTCTGATTTGTAATTGTTTTGAATTTTTCTTTTAATTGATTCATTATCTCACTTTCTTCTTTATCTTAATTTTCCTGGTCAACTGAATCTCCGATATTTATCGGTTTTCTTCTAACAGCTGAAGCTATCTTACTAATCTTTTTATTTGGATAGCTTCTTTGTGACATTTTTCTTTTAGAAATCAGTGATTATCCAAGCAATACCAAACTTTGATTCAAAGATTTTACAGCTTCAACATTTTCAAACTCAAAAACTTTATCATCATGAAAACTACTTTCAAGAAGAGGTGAGGAATCACTAATACCTTCTGAATCACTATGTTTTAACAATTTGGGTAGTTTATTAATTCTTTTTCTAGAGCCATCACAACTCATACTTCCTAATTGTAACGAAGGCGTCTTGTCTATCATTCCCTCTATAACGGACCTTTTACTAGGTTTTGAATGCTTTTTAACCTTAAATGGATTACACCACCTGTGTGCAAAGGGCATGTCAGCCATTGTAATTATAATATAAGTTTTGGAAACAATACAACATTTCTTAAACCTAGACCTATTTCTTGATAATATACTAACCACTTCACACAACTATTGAACACAACTAACAACCAAGCTTCTATATTTATACAACACAACACAGTTTACTCTTTCAGGACTCATTTACTTAATAATGATCAATCACAACCATGTGATATTATGGGGTGGACAACCATTAAGCACGGGATTACAACCATGTAGCCTCCAACCCAAAATGTTTAGGTAAAAGATTTTTATTCAAAAGCAAACTAAAATAACTTTAAGTACACTTGTTAGACTCATATACAAAATAAATCAAATAATTGGATCTTAGGTTAAACTTTACATTACATTGTTGACCATTTTAAAAACTCTATTGAGATTAAATTTTCTTGCCTAGTTGAAAAGCATGCCCACTCTTGTATGCAAAGTAAATTGTTTCTCCTAAACCATTTGGAGTCCCACCTTAAAACTTGGCACACATGTTAATAAAGCATGTAAGTTATTATATAATTTATTTATTTTTTATTTATTCAAAATGTCAATTTGAGAAATTTAAGATCAAAATATACTTTTCTTGACCTTGAAATTTTATATTTAGAATATTTACTCAATTTATGTGTCAAATGAAAGTACATTTAAATAGCTTTAAAATGAAACCAATCTCAACTCTCTAGGTGCAATATAAACTTATTCAGACCCATTTAGGGTATTTGCGACAAGTCAAAAACTTTTTTCTTAAACTTTGTACTCCAATATCTCAGAAAGTATTTGATCTTGGAATTTTGATTAAGTTTCTTAATGGGTTCAATCATGTCACCAAGTTTAATAAAAATCCATTATGATCAGGTATTTCCATCGGTTGAGTTGACATGGAATGACCCCCATGGCAAGAGTTTTTCAACTGTGCTTCGCGGAGCCATTGAGCTTCCTCCGCAAGTTACCTCAGGATCTATGAGGCAATTTTATAATATTACTTATTTGTTTTTCACATTTAAAGAGCATCAGTATTTAGGATTGCAAAATTTTTTCAAATCTGAATAAAGAGCATTTGCCAAAGGTGCAGCCAAAACATGTGAGAATTTTCATTTATTGTAGGCCTACACTTTTTTACTTGTAAAACTTAACTGCTGTTATTGAATGTTCATAATATTAGTGTAAAAAAATGCTATGAGAGCTACAACATGTATTTTTTCTCATGCAAGTGCTCCTTCGATCTAAAGTTTGGTTTCCTCTGGATTAAGAAGGCTTGAATTTTTATTATTTATAACGTTATTACCTAGTTGTTCCGTTCCTCCTCCCAACCCCTAGAAAGTACTTCAACCCCCCCAATTTGGGAACCACTGATGAGTAGGAAGAGCACCCACATTTACATGAATGTAACTATATTAAAAGCCAATTTGAAAAATCCAACCTCAATAGACCTGATCGGGATTAAAACCCCAATATTCCTGTCATTGGCACTCCTGTCTATTGAGAATATGATGCCTAAGACCATGCAACCATAGAAGCAGGTGACATTAATATTATTTCCAGAAACATTAATAATATATACCATTCTATAAAATATGAACAGAATAGATTGTATTTTGAGTGGATGTTTTCTGGAAAATTTTATTTGCAAGGTCTACCTTCGAATATGTTCATGGAAGGAAAAAAAATTACTTATTCAGGAAAAGGTTTATATTTTAAATCTAAATTAATAAAATGAAGAGAGTATTTGTCTGCCGTGAGCATTGTGTGATATGCATGCTGAGGTATTAGGTTTTAAAATTAGTACCAGTTGACCATGTGCACTTCAAAGCTGGAATTTTTAAGTTTAAATTATGCATTATTTTAACTAAACAAAAACAGGGCTAGGTCCTGGGCAATATAAGGCTTCAAGCAACTAACTTTAAAGATAAACACCTTCCATGTAAAATCATTGAACTAAAAACATATATATATATATATATGTATGTGTGTGTGTGAAGTTGTAAGATCATGACACAAGTGTTATTATCACCATGTGATTAATTGGAATTAGATTTTGGGAGTAGGGCCTAGTGCAAATAATACGGTTACTTTATTATATTTTGTAAATATACACTTTTTATGGAAATTATTTGCAAAATTACTGATATGAACGCCTTAGTAAAAAATTAAATAAATAATTTTATTGATAAAAGTGTTTAAATCCTCTTGGGTGGATAAGCACAATTCTAGCTTGTGGGAAACAGTATTTTCAAGTATATTTAATGTGCATACTAGACAACAAAAGTAAGTAGCCCTACTCGAAAAATTGTGCAGATTGATTTTTTTTTTTTTTTTAGGTAATAGATTTACCCCTCACCCTTTTCCCATAATTTAGCCATAGGAAGGTTAAAGGATACTGTTGTGTGTACAGATAGGCTACGTATACATCAAGTTGTAAAAATTGGTCTGGACTAAAATTAAAATAATAATCAAGTTAGAAACCCAACGTGAGCTGCTTAGAAATGATGCCATTTAAATGTTCAGAATAGAGAAATGTCCGGCTTGTAGGTTATTTTATTATGTTTATCGTCAGAAAATATACGGAGAATTATAATTTTTACTATTGTACTACTAATAACGGTGCAGTTAATCTTTGTTAAACTTTTTATCCCTTTTTTCATTTTAAACATAAGGCTACCATACCTCCCTGAGGTCCTGATCGGAGTTCAAATATTCTTGAAAGGACGAGAATATAGAATCTATCGGTTGCGTCATTGAAGTTTGAAATTTCACAATTTAATTGTAATGTTTTCAATTAATATGAAATCAAATATTGATTAATAAATCAATAATATAAGATATAATACAACTTTTATAATTAAACGTGTTTACAAACAACTTATGATAATAAAGCTTTGTTCAGTGCTAGCATTGTACGAAAATTAAATTTATCCATAGGAGTTTGAAATTTCTCAATTTAATTGTAATATTTTCAATCAATGTGAGATTAAATTTTAATTAATAAACCAATAATAACAGCTATAATACAATTTCTATAATTAAACGTGTTTATAAACCAATTATGAGTAAGGCTTTGTTCAGCACTGGCAAGTTACTCAAATAAAATCTATCTTTATACTTTATGGGGCAAATTAATTTTTAGGGAAAATTATCTTTTAGCTGGAATAATTTTATTTAATGAACAATGCGATCTACTGACTATTTAATAGAAAAACCAGAGTTTAAGTTATACGAGTCTGACTACTCTTTAGTTTCAGTGATCAGACGTTGAAGGCATATGGCGTTAGTGTCGTTGTGGTATAGCGCGCGTAATTTAAATTTTGAAGATAAGTTTTAACCTCCAAGCTTACATTTTACTGTTAGACAGTAATTATCCCACTACAAATAATATCATACAAATTACAATTAATCATTTGATCATTGATGTACGATAATTTAAATTTGAAATACTATGTTATAAATCACATGCTAATTATTTGTTTGGTAAAATTTGATCATATAATCATATCTATAAATTATTATTTGAAAAATTATTGATATATGAGAGCACTAAGACATCAATCAGTCATAACTAATAACATCTTAGGGGATTTTATATTTAATCCTGATGAGTAACATTTAGGGTCAATTGTCAGAATACGAAAATTAGTGTCTAATTTTTATTTCTATCGATTCTCCATCTCTTTATAAGTGTATTGATACAAACAATCATCAACTTTTTTATATTTAACAACAAACCGGGAAAACTGTATGGGTAAGGTTTTTGACCATCGTCCCCTTATTACTTAACATTTCAAGCCTTTCATGTGCAAATAAATTAAAACTTCGAACAATAGTGTTCGAATAAACAACTTGTTGTTTAGGCCCTTTGACTATATTTTGATTCTAAGATGTCTGAATATTACAAAATAAAATTTTATTAAATAGGTCTAAATATAATTATAGTATAATTTGATTTGAGATTTACTTGCAAGTATAAATGGTAATATCAATTTCTTAAAGATTTACTGTTTTAAGAAAATAGTGTGTTTTATTTGTATCAGTTTTAGAGCACCATCCCCAATGATTTTTTTTTTATTTTGGTATGTATATAATGTTCAAAGTTAAGGCAGTATAAAAATCACTGTTATAAATAAACACACAAGTAGTCAACGACATAGGAGTGGTGGTAACTAATTTCTAGCAGATTTTTTAAAATTGAAAGCATTGATCAACCAAAATGGAAATAATTAAGAGAAAACTAATCTTACATTATAAAAATCAATTTCACACTTTCCTTTTGCTAAATTCTTTCAATGCTATCAGTTACAATCCACTCTCGTAGAATATCTTTTCACCAAAAATGTTTTTCACAAACTCCATCATTAGAATTTTTTTTCTAAATTTCTCTTAACCAGTTTTTTTTCATCATCACGTTTTTCTAAATTTGAGGGCGTATTAGCATTTACACGTCAGTTTTAAAAACAATCTGGAAACTTATTTTTATTTTTGACATGTCAACAATGTGCAAGAATAAAATATTATAAATCTGAACAGCTGTTATAAAACGTCACAACTATCCGCAACGATCACAACGCTTTCTCATATAGCGGCCAATTATGCAACTAAAAAGCTTCAAAGCCTGATCAATTTTTACATAGGGTTTTGAGTAGAGTGTCACATAGATAAAGGATGGAGTGTCATAGGGGTGAGAAAAACACATTTGCATTTTGTATCGTACTGGAAAATTTCATCATGGTATAATACTCGTATAATAACTTTTGACAAACTCATGTGTGTCCATAAATATTACATGTACGTTAAAAATTTGTTTTGATTAAAATGTTATTTTTCTTTGATAAAAGAGCATTTAAAAAAACACACATTTAAATTGGTACATTTTTTATTCTACAATGCTTTTTAACTTTGGAATTGAAAATTAACTTTTATTTATTTAGCACCACGTCTTACTACTCATTCGGGTTATACGCTTAAGTGCTAATTAAGCTAATGGGTTAGGAATTAGGAAGGTTTAACTGAGAGGAAGTGAACCCTTATTTGCGTGGAGGGAGAGTGGAAAACGAGTTAGGAAAAACTACCCCCAGTTAATCCGTCCGAGATTTGACCCTCGATCTCCCCGTCCTTGGCAGTCTAGCTCAACACGAAACTAGCGCGTTAGATAATTACAGTAGGCCCATGGCTTATTTGGTGCTAACTGACAGCTGACAACTTTGAAAAGTTACCAGACCAAATTATATATCCCTACGCCGAGTCATATGATCTGCAAGAGACGAGCAAATTAACTTGATTCTGTCGTGTACCCAGGGTTGGATTAACTCACAGAAACACACATTAGTAAAATCTAAAATGCATTTAATTTTTTTTTAAATACCCAACACAGGACCATTTGAATCTATGTTTACTAGTTCATCTGTTTTTTCTTGTTTGCTATTCAAACTAACTAGGTATCTAAAATAAAGTTTAGCTCATATTTAGCTAATTTTAAAACTATTAAACAATAATTATTATATATTTTACAAAATTACACCTTAAAGTAATTATATAATAAATTCGATGGGTTTTTTCAACGTAATGGCAATAAAAATCCATTAGATCTTCTTCATAAAAACATTATTATTATTATTATTATTATTAGCACCGCGTCTTACTACCCATTCGGGTTATAAGCACTTACGCTAATGTGTAATGGTAGGGTGATTGTGAGATGAAATGGAGGACCTACAGTTTAACGTGGAATCCGAACCACGGTGGAGGCCTGGCATTCCCCACATTCACAAGATGTCTTGTCAGAGGTGAATTCATAAAAACAGAAACACTACTTTTAAAATAGCCAAATTTATATTTAAACTAATTTAATTGATTAAATACACTTACAAATTAATTTTAAAAGTTTTAAAATGTAAATACATTATATGATATTCCTTAATTTAACTACCTACTTTTAAAATAATCATACCTAATTTAAGTTAATTCAATTGATTAAAATATTTACAAATTAATTTTAAAAGTTTTAAAATGTAAATGCGACTATACTTCCTCTAAGTTTAAACTTTCCAATCCTTAACTCATTAGCATAATTAGTAAATATGCGTACAGCCTGAACAAGTGATGCGCTGCGAAAAGCAATAATAATAATAATGGACTGAACAAGTTGTTCTTTTCTACTTTTGTGTCTATAATGTCAAATAACCCAAACGCTCAAAACTGAAAAGCTACTGTAAGCTTTCTAAGATGTGTGTACATTTTAATAATGAACGCTCTGCATCATTGGTCACACGGTCTAAAGCATGACTCTTGAAATGAACTGAATTTCAGGTGAGGGAGAGGTCAGGGTTCGACTTCGATCGGGTGTGCTGAGGGAGGATTTTCCTAAATGGTCTGATACTATTTCTTCACGTAAATGTGGACCTCAACTCCACCTTATTCATCTCCACCCAATTTGTGTAAATATTCGGAAATCCCGGACGGGTAGTAGGACGTAGCGCAAAAACAGCGCACACCAAAGAATCTGCTTCCCGGATACGTGAGCGATTTATCTTGTGTTAAAGCGAGACGTTCCGTAATGTCATTGCCTACAAATAATCTCACTGAGGTAACATTTATTTTAAAATAGAAAAGTTCTTTAGGACATAAGGTAACAAAAAAGAAAAGGCCTATTGTACTGTTCAGGAAATCCTGATGCCTTGGTATATTCCTCAGGTTGATGTGAATGATTGAGACCCGAATGTTACGGCTAAATGTCGTAATTACGGGAGCGAAGCGAGGTGTGAATCGGTGAAGGTCGAGAGTAACTTCGCCCGGATGTGAACAGTACGGTCTTGGTGACGTCACCTCCAGACGAGGACCTGGGTTTAGAAGAGACGTCACAATATTAACTACCTAACGAGTTATTTGTATTACATTTCCCTTGTGATATATTATTACCTCTTCAGGAATCTCTCTTTTAAAAACATTAAAATATCATATTAAACCATTCATCTGGATAGAAAATGAGAAACCACATTGTTCCAATTAAAAAAAAAAAATCCGGTAGGAAACTGAACAATAGTTTCTTTGTATATTTATCTTTAGGATAATATCACCATTCCTTTTGTTTTAGAATTAAATATAAGGGCGTATAATCCGAACAGGTAGTAAGATGTGGTGCTACAAAATATTTATATGTACAGTAGCCCCATGGCTTCTTTGGTGCTGACTGACAGTTCACAGCTGACAGTTGACAGCTTTAAAAAGCTACCAGACCGAATTACGTGTCACTAAGCCGAACCAGATGATCTGCAAAAACATGTGTTTAGCATCTGTCACTTTTGACAGTCAAAATTTAGGTATATACCAAAATGTTGATGGTCAGAAGTCAGCTGTGAGCTGTTAGGCCCTAAAATTTGAATTTAAAAAATATGTTAAAACACAAAAACTCACATCTTGTGGGCCCCTGGTCAAAATGTCAACTTCATTAAGTCCAGTTTGCCGGTGACGAGGAGGTCGGGGTTCAAATCCCAGTTGTGGGTACTGAGAGTGGTTTTTACTAAATGTATCCCCACCCTTTCTCCATGCAAATTCAAGTATATGTCTTTTCGATTTTACTGTCCTAATTTCATTAACATAATTAATGTATCCAAGACCCGCTTTGGTGGTTGTATCGTCCCAAGCCTGTATGGCGTGCGTCACTATCGCAATAGACTGGACTTCCGATGACGGGGAGATCAGGGTTCGAATTCCTGTCGGGTGAACTGAAAGTGATTTTTACTAATTTTGTTGTGTCAGTGACATAGTCCTTAATAAATGTATGTGGTGGAGAGTGGGGGAGTGCTTTGATGATGAACTGGTTTTGAGAGGATGGGGTCAACTTCCCCTTTCCTCTAAGTGATGGAAACAAGGTGAATCTAGTGGTACCGCAGACAATTTAATTTAAAGAGGATTTTCGTGATACACCAAACTCAAAATAGCGATAACAATATCAGTAATCAAGTCTAACACTCTCATCGAAAAATGTCATTAAAAGGGAACGGTAAACAATGGCCAACAAGGAAAAATTATGTCCTTTTTTAAAAAAAAAGAAATATATATACAATTGTATTTTTTCCATAGATTACTCAGGAGGGACAGTGGCGTTTATTCAATGGAAGCAAGAGAAGCAATGCTTCTCTAAAATTAAAAAGGGAATAAAGAAAATAAGTGGAAAATAATGTTAAAACCAATTATTATAATTAGAAACCTCTCAAACAAGGATACTGTTGATAATGGTTGAGATGGCAGCTCTTCTTTCTTAGCTCAAGCAATTCTTTCTCACTCAGACTCACTGGCCAGGCAGCTGGTCTCGCTCTTTATTCTGCCATTCGTTTGTTTCCGGGTCTGCCCGGCCCTCATCGGTGGAAGGGAATCAGCGTTTCCCTAGGCGAGTATATTGGCTCAGTTTACTTTCGTGATTGTTGTATAATCGTACCTTATAAACTGTTAAAATCTTATATAGTTTTTTTAGAAATATTTATTGTTTATAGATATAATTATAGGCATTATATTACAAGATAATGTATTTATCAGCAATTTACATGAAGTTTAGTTTTATTTTACAATAATATTTACGCTTGTTTGATTCTCCAAAGGAAGCGGTTTTGTTTCTTTGCGTACAGTAGTAGAATGACGAGTGCGTCAGCAAGTGCAGCAATGGAAGAGGTGGGTTGCTGTGTCAAAAATCACAAGTAATATTTTGAAGAGTAGTTTTTAGTCCTGGTCTCTTGACGGAAAAAAAAGTAAAAAACTGAAACAGGCAGACCCATTCCATATTTAGGCGCAGCAACAAAAAAAACTTTGACATTTCAATACTCAATTTTATGAGTGTTTATTAATTATCAGGGTGTTGTTTGTGTTGGTGGAAGATTATAAAGTTGACCTTACTATTTACTAACAATAATGGCTTGAAGAATACATCAGAATTCACTGATATTATTAATATTTGCAAAGCTATTAAAAGGAATGCCCAAAGGTCAAACTTATTTACAGGCCGCAACCCAAGACAAAACATCTGCAATAGTAAATTTTCCATTATTATTATTTGAATTACAATTATTGTTTTAATATATATGATTTAATGATTGAGTAATATTTCTAAGATCACCAATGATTTTGTTTTATTACGTTCATATGTTGTGTCCCCAATCTTCCTTTATTCCCCATAATACTTTAAACTCTAAAAAAAAAAAACTAAAACAAGGAGAAGGACTCGTGTGAGCCTCCAATTAAACTATGGTCTATTTGACCACCTTTAATGTAGCCTCATTGCTTCCCTTTTCCCAGAATTGACCACACGCCACTGCTCAGGGACTAGGGAATTTAATATTGTGTAGGGCTTATAGTAATCCTAAAATAATATCTGCGTACCGGAGAATCTCCCTTCTCATTTTATCAGCAAAAAAATGGGTAGACGATACGGGTTCTATGACTCAGGGGTTCCCACCTCCCGCCCGCCCCCTCTCCTCAAAGTTAAATGTAATCACAATGCGAGAATCAGCGCTAATAAGTAATATCATTAAGCTCATGTTATATTGTACATTTATATTTAATTATTTCAAACTAAATCAATATTATGAATATTTATAAGTAAATTTATACACTTTTTTATTAACTTCCTTCAAAACCATCTGGTGAAAATAATGAATACTCAAAGAAAATATAAATAAAAATTAAAAATCAAGTCACAGAATTTTTGTTAAAAAACCAAATACAAGAACAAATTTAATTTTTATCACTGTTAAAAGTCTCAAATTTTTCCACGCTTATGATCAATGGCTGTCTGTTTCCAGATGATCAATACATATTATTAACATACATTTATTGTAATTTATTGGTGTAATATCAATAAATAAAAACCTAAACGCCCACCTACCACCCCCTTACGATTTTACAGCTTTACCTAAAAATCAAAAACGCTACCCAGAGGGCATGACTGCCCAGTTTGGGAAACACTGAGATACACCATGATGTCACAGCAGAATTAGAGAAATCCCACCCTGCCGAGGTGAAACACAGGACCTTTCTCCCGAGTGACGAGACATTGATCCTCACAGTCACTGGGCAAAGGGCTAGAGATGGAAAGTGGAAGGTTGGCGTCATGTCACCGGCTAGTCTGGAGGTCATTGTGGGAGCCTATGCTGGATTATCTCGCTCCACTGGTTGATCGGGTTACTGCATCGCTGTCATCTCGTCTCCACAGACTCAGTCTTGCTATGGAATGGGGAAGTGAGCCAAGGGGTGGATTCTGTGAAGTGTTTATAACAGTGGAGGATCATGTATAGGCACTGCGGAACTGCAGCACCCCCTATTTCCACTTAATATTATCGATAGCATTTAATATAATGAGTCCTTTTTTCTTTAATTCTTTCTTTATTTTTGTAGTACAATATATATTCCTTAAGCTTAATGTCGGTACTTCAGTAGACAACCCCCAGTTTATGAAAAATATACAAAAATCTGTGTATGGAACTGTGCGCTTCACAGTGCCAGTGACGAGGCGTTTGACTGCTGTGCGCATGTGCACATAGGAGGGGGTGTGGAGGAAGGTGGGACTGCCAAGTAGATAGAGCAATGTTGATCTCACAGTGCCGGCTCTGGCGTGATGGTGGAAGGAAGCTTTTTTTTATTCAATGTGTGCTGTGTTTAAAAACCGTGTAAAATATTCTTGAATGAATGTGATAAAGTGTAGAAGAGTGTAGAATTAGATTATTATTCTGCTTCCAGCTATTCTATTTGATTAATTTTTTTCCGGTTCTTTTATTTAACAGAAAGATTAAATGTACTCGCAGTACTTTCAATGGAGAAAAATTTCCTCAATTAGGTCATCCAGAGATCAAGGAGAAAATTATTGAACTTTTTGCGTGAATTAAAACAAGAAGAATGGATTTCATTTTTAAATGAATAGATCAAGAAAGGTTTATTTTGTTAAGGTTTTATCATGTTCCTGAATAAATTATCTTTTTATAATTTTTTTTTTCCTTTTACACAATTTTAAAACAAAGGCTAAACATTTTCTGGGCCAGCACCCCACCCCACTAATTTTAGCTACGAGCCGCCACTGGTTTATAATATCATTTTTGGCCAAAATAAATAAAATATTACTTCAGTAAGCCTATATGAATAATTAAATTTAATATTTTATAAATAATCTCACCAGTTGTTGAACATTTTGCTTTTAAACCTGGACAGGTAGTAAGACGCGGTGATAAGATAAAATAAATATAAGCCTTTTGACTATTTGTCTGTGGCCTAGTGGTCAGAGTTCCTGGCTATAAATTCAGACGTCCCGGGTTCGATCCCCAGTGCTTCCAGATTTTCTGTGAATGGGTCTGGAACTGAGTCAAACTCAGCCTCGTGCGGACAAATGAGGAGCTCCGGTCTATAAAACTGAGATTAAAAGCAAGAGGGCTCGTTGTTCTGACCACACAACCAACACCCTCTATCCTCAAAAAGTTGGCACTATCTTTGCCAACAGATGGTCGCTGCTGGGCTGATATGGCTCTATTGTGGGCTGCCGCCATGAAGATCTTTATGTCCAGACCAGGACATTGCGGTATTCGACGAGAAGAGTTTCCCTTCATTTAAAAAGTTGATGATCAAATGCCAATAAATATGCTCATGACAGATATTCAAGAACTGTTTGGATTACTACAGTAGGCTATGTGTGAATTGAATTAAACTAAACGTGTCTACTGAAGCAATATTTTATTTATTTTGGATTAAATAGTTGTTTCAAACACCATAACTATACGGACATTAACTTACGATCCGGTGACCTGGCGGTCTAGGGGTAAGGTGTCAGACTTCTGTACTGGCGGCCCGGGTTCAATACTCGGTCCCGGCACAGATTTATCTGATTACCAAACCCTTCCTTCACCTCTGACAAGACATCTTGTGAATGTGGGGAAATGCCAGGCCTCCACCGTGGTTCGGATTCCACGTTAAACTGTAGGTCCTCCTTTTCATATCACAATCACCCTGCCATTACACATTAGCGTAAGAGCGTATAACCCGAACGGGTAGTAAGACGCGGTGCTAATAATAAACTTACGATCCTTTCCATTCTATCTTGAGCTAGTTACCCAACTAAAGACTTTCAATTTTTTTACTTGAGTGTGTAACTTGAAGACTTGAAGGATTCGAAATACCTATAGCAGTCAATGTATCCATATAGACAATATATATTGCGAATCTAGGCTAAATCACTCGGAACTGAGTTGGTGGAGATATTACCCAATATTAATGGAACCGTCTCCCAAGGGACGCCCGAATGTATTGATCATACACCCTTTCCTTAGAAGATATTTACATGTCCCGATGAACTGAGGGGATGATAGTGAGTCCGAGGGTGTTAAACCGGTGTAAACAATCAAACCTAACTTAAGCCTGACTAGCCAAACCCTGGTGACCGTTGGGGTGATTACCTTTTTCGAGACAAATCACCTAGATATCAGCCGGGAACCGAGCCCGGGACCCCTAGACTCGTAGCCAGGGGCATGGGCCATTACACCACGGGGATAGGTTATGGCAAACATTGAGGCCAGGCACCATTAGGGTCTTTCACCTCAATACCATAAAGTTTTAAATTTACAAATTCGGATTGTTAGAATCTTAAAGTCAAAGTACTTTGGATAACTAATCAGAAAGAAGCATTTCATCGTGGTTGTTTATAGTCTTCTAGAGCTAGAAGATACACTATAGTCAACTATCTCTTAATGTAATTAATAATATATGAAAATTGAACATGACTATACAAATAATAGGATATTATGGCGCAGGAAATTTTTGATCAAATTAATAAATAAATATATTATTGAAGTCAACTATTTAACTTAGTACAACATACTTTACTGGATTCGTCATAGTGTTTTTTCAATTCTTGTTTTTTATTGGCTGAACGTTTAAATTTTGTAAAATCACGGAAAATAATATTTAAATACCAAGTTTATTAAAGTAAAAACTTTATGTCTCATAGTTGAAGTTTTTAAAAATTGTGTAACCATCTTTATGTAAGTCTTCATTTCTGAACACAGTCATGAAAATATTCCATAAAGTAGTGTTGCCCATCAGTGGCGGTTTTATGGTCCGAGGGGTCTGATATGTATCTATCTTTCTTTTTTTGGGGGGGGGGGGGGGGGAA
>CABFVX010000913.1:41844-149334 GCA_902151425.1 Timema shepardi
GACTCTATGTACACAATATAGCCTACGTATATCATTATTATAATACTCTAAACCTACAATTTATTTGTATCTTTAAAAGTTATGTGGATACATTTTAGCAAGCGGGTTCGAATATTATGTCCATACTATACATATACAATACTTAAATAAGTTTCTTTTACATATATATATATAGAGAGAGAGAGAGGGAGAGAGAGAGAATATGAGTCCAATACTATCTTAATTTTTTCTGGAAACCAAATCTCAAACTTTCTTTCCAATCTCGAATCATAATTTGAATCCTCGAATCATTAAAAAATTTGTGAAGAAAATTTAACTTCATGATTGTATTCGAGCAATATTTGATTTATTTTGTATTATTATTATTACTAGCACCGCGTCTTACTACCCGTTTGGGATATACGCACTTACGCTAATGTGTAAAGGTAGGGTGATTGTGAGATGAAATGGAGGACCTACAGTTTAACGTGGGATCCGAACCACGGTGGAGGCCTGGCATTCCCCACATTCACAAGATGTGATTAATACACGTCTTGTCAGAGGTGAAGGAAGGGTTTGGCAATCAGATAAATCTGTGCCGGGATTTATTTTGTACAAAACTAAGTTTTGCCATAAAAACTGCAAAAACACTGGCCTTTTATCGCGTCCCCTTCCATCGCACTTTAAAAGGCTTGGTGCCACTGACAAATGATATTTTACTTGTCATGTCTATTACGTCATAATTAAAAACGGATTTTTTTAATAAGTTAATTTATTCTAATACAACTTTATTTCGTTATTTTTTTGTGATTTTGTTATCCTCTAAACTACACAAGTCCATATAAGCCTAGTTCTTTTTTCCCTTCATTTATGTTAAGTATTTAACGTGAACTTTCTGAACCAACTAATTATATCAGCAGACGACTTACAATCTAGAACAGACACAACATCCAGCCCCCGGCTATTAATTCATCACTGTGAAAGAGGAAACTCATATTTCACCAATGATACATTTTTCGGCCATGTCAGGAATCGAATCCGAGACTCTTAGCTCAATAGATAGACATAATACCGACTAGTCTAAGGGGTTGGACTTTAAAATTGTTATTTGAAATTAAGATCTTCATAAATTTGTGTTCAAGATACTTTTTTGTGAATTTTACGAACCTCAAATCTCCATATTATTAAACTGTACGTTTCAAGAAATTCGAGGAATTGAGGATTCAAGCGTCTGATCTCATATATATATATATATATATACATATACTCATATATAAATATATACACATATATATATATATATATATATATACATATATATATGTGTGTGTGTGTGTGTGACACCTTAACTCAGTCGGTGGCGTGTCTCTCTACTGAGTTAAGAGTCCCGGGTTTTATTCCCGGCATGGCCGAAAAATGTATAGTTGGTGAAATATGGGTTTACACTCTCACATTGATAAACTAATGGCCTGGGACTGGTTGTTGTGCCTGCTCCAATCTTAAGTTAGAGCCTAGCAAACCGGTAGTGAAAATATATGTCTTGAATAAAAATAACACCCGGATACGGTAATAGAAGCCGGAATCCTCTGTCCAGGTGTCATTTTGAAACTATAAATATTTTAATCAAAAGCTGTATGCATTTATTGGTTAAATAGGGCAAAAGGGGGTGAGACCATATTGAAGGAACGGTTTTAAAAAGGTATGTTTCCTTTGCAACACTTCACGACACGCTACTGGTATCCAGAGATGGTTGTATACGTAACCAAAGTTATCACCTTCATTTTATTTTATGTGGCACAGAAGCTACTTTTAAAATATTTCAATGCAGTGCAAAGCAGTAAAATATGCCGTCACACAATACATAAAGTGGTCTTAAAACAACCTCCGTATTATATTAACAAACAAACCATAAACAAAAGTGTGTTACATCATAAACTAATAGTAGTGTTACACAAACAACTATTTCATCGCTGGACGAAGGAATAAGTTTATAAACCAACTTCTTTGGTCGATAACGAAGCAATACTTAAAATATATTATTGCATTCTGAAAAAACTTGTAAGTCATTTGGCATACTACAAAAAAAAGTAATACGCTATAAAGAACACAGCATTAATAAATGTCAATGCACTACAAATAAACTGGTCCTTACAAACTTATATGCATGCTCAGCAAACGTTTAGTAAAATACTTCAATGCCTTAGAGAAGAGACTTAAAAAGTAGTTAAATAAAATACTACGTCTAAGGGTGATTAAATATGTTACTACTTTTGACGATATTCACTGACTTCTTTTGACACCACCTTGACGCTTTCCCTGAGCGAATATCTGTCTGCAAAATTCGCTAGCTGGTAAACGTTTACACAATACTCAGTGGCGGCTCGTAGCTAAAGTTAGTGGGGGTGCTGCTCCAGAATTTTTTTAGCCTTTGTTTTAAAATTGTGTAAAAGGAAAAAAACGTGTATAAAAAGAAAATTTATTCAGGAATTTGATAAAATCTTTACAAAAAAAGAGAATCAAATAGAATAGCTGGAACCAGAATAATAATCTAATTCTACACTTTTCTACACCTTATCACATTCAAGAATATGATACAGGGTGTTTAAGCAGAGCACACGCTGAGTAAAAAAAACCTTCCTTTCACCATCACGCCAGAGCCGGCACTGCGAGAGCAACAGTGCTCTCTCTTCCTGGCAGTCCCGTCTTCCTCCCCACCCCACCCCCCTACGTGCGCATGAGCACAACAGTCAAACACCACGTCGCTGGCACTGTGTCATAAGCTGGGAGATGGCTACTGAAGTACTGACATTGAGCTTAAGGAATATATATTGTACTACAAAAATAAATAAAGAATTAAAGAAAAAAGGACTCATTATATTAAATGTTATTGATAACATCAAGTGGAAATAGAGGATGCTGCAGTTCCGCAGTGCCTATACACGAGCCGCCCCTGATTAATTCTTCTAAATAATGGGAAGTCGCCAGCGTTTAACCAGTCTTGAGTGTCATGGCTAGCTGTTTGTGTCGCGCATGCGTACTAAGGCAGACCCATTCGCTGGTCGCTCTTTAAATCGCTGACACGCCGCTTCTTTTGACGCTGCTGGTAAAAACAGCTAGCAATTCGCTTTGTGGGAGCGTTAAAGTTGGACATGTTCAACTTGTCAGCTAGCGTCTTTTATTCGCCGTGTCTTCAAAATTATGACGCGAGAGAATAAAAGAAGCCGCGTCTTTGGAATATTTTACTAGCTTATAAAGAAGCTTGTTCAAAGCGAATAAAAGCAGCAAAAGAAACCATTCTTAAAATATTCTAATACGTAAGCTGTCTCTAACTTTAACTGTCAAACTTCACTACCATATTCTAAGGCTCAAAACAAGGAAAAAAGTGTATGCAAACATAGGTTGAAAAAATTTACTTCCAACACACAACACGTGGAAAGTTCTTAAACATAAAAAAAATCTAAGTGGAAAAACACAACGATTGGTGAAGAAACAAGGTTGTTTTTTGATAAACAAAAGAATAATCAAAATAAATTAAATGAAAAATAAATAGATCAGAAAAATAAAATAGCATAAAAAACAACTCATCGAAAACTGTTAATGTAGATTAAAATAAATAATAAAGATGATTGACTTCAATGAAATAAACACACTCAAAACTTAAAAAAAAAGGAGGAAGTTTAAATTAAGAAAGTTCCATTACCTCGTTCAGGAATATTTTTGCAACCTATATCTGTGTGGACTTTGATTATTATTTTGAGGCATTGAATACGGCAGTGAAGTCTGGCAGTTGAAATTGGGACACTCTGTATGATGCATAAATGAGTGTGTCAATATTTGAATGTGCAATAAATAAATACGTCGTAAAAAGTATTGACGCACTATCAAGACACGAATTGTGAAAAACTTCAATGCGCTATAAAGAAGGAAGGCGTAAATATTTCTATGGAATATAATGAAAAGCTTTGTAAATATATGTTAAGATATAAAGGTTTCATCGATGTGTCTGAATAATAAACACAAAAGAGTTACGGGCTATGTGTTAAATTTAAAGAAACCTAGGGAGAAGGGTTAATTGCATGGAAATGCATCAGAATTGACCTTGAGGTACTGAGATAGGTTTGTAAGCCATTAATAGAAAAAAAAACATCGTTGCACATTGCCGAGGTATGATTCTCAGCCTCTTAAAGCAGAGTCAAGCACGCTAACACAGAACTAACTATATAGTTAAACAATAAATAAAATATTTCAATTATATATAAATAAACAAGCTGAAAGCGTTCTAAAATGCATCATTATCTTGAAGTTTGCTGTAAAATATATATTGTATTATCTTGAAGTTAGTTGTAAAATATATATTGCACTATCTTGAAGTTAGTTGTAAAATATATTAAACCATTATCTTGAAGTTGGTTGTAAAATATATTAAACCATTATCTTGAAGTTGGTTGTAAAATATAGTAATGCATTATCTTGAAGCTTGGTGTGAAGTATATTAATGCATTATTTTGAAGTTGGTTGTAAAATACATAAATGTATTATCTTGAAGCTATTTGTGAAATATATTATGCATTATCTTGAAGCTAGTTGTAAAATATATCAATGTATTATCTTTAAGCTGGGTGTAAAATATATCAAAGCATTATTTTAAAGATAGTAATGAAAGTTATCACTAAAATATAGACACGCTATCTGCTAAACATATAAATTAATACTTATACTAAGGATAGCTGTGAAATATACCAAAACTTGTTAAAAAAAATAGATAAGCTCTATAATCCATAATCCAGTATAAATAAACTAATTATAAAATACTACATCATAACTAATGGAAAAAGTAAGCAATTTTAATGCACTAAAAACTGATTTAAATGTAACCAAAAACATTTTGGACAAAATTTAAATAAAATATTGTTCAGTTGATATCTTTAGCTTAATTTTCTACACATAGTTAATAATATCGAAGTTTCTTAAATAGTAGTCTTGGGAATTAAGTAATTAAAATCTAACTTTAAAAACAAACAAAAAACAGTTCTTCGAATACTAATATGCTTGTAACCTATATAATTAATTTTTTCCTCGCATTTATATGAAGTATTTATGTGCAATTTCTGAAGCAATTGAATGTATCAGCCCACGAATTATAAACGACAGAATCAGAATAGACACAACATCTAGTGCCAGGAATCGAATCCGGGACCCTGAGCCCAGTATACAGACATGCTACTGACTAAGCTAAGGTATTGGACTAGAAAGATTCAACAGATGTTGAGGTTATTATGTGCAGCAATTTGAGATTTCTGTATCTATTATTGCAGCGATTTTCAACCTTTTTCCAATCCCGGCGCTAAAACTTTCAATACACATAATCACTTTCTTAAGAAGGGATTTTTCATTAAAAAAATTATTGTTAAGTTTGTTTTTAAAATTCTTGTTAGCACCGTGTCTTACTACCCGTTCGGGTTATACGCACTTACGCTAATGTGCAATGGTAGGGTGATTGTGAGATGAAATGGAGGAACCTACAGTTTAACGTGGAATCCGAACCACGGTGGAGGCCTGGCATTCCCCACATTCACAATTGTTTTTAAAAGTTAAATGGTTAAAATTGTGGTGTTATTTTTAAAATGATTTCGATCATGGATTTAAAAAGATTAATTTTTATATCTCAAAATTTTTCTCACTTTTTCCTTTTATCTTCCTAAACTCCCGTGGCACACCAGCCCTGCTGACCCATCGCAGCACACTGGTTTAAAAAAAACGGTGTACTAGAGCAACATTTTATTTATTTTGGCCAAAAATGTGTTTCACTATAAAATCTGCAAAATAATACTGTCCTTAGTTCATGTCCTCATTCATTCTACCCTCATTTTATATATTATTGCAAGACCATATTTAGAGCTGTGGAACACCCAACAATAAACAAATAATTTTATTCTAAGCATTTTAAAATTATCTTTTTTTAAACTAAAATTAACTCTTAAAAGCTCAATGTGAAATATATAATTTCAATAAGCGAATACTGTCCCAGTCTTATGACTCAAATTATCATATGTTGTACAGCCAATGCCTTAATTAGGGCTTTATTAAATTTTGAAGGCATAAATGCAGTGAATGTTACGCAACATTTTATTATTTTACCACCGAAAACTATAATTGATGAAATGAGGACATTGTGGTTAGTGTTAGTGTTAGTGTTTGACTTCTGAAATACACACTAATTTTTCAAAGAAAGTATCAATACTAGTTTGAATTGAAGCCATTATATTCGCTGAGATCTAGAGGTATTGTTTATGTTTTCAAAATTATGGTATGAAATATTCATCTGTTTCACGAGCATTAATAAGTAAGTATAGAATATTTTGTCAGAAATAAATAAACATTGATAGGGTAATTTAAATGTTTTAAGGACATTAGCATCACAGCAATCTATAGAGCCAAAGAAGATTTTTTTTCTAAGGAAACCGTTTGTGGAGGCCCTAGCCCCTGTTACCCTCACTTAAGGTGGAAGTGTAGAGAACGCGAGAAAAAGACAGTGTTTTTGCATTTTTATCGCAAAATATGTATTTGGCCAAAATAAATAAAACAATACTTCAGTACAAACAAAGAGTTTAATTTTCTTCACATGGTTGTATCAACAGTTCTTGAATATCTGTCATGAGCATTGCGGCTTTAGATGAGAAACTTTTTAAATTAAGAGGAAAATTGTAATTAAATTCCAGGACACCATTGATAGGTATTCAGCAAACTGTTGAGTTCACCATACGAAGAAAATTAACTTTTATGTTTGTATTGAAACAAAGCAATATTTGATTTAGATTTTGATATAAATCTGTCAAAATACTTACCTATTCTCGCGTCCCTTACACTCCCGCCTTAAATCCGGGACTGGTTATAGAGGATGGAAAGGCAATCAATAACATTCACACCCAAATTTAAAACTAAACGAGAGTACCAACGTTATACGGCTTGTTCTATTTGCGTGTTGTCAGACCAGATGGCATTAAAGTCAGTGAGGAACCAGGATTTCAACCCCCGGACGTTGGAAACTGAGCTAAAGGACAGATCATATGGCAAAAATTCTTCACATACCAACACTCATTCAAGGACGATATTCGGCAAGGTCGCCCGACACACCGGCTCCATTCGTTTGCGCGTGCTGAATTTTTATTTCTAATTTTAAAGTGCTTTTTTTTCCTTCTTCTTTTGCATATTCATTTAGATTCCTTTCTTGTAATCATTTCACGGATAATTTAATGTGATCTATCTTGAACAATTCACAATCCTCCTAAAGTCCAATTTTGATAAGAAGAGAGCCTTTTTGAAAATATAAATATATTTTTTGTGGTCAGTTATACTCTTCAGTATGGTTTTCAACAAACCCTTTGTGTGTTTACACCTCATCTCAGTCAGTAGCGTGTCTACTTACTGAGTTAAGGGTCCAGGGCGCGATTCCCTACATGGCCGAAAACTTTTCATTCATGAACATATCGGTATACCGTTTCAAATTGATCAATTGATGGCTTGGGATTGTATATTGTGCCTTTCCTGATCTTAAGTTGGATTTTAAGATATGAACAGGGGCATCACGCCCCCCTCCCCTTTCCAATATTGGTTAAAAGCTTGAAAGTTGGGAATTTTGTGAGATTTTAGATCTTTAGTTGGGAAATTAACCACATACTTACTCGTATACAGACAAATTTAGAATTTACCAACTGTTGATCCCTACTCTACAAAAAATTCCAAATTCAAAAATCATCAAACATCGAAAGGAGATCCCTTCTGTCGTAAATTGTAGAAAGTTTAGTTAATCAAGTAGTCTAGTAGCGCCGTTGTCAGTAGGCAGATACAACAGCCAGTGAGTGTATGCCGAACGCGGTATGGAAAATGAATGGTAGGGGAACATGAGCTGCTCAGTAGCAACATTTCACTCAGCCAGCAATGTTTGAAGTGTCAGCATTGTCAGCCAATGTTTTATTTAGGGTTTAGTGTTTTTAGTTGTGACTTTCATGGCTGCTAGACTGTCCCAGTCTTATGACTCAAGTTATCATAGTGTTGTACAGCCAATGCCTTAATTAGGGCTTTAATAAATTTTGAAGGCATAAATGTAGTGAATGTTACGCAACATTTTATTATTTTACCATCGAAAACTATGATTGATGAAATGAGGACATTGTGGTTAGTGTTAGTGTTTGACTTCTGAAATACACACTAAGTTTTCTAGCAAGTATCCATACTAGTTTGAATTGAACTGATGTACCTTATTTAATTGTTTATTAAAACAGGCTTTCATGAAAGCAATTTAGGCTCAAAGCAACAATGAAGGGAGAGGACTAATAGGGCTGTGTTACAACTATTATAATTTTTCATTTGATTAAGTAAACCACATTAAATAAAAAATACATTATTTTTCACTTTTTAACATTTTAAATTTTAGGATACATTTTTAAATTCGTTATTTGGTGTTCGATTTGCACGAAATTATGTATAACCATGTTGTTTAGAGGGCTGATTTTGAATTTGACATAAGTTATTCAATAAAATGTCAGGGAAAGTCTCTTCACCCTCACGCGATAAATTAAAATATGTTTTGAATAGTTTATTCACGTACCAGTATTAACATTTTCGTGCAACTTCCATTACGTTATGAAGCAGGACATTGGCAGAAAAGTATCAAAATACTGTAGAAATATCGATAAATTCCATTTCTTAATGCTTTATTTTACAGTTGAAAATGTTTTTAATTAAACATGGCCAAACTGCTAATTTTTTGATAAAGTGAAGAGCAAGTTCTACAGCTCAGAGAACTTAGAGTACTAGTTAAATATTGCTTCCAAGTGTGTAATAATAAAGAAGTGGTTTCCAACCTGGGGGTCGCAACGTGTTGTGTGTGGGGTCACCATATATAGGTTTTAGCTTTTTTACTTTTTCAAGGATTTTAATGATTATAGGAATATGCGTAATTATAATAGAAATGTAAGTTGTTAAAGTGCTAAAAAACGACCAAGCTACTGCTTAGGTTCGTTTTTGCTATTTCATTCTGATAACTTCTTGCTGATTTGGTTTTCTATGGCAACCTTATAATGCTGCTACCATAATATAAAATCATCCCCCAACCTCGGGCTTGTTGATTCTCTTTTACTACATATTAGTCGTATATAATAATTACTATAAGCAATTTATAATAATAAAAACAAGCATTAGTCGACATGCGGGTTTAATGCCATCTATCCCACTGGTGTAGTTAGCTGTAGATAGTCCGGGCTGGTAGTAATACACATTGAAAAGACTTAAAAACTAGGCTTTGAACGCTTTTAAATAATCAAAGGGTCGCAATGGCTCCAGAGAGAAAAGTTGTGGTCGTAAACTACAACATTTTGAAAACCACTGTAGTAAAGGCGATTACATTTTTTAATCTAAAATAAACGATTTTAACAATATCTACAAATCTAAATACATCTATTCAAGATCAATTGGATATTTAGCTCAGATGCAGGTAAACTGAAATAAATAATAATTTATGTTATTTACTTATGCACTCTAAAAGCCTTGTAACTTTAAGAATTCTGTATAAACAAATTCATTTAAAAATACTGTTGCATAAAAGATCGGTTCAAGGCTTGATTATCAAACCCATTCTATTTTTAAATTGGCAGCCTGCTGCCCCCCCTTCCCCCCTGTTCACAACATTGCCCTTGTACTCTTCTATGTCACTTGAGAATTTTTCTAATTTCGAAATGTTTTTAGTTGGGAAAAACACTGGTCCCCCCCCCCTCCCACTCCAAAAATATATTTCGTGCAACACCCATGTATATGAAGCGACAGGCCTAGCAAGCCGGTTGTGGAAAATATATGACTTGAATAAAAAAATTGGCACAGGCCATCAAGTGTAAATAGTAATTGAAGTAATTTTTTTGGTGTGTTTATAGGTTGAATAATATAGATAAGAGTTTTTATATCCAAGTTTAATACGTATATGTGGAGTCCCTACTTTGTGGGGGCCATCAATTCCAAGGGAGATTCAACAATTTCCCGGGAATTCAAACACCCCGGTCTTCACCTTTCAAACCCCATGCTTGGAATACCGTTAAGGGGCATCCAAGTATTACCTATGCAATTTTTTTGGTCATTTTTAACCCTCTCCCCTCTTTGTAACAAAAATAAGTAAAGTCTTACTCCTCCTCACATTGCTTACGTTATAATTGTTTTTTGTAATTTGTTTACAGGAATATTATTGCATAAAAATAATAGTTAAGCCGCTATTTTTTTGGGGTATAAATTGCTGGTCATTATTAACATAGAAGTAAAAATTAATGATGTGGAATGATTAAGAATAAATAGAGCTGAAAACTGAATTTAATTTATAGTACTAAATAGTTGAATTTTAAATATGTTATAAAATTATTTAAAAACGAGTTATTTACACTTAATTGAAATAATTATAAAAAAGTATTATTAGTGAATAGATTAATAAATATTATAGCTATACAAAAACTCCAAACCACTTTTAATCTGATAACCAAGGTCCTTGAATTCGCGTCACAGACACTTTTAATCATTTTGTATCCATTTGGGGCTGCTGGATCACTGCACCATTCTTGCCCGTCTCAATCAAGGGGGTTACGAAAAACTTTAGCGCTTCCTCAGTATATGAACGGATGTGTAAAATATTATAGTTTTATTCAGCCAAGGGTTTTGTCAAAGTATTACACCGACCAAATATCAAGCATAAGAACACATTAGCGTATTACTCTTGAGTTTGAGCCCTGTACTTACACATTTCCAAGTCACCATCCCTATCATACCAGTATAAGTCAACGCGGGAAGACGTCAGACCATTGGTCCAAGGCTGCTGCTGAGACACTCCAATTCAACCTGTTGGACAAAGTTCAAGGTCGCCTCTTGGCGCCACTGACTCAACTAGCGCCAGCATTTCTAGGTCATCGCAGTTGCCATGGGGACACGTGGAAGTCAACAAACTTCTTCACTTCCAACGACTTACTAAAAGATGAGTAACATTCATGACAATCATGTGAGATATTTTTAGTTCACTCATGATATTGTACCAATGATGACCACAAGATGGCCTGAGGATCTATGATGATCATGACAGTAAGAAGATAGATAGCCTGAGGATCTATGATGATACTGACAGTAAGAAGAGAGATAGCCTGAGGATCTATGATGATAATGACAGTAAGAAGATAGATAGCCTGAGGATCTATGATGATAATGACAGTAAGAAGATAGATAGCCTGAGGATCTATGATGATAATGACAGTAAGAAGATAGATAGCCTGAGGATCTATGATGATAATGACAGTAAGAAGATAGATAGCCTGAGGATCTATGATGATACTGACAGTAAGAAGATAGATGGCCTGAGGATCTATGATGATACTGACAGTAAGAAGATAGATAGCCTGAGGATCTATGATGATACTGACAGTAAGAAGATAGATGGCCTGAGGATCTATGATGATCATAACAAGAATAAGATAGATGGATTGAGGATTTATGATGATCATAGCAAGGACATATATGACCTGTAGATCCGTAATACCCTTGCTGATCCATGATGATCATAACAAGAAGAAGATAGATGGCCTTTGGGTCCATAGTATTCTTGCTGATCTATGATCATCATGACCACAAGATGATAGACAGCTTGCCGGAAGACTTAACCAGTGGGCGACGGCCCCCAGAAGTCACATTCCACACATAGCTCAGGGGAATCCTAACTCGCCCTCAGCGCCACTGATCACTTCTCTGTCCTTCTCAGCAACATTACACGATCATCTCTTCCTCTCTCTCTTCTGGGATTAGTCTTGTTTGTTTTTATTGTCCCGTAGCATCGAACCAAGGTTGGCGAGTCGCTCTTGTGTTCTTTTTGAGGAAGAAGGGAACAAGTCTACGAATATGAGAGCTCACGGGTGGACTTAGATTTCTGCTGACACTTTAGACTAAAGCTTAATGTCATTATTATTACTATTATTATTATTATTATTATTATTATTATTATTATTATTATTATTATTATTAGCACCGCGTCTTACTACCCGTTCGAGTTATACGCACTTACGCTAATACGTAATGGTAAGATGATTGTGAGATGAAATGGAGGACCTACAGTTTAACGTGGAATCCGAACCACGGTGGAGGCCTGGCCTTAATGTCATTCATTTTATTCGAGTTTATCAATGGACATCAAAATTTTATATTACTGTGTTAATCTTTTTCTTTGTCATTTGTTTCTATGTTCCCTCCCCAAACCCCTCACCTTTGAATGGGACTTTATATGTCGATTTTTTTTAAATTGCATTTTTATGGCTATGGTAGGTCTTTATGTGCGATGGGTAAGTTTTTAAAATTCTTCCCGCCCTCAATCCAAAAGTATTATCAACACTCCAGGGCGCTATATTTATGACATTTTATCAATAGTTCTGTAGCGTTTCATATTCTAGAGCCCTTCGGCGCTAATGTGTGCGGATTTATTTATCTGTTGAGTGTAGCCAAATATATATAATCATGTATATTCAATTTGATGATAGTATATAATTAAGTAGCTAATAAAAGTCTTATAAACAAACAAACCAAATTTGATAAATAGTTCTATATAATATAAAGATTTCTCAAACCTTTTGCCCTCAAGCCTCATTCAAAAGTCATAGAATTTTTTTTATCATGACGTCTAACTACAGCTTCAGAATTAGTCTACACCAATGTGTTTTAAATTATGGAGGTTGTATTAAGACGATGTTTGCCCGCATTTGTCTGGAAAGACAATATAAAGACATTAAGAAAAATCCACCCTGAATACCTGACTAGGATTTTAACCACATTCACCCCATCATTTTATTGGAGGAATGATGTATTTTATCACGTGACCACCAAGGCGGGCCTTGAGTAATGGGTAAGCCTCAATATCATAATTCATGTCTTCAAATACGCTTTTATGTTAAAATTAAAACAAAGAGCGTGCAATCTTTGCATTGATTTTAATATCTTCGGTGACCTCGGTGGTCTTGGGGTAAATTGCTCGCCTCAGGACCCGATGTGCATGGGTTCAAACCCAGCTGGGGTCAACAGGTATTACTTGAACGATTAATACCCGTAGTACAACTTCCTTAGGGAGGGCGGGGGGGAGTTTATATATATATATATTGAGACATACAGTCCTTGTCACCCCTACTTAAAAAACTACATTTTTTTCAATGAGCGTGGTGATGTTGCAAGGACAGGGAGTTTGACCTAATACCTTGGCTTTAGTTCAGAGGTTCCTGACCTGGGGTCCGCGGAGAATCCTACGGGAGTCTGCGAAACAAATCTAGATTTTTAATATATTTTTTTATTTTGATTTTCACATCATGAAAAAAATATTCACTAGTCACAATTTACCTAAACATATTTTTTTTCATATTAATGTCCAACTAAACATACTTTTGCTTTTATTAATATGAAATAGGATACGTAGAGTACTGAAAATATGTGCATATATTTTTAATTCCACCTTGTATGACGGGGGGAATGAGGGCCACGACGAATTATCACTGGCTACAGGGGGGCCGCAATATGAAAAAGGCTGGGAACCACTGCCTTAAGGGCTGTCCGTGTATTAATTAAGTCTTCTTTCATAATTTTAGACCTCCCCCCTCCCCCCACCATGTAAAGGGTCGTAAGATTTCAAAATCAAATACCAAGGATGGTTACTTAAACAACTACTAGGTTACAGTACATTCTACCAAATATTTTTAAGAATGAATTTTAAAATATTAAATATTTTATATTTTATTTGTCGTACTGTGTAACTGTGGTGTAAAAATATATACTTTACAACTAACTAATGCTAGAATTGGATTAACATGTAAGAGAAACAAAATCTGTCACTTTTGTTTTTTGGGTTTAGAGGTTTTTTAAACCGAAGATTTAAATTTACTTGTGCTTGCTTATTTTTAATTAAATTCCCTGACATTTCTCTGGAATAAAAAAGTCCCCTGACTTTTCCCTTTCCTATTTTATCTGCCTGTAGCCAGGATGTAACATTAAGTAAGGTAATATTAATGAAAGGTAATCAGGTTTCGTGGGGAGGGGGAGTCGAACCCCCTACTTACCCCCCTCACCGTCTAAGGACATGTCTATACTGATCCAGCCCGCGAGAGAACTACAATATACACGAGGTGTCCTCGGAGAACACCTCCCTCCCAAGCCCACTCACCCGAGAGTGCGATATACGTGGTTGATGCACTCGGGCCGCCGCAGATCTGTTTGTTGCTGAGGTGTTTTTTTGTTTTTGTTTTTTAGGGAAGGAACGCCCTCATTCACATGGGGCAGGTCCGGGCTTCGTACCCAACATCGTGTCACGTGCCGGCTTATTAGTAGCGCGGGAGCCTCGTCAACAGGCTCAAACCGACGACCAACGCCATCGTCGAGCGTGGTCCTTTCGTCAGTGAGCCGACGCTTCGTTCTAAGTCGTCCGACAACTTCCCACACCGGACACCGGGTGAAGAAACAAGCGGTGTATTGGTTGCTTGATCTCTGTGAAAGGATTATACGTGTTCCTAGATAGTGTTTTGTTGAGTGATGGTTCTACGAATATGGTTCGTCCTGTTGACTCAAAAAGGTCTATTCCGAGCTACGAGTGTACAATAGACGAGTAAGTTAGTTTCTTTTTAGAACAGATTTATTAATCAAAATCGTCGAGTAAAAATAAACTAACACACAGGATATTTGGGATATGTTGGCGCACTTAAGAGCCTGTCTCATCTCATGAATAATTAAGGTATAGTAAGATTCTGGTAGGAAGACATTTTTTTATATTTACAAAATTATTTTTGCAGTGAGCATCGATAACACTTTACTATATTACTAGTATTGTTTTATAGGTATTTATACTATCAATCAACAGAGACAACTGCAGATAATAAGACTTAACGTCTGGAAATTTTTTAATGCATTTTTTTTATTCCAAAATGTATTATTTATATCTTAGATCTAACTGTAGTTAATACAGCTCGAAATAAGCTTCACATTGAGGGCGGTTTTCTTTTGTATTTGTTAGAAAACGGTGGCATTGAGAACAGTGAAACTATTTTTTTAATTAAAAATAATAAAACAAAATTTAAAAATAGGTTTTTTTTAAAAAAAGTGTCACTGATTTCAAGTTTGGTTTTGTCAAGTGATGTATGCTTCAATGAAATGTTTGGTTCAAGAGTAAGCCTATATATAACATCCCTGTCAATTAATAATTAAGATGGACACATTTTCTTAGGAATGAAATCCAAAATTATATCAGCTACATACAATTGGTTGTGGAATGTCCCTGCAGTTACAATTTAGTGATAAATTAAGCTTAAGGTTGCCTTAGGCAAGCATAACAAACCGCCGGCCTGCGGACCTTTTGATGAATCGACATAAAATGTGGCCAGATTATTTTTAATATATTCTTTAGCACCACTTCTTACTACCCTTTTGGGTTATACGCCTATGTACTCATTTGTGCTAAGGATTAGGAAGGTTTAATTTAGAAGAAGTGTACTTGCATTTGTGTGGAGGGAGAGTGGGTAACTATTTAGGGAAAAAATTACCCTTATTACACCCGACTGGGTTCGAACCCCAATCTCCCTGTAGTCATCAGTTTAGTCGATTGCGAGAGTGACCATGTAGCCACCTAAAAATAGGGTATTATTTCTAATCAAACTATTTAGGAAATAGTGGCTCCCCCGGACATTTACTACGGGGGAGGCATTCAATATATACTGTAGACAAAATGAAATTTTGGGTGTGAGAGGCGGGGAAAGGGTTGGGGAGGGAGGTACAGTCCCTTTACTGCCAGGGTCTAAGAACATGTATGAATATTAAATATCTTTAAAAGCTATTTTTAGTTTTTTTAGTAGCTTAGGGAGGCGATTTAAATAATTTAGTTATTCTTTTAATACAATGCATTGAAGCTATTATTTCTGAACTTTTTTTCCAATTTGTAATATCAGAGGCATTTTTAATGTGTGCAACGATTGAATATCAAATCAAAAGTCTGGTCTTATAATATAACCTCTGTATTTGTTATACCTTCTGTGCTAAGTATTAACAGTTCTACTTCATTTGATACAAGTTTTGGGTGCACCCCTGATAGAAACACACCATTTGGGAATGTTATATTTTGTCACATTCTATTTGTATTAAACTCAAAACCTTTCACAGATGGTCCATTTTCTAAGGATACCAGATCGACTATGCAGAAATTCCTCGGAAAAAATAGAGGGTAAGTCTGATAATTTTTATCTTAATTTTCTATTTGTAATAAAAAATACTTTAAAATATGACAATATTGTGTTTTTTTTAATGAATGGCGTCTTCTTCTTATTCTTAAATTTCTGTATTAAAACTGTTTTTCTATACATTTTTCTGATTGGGGAATTTTAGGGGTCTTTTTACTATGTGAAACTGTATATCTTATAAATCTCAAGCTCTATGTATGATCTTAAAATTCAACATACATTCACGATAAAGTTTCAGTGTTATAACTTGGTTTAATATATTTTAACTATTATATGCTTGAAATTGAAATCAGTTTCTCAAGTTCAAGTATAGAAGAAAACCCGCACTGCTTCTCACCATATCGTTGAGTTGATTTTCATTAATTTTGACTGATCTTTTGTCTTACACTGCTGGCATATTTCGCCACTATTCAAATATTTTCGCGTACCCACAAAAGTCCGGGTACGTACCCCTGGAGGTACGCGTATCCCACGTTGGGAACTGCTGCTCTAGTGTATTGGGAAAATGACTGACACCTTAGTCCATGCGGCCAGCGAGGCAGGTGCGAGTATAATTAATATCCATTCTTGAAGGAACGGCTATGTCACGTACAGCATGTATGAAAATACTAATGCTAATTATAATGGTTGGCGCCACCATCGCGATTATGACGTCAGTGAAAGGAAGGAATGTTATTTTGAAATTGGAACTCTCACCTCAATGTCGACCGGTGGGACTACCACGCAACGTGTTATATAACTGACCATCAAAATTCTTGGGCCATTCTAATAAGCAAGGTCATATCTACATAACCTTTTAAATATTGAGTTGGGATTGCATAGGCATCTGCTTTGACCAAGCTTATCAGCAAGGAAAATATACTCTACTTTTTAATATCGGGATAGGATTACATAAACCTATGTTTGGGATTTTATAGTCAGCAAGAAATTATCTACGTTCCTTTAAATAACGAGCTAGGATTTGATCAACCGGTGGTTCTCAAAGGGGGTGCAGCCAAAAATATTAGGTAATTAATAGGCCTATATATATTTTTAGAGCCATGCCTTACTACCCATGTGGGCTATACGCATATATAATTGCTCTAATGTGCCAAGGATGAGAAAGGTTGAACTTGAAGAAAGTGTATCTACATTCGCATGGCAAGAGAGTGGAAAACCATTTAGAAAAAAATCACCCTTGATATACCCGACCGAAATTCGAACCTTTATCTCCCAGTCATCACATGTGGTTCTCCGCCTCATTACCCCCCATGCGAGGAATTATAAAGTGACCAAATAAACTTAATGTAGGTTTTCAAAGTCTTATATTTCAGGCATGGCAAGGGCCGGTCAACATTCCTGAGCGACAGCCTCCTTATCCCACTCGTGTTCTTCGAGGGACGACTGTAGCCGAGAAGGGCTACCCCCTACGCTAAGACAAGCTCTACCTAACACCAAGAGAATTGGACGAGGAAGGAAGATGGGTGAATTTTTATTTTTAAAGGACTAGACCCAATATTCGGATGAAGAGAGCTGTGTACTGGCAGGCTTAAGGGAAGGGGAGATATGGATAAAGTGAGTTATTATTTAAGTTTTTATATCAAAACAATATTTTGGTTAAAATAAATCAAATATTTCTCCGGTAGAAACATCCGTTTAAGGATTTAATGGAGAAAGTGAAATATTCTTAGCGTACTTTACGGAGCTCTGTTCCGAACAAAAAACAAAATATTTTACTGTTGTACAGAGAGCTTAATTTTCTTAACGTGGTGATATCAACAGTTCTTGAATATATGTCAAGAGTGTCCTGGAATTCAACTATAATTGATTTCTTCTTCATTTAAAATCTTTGTCATCTGATGCCGCTATGCTCATGATAGATATTCAAAGACTGTTGCTACCACAGTGTGAAGAAAATTAAACTCTATGTTTTTAATGAAGCAATATTTTATTCATTTAGATCAAAAAGAGTGTTGTTATAAGAAGTGCAAAAACACTGGCCTTTTCTCGTGTTCCATAAATCCCCACCTTAATAGCGTCAACATATTCATCAACTAACATAAACTGTACAGGATTCAAGTCCTCTACATCTTCGAAGAGACCCCCCAGAAGGACTTCCCAGCTACACTGTCCCTTGGCTCAGAGGCCTTTTACAGTGCAACCACTGATATCCATCAGGGCCGGAACCTTTTCACCGGCCGTGGACCGAAGTCCACGAGTGCAATTCCGGGTACTAGGGCACCCGAAAAAACCAGTACCAGCCCTTCAATGCCAGCCTGCCTTGGGTAACTTGAGAAAAAAAACCCTCGACTGGGACTGGATGGAGGGAGGAGTTGTCTCCTCCTACTGATCTCCCAATAACGAGGAAGTCAGGAGCTCAGCTTCCAAACAGTCGTCTCCGCAATTTCTTTGTCAAAGGCCCCAGAAATTTTATCATCCAACATTTTGGCCACCGCCCCTTCAGCACCATTTTTGAGACCAACTGCCCGGAGTTGCCCTGACCAGCTATCCCCACTACACGGGTACGCCTTACCAACCACTTAGTGTATGTCGAGAAGCCCCACTCCTCACACACAGATTACCTTGTCGGGGTCTTAACTATGTCGGACCCCAATGTCCGTCACATTTCCCAGGGGTCACCTCGTGGAGGTTCCCCGACAGGATCTTTAGAGCTATGTCAGTACCAGAAGGTGGCAAAGATAGTCTAGTGCTCGTTTATATGAAACGTGCGCGGGCCTAGATCACGTCCCGGCCATCTTACGTCGGGCCGGTCCCTTACGACTGAGCACCGTGACCCCCACTATCAGGATTATTAAAATACCTGGGTAAAAAATTATACAGTTGGTAGGGGGTGAAAAAATAAGTACTTCCACGTAATGAACATGTGGTCGGTGACGCCAAATTGCGGCGCTACGATACGTCAAATTTGTCACCGTGCGCACCTGAGGGGTAGGCAACACATTCAGCACGCCATGCAAACCAACACAACACAGGCATCTCCACCAACAACCACCATATTTTTAAAAGAATCAGCAATTATTCCTCAATGGTGCTTGTTGTCAGGCAATTCAATGACTGTTACGAATCATAATATTTTCACAACACTAAACTCTTGCTGTGTGTTACCTGATTCTGTGGCGTTGTTAGTTAACGCGATAGTCGTGATGAACTATACCACTGAGTAATAGTAGATCGAGGTTCGAATCTCGTTCGGGTGAAATGGGTTTTTTCTAAATGGTTTTCCACTCTCTCCCCATGCAAATGCAAATCTAAATTTAACCTTCCCAATTCCTAACATTTTAGCGTAATTATTACTTAAGCTAATAACGGAAATGGGTGGTAAGACGTGGTGCTAAATAATAATAAAATATTATGTTCTGAAAATTGATGAGTTGTCTAACCCCCCCTCCTCACCCCCCCCCACAAGTGCACAACAACGTCAAATTTGACGTATCGTAAAGCCACCATTTGACAACCTGTATAAATGTTCACCTTGTGATCTAAATAATCTGTATATTAGAGATGGGTCCAATCCTGTATTTATCAAATCCTAATCTTCATTTTTCTTTAGAATATCGAATCCAAATTTGAATCCTCGAATATTAATAAATATACAATTTTGGTTAAATGTAAAATATTTAAAATTTAATTTAAAAAAATGTTAAGCTATGGTTCCATTAGTTATATCAATACAATATTGTTCTTTTTTTATAATGTTGTTACCATCGCAGCTATACTAGTCTCTATACTGTAATTATTTTTACCAATTTGTTAAAATGGTTATTTCTAAGTCAGGGTTTTCATAATAATTTGTATTTGAGATAACCTTTATTATTTTTATTTTTACGGATCTCGTATCTCTTGAATACCATTTTGTATATAATTTATATATAATGGTATTTAATTGGTTAATGTATTCATTGATAAGTGTAGAGGAATGCTTGTGAGGACGTGGTTATTGTACTAATGGACAAGGTGTATGCGAGAGTTCTGATATATGCAGATGATGCCGTATTAATGTCTGAGAGTGAAAGTTAGTTGCAAAATTCATTAACTCGGTTAGATGTAATACAATAAATACAATCGGTTAGATGTGGTGAGATGTGGAATGGATCTTCGTATAAATGTATCCAAAACTAAGGTGATAAATTTTGATAATTGCTCAGGAAATGACTGTCAGCTTAGTAAAAATGGAAAACTGTTAGAACAAGTGAATGATTTTATATATCTGAGCAGAATGTTCTGTAAAAATGGAAGAATAGATTGTGAAATCGACAGATGGGTGAATACATTTCGGGGAATAGTTGAATTTATTTGGACTATTGCAAAGAATGAATTAGAAAGATGGTAGCAAATAAATCTGTGTTAACACCAACATTGTTGTATGCATGTGAAGCGTGGATTTGTCAGGAGAATCACAAAGTAAGTTAAATGTATTTGGAATTAGATATTTAAGAAATGTATGTGGACAATCTCGTATGGACCGAGTCAGCAATGAATGGATGCGGTTTGAAAGGGAATCCGATAGGTAAATGTGAAAAAAGCATCTTACGTTGGTTTGGGCATGTTGGGAGAATGATTGTTGATTGAGTGACAAAGAAAATATATTAAGCCAGAGTATGCGGATCAAAAGGATGGAGTAAACCATGTAAGACATAGCTAAGTGTTTGGCCTGTGGATGTATGTGTAAAAAAAGAATATCTTTAAGATTTTTTAGAATAAAATAGCATGTGTGACTCGATGTATGGATGTTGTTGAAGCGAAGGTAGTATGCAAGGATAGGAAAATGTGGGGAAAGTTAGTGAGGATGGATCAAGTACGCAGTTGTTTTTCAAGCTCTTTGCACAGTTTCTTACCTAGGCCGTAAGGGAATGCCGAGGTTAGGTACAAATTTATTTGATAGTTTTAATAATGTTAGTTTCTAAGACGTTGTTTCTTAAATAAACATTAGAACTAAGAAAAGAAAAACTTATGGTAGGGCAAGTGATGTTATGAAGAGATTGCGTTTATCATCCTACGAAACCAGACCTGAATGTAAGTGATGTATATTTAATTGTTTTGGCGTTATATGTAATTTAATTTTATAGTGTCTACAGTTGAACAAACTCACATTTATGAGGTCATATATATCACTTCATGCAATAAAAAACCTATGCTCCAGGCAACCAGAAGAAACAACCAGATTTCACGATAAGGCCTTCACATACAAGGTTGGGTCTGTTCAGGATGGACGAGATAAATAAATGGCTGTATGTCTAAAGGTATTTGTGTCACCTCATGGATTTTCTAAAAGAAAAGAAGAGAACTTCAGAAATAGTTAAAAATCACTGGTAAATCACAAAAAAAAAAGATAGGGAAATATGACCACTAGCAGTCCCATTTTATTTTTAAAAATAATTCCTTTTTTAAGTGAGTTAGGGGTTTGCATTTTTGATTTCAAACAAAAAATACCCGAGCTAAATTCAAACAAATTGATATATTTTTAACCTACTCTCATTATTTTGTTCTATGTCTACATAGTATAAATATTCAAATTTAGTTCAGCTTCTTTTTTAATCATTGCGTCTTACTACCTGTTTGGGTTATATGTTTATGTACTAATTACGCTATTGGGCCAAAGATAAGTAAGGTTGATTTCAGATAAGGTGCACCCTCATTTGTGAGTGGATAGAGAAAGGGAAAGATAGAGTGGGAAGTTATCACTAAATAATTATCCTTGGTAAACACTATTGGAATCGAACCACGATATAACGTACGCAGGTGGTATCTCTACCTTGAATTATTCAATATTGACCATACTCTTATATTTTATTTACTAATGTAAATATAGCCATCACTAGTTAGTTTGTTTCAAATAAACCCGTGTCTGAAGAAACAAAGGAGCCGACAGGAGAACATGTCTTAGCCTCTCCTAGGCTTTGTCTGTCCCAGGTAATATATCAGACATAGCCTAAAAGAGACTAGGTCAAGCTATCCATAGCAGCAACATCGGCGGTTTGTCTATAGAAGACTACGTCATCTTGTCAACAGTGACCACATCCGTGGATCAGTCGGTTCACATCTAGTGAAGAGTAAGGAAGAAAGAAGACAATCGAGTTAAAAAAAAATCCTGGTGTGTATTATTAGCTTTAGAACACTCTAGTAGTCTTACAGCCTTTAATACCCTCAAAATTATTCCTCTTTAGTTGTATAAGGAAATAAATACTATTCATTCTCTCTTCGTGTCCAACTAACTAGTTTATACTTAAGTGGGCACTTGGCAATAAATCAATACAAGAGGAAACCAATAATTCACTAGGCAACAAGGCAACTCCGGCAACAACATACCCGTTGGGCAACAAGGCGGCACAGGCAACAATTGGCTCAGCCCGGAGAGAGCATATATTTTCCATTTCAAATGCTAGAATGTTCAAATATTTTTGTTCGGTGACTACAGCATACCTTGTAACAGCTATATTTTTTGTTATCTAAAATAAAAATGTTTTGCCCCAAGTTTCCTAGCTTTGCATACATTTTGTAGTATTAGGCACTTTTTGTTTGAAATTTATTGATATTTATTTTTCTCCTTTGGAGAAAAGAAAAATCTTTGCTCAGTTCTAAAAACAAATCTTGTCCAGCGATTTTTATTTTGTCAACGCATCTTATTACATGTTCGGGCATGATAATTATTTTAATGGGGGTAAGGTATCAATTTAAGGTAAGTCTACTTGTATTTGTTTGGAAAGAGAGTGGGAAAAAATTAAGGAAAACCATCGTCAGTAGACACGTCCGGGACTCGAACCCCGATCTCCCCCGTCGCTAGCAGGCCAGTCTAAAACGAGATTTATACCTTACATCATTCGATCACTGAGGTGTGTCGTCGCTGGTTGTTTTACTAACGTAAGTGTTTGCAAATCATTGATATTTGATGACATGAAGGACGTATTACAGTGGAAGATCTCAACCAACACATACGACGCACCCACTAGACCCCTTCAGGTAGGATTCGAACCTAAGCCTCTTAGAAATTATATTCTTTTAAAGCCCTCAGAATATAGGACAAAACCAACCAAATGCACATTGATTTGAGTGGTTGTGGCATTAGCCTTCAAAAACCTCTGTTATTTGTTATGTTCTAATTTATCCATAGTTTCTCGAATTGTAATTCCTATATATTATGTAATATTCTATAATCTAAATATAATCTACATATAAAATAAAACTCACACACCCAGACCACATGTTGCGAACGTACGGGTCTTTTACGGCTAACCCCAAACACAGCCCTGATTATTCAGTGTTTATCAAGAAATAATATAATATAGGCCCTATATAATTTTACCTACCCTCTAAGATGTATTAATGTATCCCCGGGGCTGTGCGTGCCCCAGGTTGAGTACCACTGATTTAGAGGGTCTAAAATGTAAATACACTCGGTTAAACTTGAGAATTAACAGCCTTACCTTGAATGATTTAATACACTATTGTGGGCCTATTTTATAAGTTACATTATAGAGGATCTACGCAATGCAATTAAACTAAATTAGTTTAAAAATTACATCTGGGGAATGTAATCGAACCCGAGACCTTTTACCTGGTAAAATAAAGGTAGGCAGTTGCCTTCTAGGGTAAACGGAGTGCACTTGGAGTAAAACATTTTACTCTAATATTGTACGTTTACCACTAGGGTTATTCACCTATTAATGTAATAAGTAAGGATAAGTAGGGTACAACAGCTTAGAGAGAGGTGGTGAAACCACAGTAATAAATGGATTGTGGAAAAATAGCCCCATTGGATCTGGCTGAGATTCAAACCTTGGCCTCTTCGTCATCTGTGATTCAATTGACTGCAACTCAGCTCGGTACAACGGTCAGAGGATCAAATATTTTATAAGTAAATCATGTCCCGTGTCATACATAGCATTATAGCTCCAGCCCGTTTTACTTTATTTAGGTGACCTGGCGGTCTAGGGGTAAGGTGTCACCAGACTTCTGTAATGGCGGCCGGGGTTCAATCCTCGGTCCCGGCACAGATTTATCTGATTAACAAACCCTTCCTTCACCTCTGACAAGACATCTTGTTAATGTGGGGAATGCCAGGCCTCCACCGTGGTTCGGATTCCACGTTAAACTGTAGGTCCTTCATTTCATCTCACAATCACCCTACCATTACACATTAGCGTAAGTGCGTATAACCCGAATGGGTAGTAAGACGTGGTGCTAATAATAATAATACTTTATTTAATGTGATACTAATTATAACAGACCAGCTTCGGTGGCAGCGTGATCTAAAGCGCTACTCTTGTAGTAGACTAGACTACTGATGACGAGGAGATCTAGGTTCGCATATCGGTTAGCTATATGGAGGGTATTTTTTTAAAATGTTTTTTCACTCTCCCTCCCCGCAAATGTTGGTACACTTCCTCTTCCCAATCCCTTAAACCACTAACGTAATAAGTACATAAACGTATAACCCAAACGGGTACTAAGACGCGGTTAAAAGAAAAATTCCATGATGCCAGTAAATGGGGAATTGGGGTCTAAAGAGCTTTAATCTTGAGCAATCTGCAGAAAATTAATCTCTATGATTGTACTGGAGCAATATTTGATTTAATGTGAAAAAATATTTTCTATAAAAAGTATAAAAAATCTAATCTTTCCTCTCGTCTCCTTCATCCCTATCTTATTATTATTATTCTTAGCCCACACCACTTTGTCTAAAGAGCAGAGAAGGAGGAGGGTAGTTTAAAGTAAATGTATCGTATTAAATTTTGACTCCATTAATAGTCAAATACAGCCCTCAAAGCCTAATGCTGGGATTCAACCCCCTGCACTTCGGAGGAGCAAAGTAATAACTCCTTCATTAGTTCGGTCTCTATTGATTAAATATATAACTAGGGTTGAATGCTTTCAAAGCTAGTTTCTTTTGAAATTATTCACAAACTGTCGATACATTTTCCAATGTCTTGAACTATCTAACTTGAGGGTACATATTATGTAAGGGTTGTTTTTAAATAAATGAACAAATATTCGCCTAAAGGAGACAACTCAGCTAGTTGGTTAATGAGACTCAAGGCTTTTATTTGCAGGATATATAAGGACATCCATAATTTACATAAATATTGAAGACAACTGACTATTTTAAATAAGAAAAATGCTACACTGTATTTATAAGAGTGTATATTGACTTCCTAAAAAAATACATCTACGCTACTTTAGACGTGAACTATAATATGTCCCGGTGACGTGAGATCGACATTAGAATTCCAGGTGAGTGTTTTACGTTTATATTTATTTGAGATATTTAACGTGCACTTTCTGTATCGACTGTTTATATCAGCACACGATAATTTCTATGAGTGAGAGCGAAAAGATCCTACCAATTTTACAGGGAAAAGGTGTTTTCCCATAACTTTCATGGTTCTTTTACATGCCACAATTAGCATGTAACCGTTGGCTCTACTTTCCTACTGAAGGGTGTTATGCAACGAATATTATTGCTCAAGAAAAAAATGGTCGACTCCGGGTGAGCTTGAACCCACAAACATTGGATCCTGGGGACGAGAACTTTACCTAAAGACCACCGAGGCTAAAAGCAATATTTCTCAACGGCAAGTTTTTATTAATAGTTTCCCATTTTCTCCTGAAAAATGCGGATACATTGTCCCTAAATTAAACCTTCCTCATCACTAACCCTATAAAGTAATTATTACAAGGGTGTACAACCCCAATTGATAGTAAAACGTGGTGCTAAATAAAAGTGATGTGCTTGATATTAATTAATATAATTCCTAGAAGATACGAAGAGAAGTTGATCCTCTCCTCGTGGAAGAAATGTTTCAGCAAATTGAAGCACATCGCCGGGGCAACTGGATATAAACACTCTATTTTTAGTACCCACTTTGAAACAGGCCAGTAGACTACGAGCCAACTGTAGAAGTGGTTTACCTTGAAGAGGTCAAGCTTGCAACTTTTTTTTTTGTCTTTAGTCAATTAAAACGAAACACACACGAATCAATGGTATCAGAGAGCCAATTAAAAAAATATTATAGTTTGTTTTCACAGACAACTTACATTAAATAAGGTTAAATATTCCTACACAGATGAATGGTAAGACCTTGTTACATCATATCATTGGAATATTTACAAGAAAGCTTTAAAAAAAGGATCAGGGAGGAGCAAATGATGGTCTTCTGTAAATTACAGTGCGGCAGGGGAGTGGTTTCAAAGAAAAAAAAATCAAAAATATATTCTACTTAAACAAAATATTTAAACCACCTTGACCAATATCTTAACTAACTTGTGTGAACCACAGGGCTTACCATATTTCATTGAATTTTGGAATTCTTTTAGGCATCATTTTAGTTTAAAATTTATAAATTTTGTAATATTTTTATAATTTCAAAACTTTATAAATAAAGTTCATTTTATATATCTCGCCTTCTCTCCTCGACTCTTTCTCCCAACAACTCTCCTTTTCTCTACCCTCCATTTTATACTTTATTCTCTCTACTTCGCCTTTATTTATTTCCCCCTCCTCATCAATTTATCGCCATTTTTATCTTTTTCCACTAAATATCTATGCTGATATGTTTTTTAAAAGTCTTTTTAACATTTCAAATTTATAGCTGACACAAATGACTAAACCCATCTGAACTTTTTTTTACACAGTTGTAAATTCACTTGAAATTATTTATTGTATATTTGCATCTTGTATTGTTTATGGTATTGTGAGTGTAGATCTGCCCCAACAGTTATTCTGTCAATAAATTTGTTTTGTGTGGAAAGTTTTAAAATTTTATGAGAATAGTATAAGGAACGTCATACCTTCTAGTTTGTCATATTATTTCTCGCAGCTTTTTTTTCACTCTACTTTATAACTTTATTTGCCTGAATCACAAAATATCTGTGCTTTTTATTCAGCACCAGGAAATTTCTACCTAAGTATAGTCGCTGCTCTAGAGTATATTCACTAGCTGTGAAAAAAAAATAACTATCTCACGGGAATTGCAAAGATAAATAAACAAAAAGTTTGCTTGAAATTCGTTGACCTGGTGGTCTAGGAGTAAAGTGTCAGACTTCTGTGCTGGCGGCTGGGGTTCAATCCTCGGTCCCGGCACAGATTTATCTGATTACCAAACCCTTCCTTCACCCCTGACAAGACATCTTGTGAATGTGGAGAATGTGAGGCCCCCACCATGGTTCGGATTACACGTTAAACTGTAGGTCCTCCATTTCATCTCACAATCACCCTACCATTACACATTAGCGTAAGTGCGTACAACCCGAACGGGTAGTAAGACGCGGTGCTATAATTTGCTTGAAAGTGGAACAAATCTGCTATTGTATTATTATACTACTATAAAGCCACATGGCTGACTCACTCACTGACAGTAATGTCTACACTCTTCCAGATGAGCTAGAAACTTGGCAAACCTATAGCTTGCAGTCTGTAACTGACGGGAAAATTACAAACAGTTAAAAAAATTAATTTTTAAAGCCCCGAAAATATTCAAAATGGTGGAGCAACTATAAAGTCGGTGCGGACCTTTCTTTGGGGGTCTCTTGTGTCTAAACGGTAAGACCTGTCAAAAATGGGTTCTCAAATTACATTATTTTATATCCACTTGCAAAGAAAAACCACCGCGGCTTTGGGGGTAGAGCCCCCAACGGGCAAAGCGAGTACTACTATAAAGCCACACGGCTGACTCACTCACATTAATGTTTACCGGTTCCAGATGAGCTAGAAACTTAAAATTTAGCAAACTTCTAGCTTCTAACCTGTAACTGACGAGAAAATTACAAAACTTAAACACTTTATTGTTAACCCCCGGGAAAAAAAAAATAAATTTCGGAGGAACTTTAAAGTCAGTGTGGACCTTTCTTTGGAGGTCTTTTGGGGCTAAACGGTAAGACCTATCAAAAGAACTCTGGAATTACATCAGTTTACACCACTTGCAAAGAAAGCCCACTGGAGGTTTGGGGGTGGAGCCACCAACGAGCAAAGCGAGTATATTACACAACCTTGATGCAACTGGGTCTTTTGATATCTCGAGGTTTCACTCTGCGTATTATCGATGTATCGGTTCGACCTTGTTGACTTGGTAGAGTGTACTGCAACCTAGTAGTTGTTTAAGTAACCATTCTTGGTACTTGATTTTTAATTGCTGTAAGATAGCAGCACTATGTAGCTGCATGTTGAGATCTTGAATCCGAGGAGCTTATATGCAGGATGAGCTAACAAATGTATAAAGTGCATGGGCACCCATATATCGGTAATAAGGGAAGCGAAGCCCCTCCTTATTACTCTGCAGTACTAATTTTTTGGTTAATTTTTCTGATAAATATTTTTTTTTTATTTCTACAATTAAATTTGATCTTTTTGTTAAGTTTTCAGGAGTATATTTTTGTTGTTGCTAAAACTGACTTTTTAAACTCATAAAGATCAGAACTACGTTCAGATGCTCTAAGAGTTCCTCCTGTAAGTTTTAATTCCTGAAATTTTCTCTTGAGGAGGCAATCCCCCCGACAGCAACAGATGGAAATCTATTCTACCCCCTCATTGGGAAAATCCACATTGGCGCGCTTGATAAAGAGTTAGCCTTTTATCAAGCCAACGTTGAATCTGATTTAGTTTTTTTTTTAAACGTGGGCGGAATTTACACACTTTTGTTCGCCCAATTCGAATTTTTACTTTAAAATAATAATAATTTAAAAGAAAATCTATTAAATATCTACTAATTTATTTTTAACGTTGAGTTTTACTATCCATTCGGGCTATACGCCTACTACTAATTACACTAATATGTTAGGAATTAAGAAGTTTGAATTTAGAATAATTGTACCCGCATTTGTGTGAAAAGAGATAGGAAAACAATTTAGAGAAAACCGCCACCATTACGCCTGACTGAGATCGAACCTCAATCTCCCCATCTTCGGCATTCTAGTATACTGTGGGACTATCACCCTAAACCATGAGGCCAATGAAACTGGTTATATTTGTTAATTAAATAATCTGATAAATATTTACTACTAAACCAGATGGATCAGAGGGATCATGAACATCCTAGTAATCTGGTGGATGTACCTTTTGAGAAAATACGAATAAAATCTTAACTAACCCGGCAACGTTCCACCAGAGTTTTTTTATAAGACTTTTCAATGTAGAAAATATAGAACAAATATAAATATCAATTAATATACATTTTTATAATTCTGATTTATGTTATATCATTGATTAGTAATTTTATTAACGTTGTTTGAGAGATTTTTATGTATGTGTATTCCAAGTTTGTTCAATATTATTAATTGGATCAAAAGATAAAACAATAAATTGGCTTTAATATTTTTTAACTATATATTTTATTCATCGAGAAACACAACATATAATCTTCATACTACCAAGTCACCACTTTGTTTCGAAATATAACACGAATTTTAAAACTTAAAAAAAAAAAAAAAAATTATGGGATATTTGACCGCGAGAGTGTGGTCACCATGTATGTGGACTCTTAGCCGTTCTGTGGCTCATTTAAACCTAATCAACCAGACTATGGCGACCATAGAAACAGTTCCTCTTTGAGGAATAATACTTATGGTACTACCAGGAGTCGAACCCGGCACTTCTAGATCAGTATCAAGGGGCGCTGGCCACTGGACCAGGAGACTGACACTCCTGTAGGTACTTAATTGTACTTTTACCTGTATCAGTGGTCGTTGGTCTAAGATGTCCCTCTGGCAACATACTGGACTGATAATTACTTTGAAGATCGGGGCTAGAATCCCGGCTGGAGGTATTGAAGATGGCTTTTACTTTCTCATATCAATAATAAATATTGTAATTGTATGTTTATAAACTCAAATAGGGGGATTTTGCAATTCGTCCCCATGTCTGTCTGTCCCTGACACTAGATCTGAAACTGTTTGATTGATTTTGTTCAAACTTAATTTCTAGATTTTATAGGGCTAATACCTTGGGACTTTTTTGATGTTGACCTTAGCTTTAAATTTAATGGTAGTTTACCGATGAGTAAGTTTTTTTTAGTTCCAAATACTCGTATTTTGAAAGTGGCTATAGTGATTTTCTTTAAAATGGGAAGCAAGGTAGTGTTTGAACTCCAAAATAACACTGTATACGTGACTTTTGGGTTAAAAATTCGTTAAAAGGGTAGTTTATTGATGAGGGATTTTCAAAAACTCAAACTATTTTCAAAATGTCTCAAACCAATTTGCTCAAAATGTTTATTTAGGGAGTGATTGACATGAAAAAAATCTCTATACTTTTTTAATTTGGAGGGGAGGGGGGGGCGGCGGGGTTGAATTTGTCCAAGGGTAGTTTATTGATGTGTTTTTTTATGTTTCCAAGAGGTTTGGTTTAAAATAGATATCTGTTAAGTTATTTACATTATAAATAATTATATGATCAAGATATAAAATAATTATCTCTTTATATATACGTATATATAGATTTATATATATAATTTTTATTTTAGAAAAATAAACATACATTATTAATAATGTAAAATAGACCTCCCATACCAATTATGAACAAAATCGTCAGAGGTGATTTAAAAAACAATCAAATTGTTTATTATTATTATTATCATTAATTAAATATTTTTTTATTTTGTAAAATTGTACCAAAAAAAGTTCTGATAATTTTTCTAAAACCAATGTTGTGGGTGGAATATTTTCCATGATCAATAACAATGTATGTTTATTTTTCTAAAATAAAATAATAATTTAAGGGTAGTTTACACACGTAAAATTATAGTAAATTTGAAATGTTTCAAAATTGGCCTAAATATTGAGCTAAAAATGAGTATATGCAAGATAGTTTTCACTATAAATAAGGATGAGTTTTTATGTTTGCAAATTATTAATAATTTCAGTGTAGTCTACAAATAACTTAGTTTTGAAAATTTGAAATTTTCTAAACATATTTGAGCAATTTATATATATATATATATATATATCAAATATGCTTAGAAAATTTCAAATTTTCAAAACTATATATATATAAATTGCTCAAATATATTTAGTAAATTTCAAATATATATATATATATATTTGAAATTTACTAAATATATATAGATATATATATATATATAGAGAGAGAGAGAGTGTGTGTTTAATGCAATTAGCATGATGATATTTTATTTTATGAGGAACACTTGCTTAAGCGTATTTTACTGAAATCCTATTTTTGAAAAAGAAATTTAAAGCTACAATAAACAATATGAGAAAGTATGTGCGATTGTGTGGTACAATTTTCTGAAATGAGGTTTTCCCCTTCCTCAATGCAAATGAGAGTATATTTCCTTTAATTATACCCTTGTCATCCTTGTCCCTTTAGTGCAAACATGAGAATAGCACGAACGGAGATTAAGACGCGGTTCACACACACAAATAATAGTGTTTTTGAGATATTTTTTCTATGTGTCTCTGGAATTTCAGTAGTCACGTTAGCTGAATTAATTTTCAGGTCAAATTTGCCCAAAAATATATAAATATTTTCCTGAAAATATCATTACAATACAACTTTCCCCCCTCTTGTTTCGGATTATCGTATTTCTCTGAAGTGTGTGCAATGGCCTCATAGACTAATACTATACTGCCGATGACGGGGAGATAGGGGTTAGAATCCCGTTTGGGCTTACTGAGAGGTTTTCCCCCCCTAAAAGATTACCCACTCTCCCTACATGCAAAAACGCGTATATTTTCATTGAATCCAACTTTCTTCATCCCTAACACACTATCGTAATTAGTTGACGTTATGCCTACTGATAGTAACACGTAACGCAAAAAAAAAGTAGGCATGTTAGCTCATGAATCAGAATCAGAGGATTTACCTTGAAACAAGTAGTATCTTATTTTATTCACGAGTGACCCTCAAGTCTACATTTTCTAGAAAAGGTCAGTCGCAAAGGATCCTTAAGACGTCTAAGAGGCTCGTTCACAGGAGGACGGACGGTTGAATGAAAACAACCTTCAAGGTAAATAACGGTCCAATGCACACCGTTCAAGAGAGGTGTCAACAGATCGTGCGTGTAATGTTAAGTAGCCATTTTACGAGCGTAATATATTGAAATATTTTTCATATTAGATGATATTTAAAAACCATTTGATACACAGTGACCCCCTTAAGAAGACAGCTTGCTTTTAAACGCTTTGCATTACTCGATTGCCAAAATCAGCCTCTATGATCAGACCGTATAAAATAGTCTTTTTTTTCGACCTGTGTTACACGTATTTTCGGGCGTTTGAGTTGTATTTATTAGGGTTAAAGTGGGAGTGTTGGGAACTTTAGTTTATAGCAGTGTTTTTGCAGTGTTTAGAGCAAAACATTGTTTTGGCCAAAATAAACAAAATTTTGCTCCATTAGAGACATAGATTTTTTTTTTTTTACATAGTGTTATCAACAGTTCTTGGATAATATATTTTATACCTATAAATATGATACACGTCCGACACCTTAGTTAAGTCAGTAGCATGTATGTTTAATGAGATAGGGGTACCTGGTTCGATTCCTGGCATGGCCGAAAAATTTATCATTGGTGAAATGTGGGCTTACCCTTTCACAGTGATGAATTAACGTCAGGAGACTGGAAGTTGTGCCTGTCCTAGTCTTAGTTAGGTTATAAGTCAAATGAAGCTACAACAGGCCTAGTAAGCTGCCAGTGGGAAAAAGTAACGGATGTAAATAAGTATAATGCATTATATAATGTTTTCTTTCTAGAGAAATAAAGATTTTCTTATCCCCATGGACGTGACATAATAGTTTTTATCGTTTACAAAGAGCCTCTTTTTGTTTATTAATACACTCGACACCAAGGCTATCAACGTCTTATTCTAAGGGGAATGCAGTTTGGAGGAAATGCATATTCATTAGCATGAAGATGGCATGGGGAAGCCACTGTGACAAGTCACAGATCTAAAACCATTTACAGTTCACTTGGCAGAGATTCGAACCTTGACATCCCCCTCACCGGTAATTCAGTACGTTGAAGGTTTGACGCCTTGAACCGTGTGCTCACATGTGTGGGTTTGATCCTTCTTAAGTCCATGAAAGAGAAGGATTCAAGAAAATAATTGTATTCCCAAAGAGGTGAGAGATTTCTTTCGCACTCAAGCGTGTGAGCATTACAAGAGATGGGGTGACCTGGCGGTCTAGGGGTAAGGTGTCAGACTTCTGTGCTGGAGGTCCCAGGTTCAATCCTCGGTCCCGGCACAGATTCATCCGATTACCAAACCCTTCCTTCACCTCTGACAAGACGTGTATTAATCATAACTTGTGAATGTGTGGAATGCCAGGCCTCCACCGTGGTTCGGAAGTGGTTCGGATTCCACGTTAAACTGTAGGTCCTCCATTTCATCTCACAATCAGCCTACCATTACACATTAGCGTAAGTGCGTATAATCTCAACGGGTAGTAAGACGCGGTGCTAATAATAATAATAATAATCATCATCATCATCATCATCATAATCATACAAGAAATGACAAAGTTTCCATTCTCAAGGAAGGAGTTGACAGCAGGAAATCAAGGAGGAAAATGTATTCTTTAGATGGGTAATTTTTCTTACCCTATGAATAAATAAAGGCTAAGAAGTATCCTGGATTGTTTTTATTTTGAAGAAGGGAGCGGTTCTTTACCAAATCACGACCTCGAGGAAAATACGAAAAGATACTCGTTTTAAATAATGGAGAAGGAGAAGATATGTTTACAGATAGGAACGTTAGAGAGCTATTATATTTATAAGAGATACGTGAGGTGTGAGAAAGTAAAAGTGATAGATACCTAACTTCCCCCCCTCCTCTCCCTCCTTCCTCTCCCCCCCCTCCCGCCGCACCCCTATTCATAGGGCTGCAATCATTCCTACCTTAAGCAACGTGAAAAATTAGATTTACATTTCTTTCTTTAGGCAAGATAGATATTTTATCTTGCCAGTCAGCATTATGAACTAAAGATGTACAATACAATATTAATATGAAGTCAAATAGAAATGTTACTAAATCTACTTTTACGTATTCATTCTAAAAATCATATTATTTGAAGCTTTCACGTTTGATAGATATCATCAAAACCTATAAGATAACAATAATGATGTAGATAAATATTATCAATGTTTGACAGCAATAAATATGTTTGCATTTTATTAGAGGCTCTTTATATATTATTATTATTATTAGCACCTCGTCTTACTACCCGTTCGGGTTATACGCACTTACGCTAATGTGTAATGGTAGGGTGATTGTGAGATGAAATGGAGGACCTACAGTTTAACGTGGAATCCGAACCACGGTGGAGGCCTGGCATTCCCCACATTCACAAGTTGTGATTAATACACGTCTTGTCAGAGGTGAAGGAAGGGTTTGGTAATCGGATGAATCTGTGCCGGGACCGGGGATTGAACCCCGGCCGCCAGCATAGAAGTCTGACACCTTACCCCTGGACCGCCAGGTCACCCTCTTTATATAAAAATTGTACTTTTTGTACTGTACATATTTCTATCTTATTTATTTTTACATCCACATTGTTACCAGCCTGTGGTCTGGGTCAGCACAACATCCAGTCCCCGCCCGTTAATTCAACACTGTGAAAGGATAAACCCACATTTAATCAATGATCTATTTTTCAGCCATGCCGGGAATCGAGCACGGCACCCTTAGCTCAGTTGACAGACACGCTACCGACTGAGCTAAGGTATCGGAAAAATGTCTATACAAAGACATAAAAGTTACCTATTGAACGAAAATAAGACAACTTTACTTTGTGAGTGCATTTTCTTACTGATTCAAGGTCCCTAGTTTATTATTATTATTATTATTATTATTATTATTATTATTATTATTATTATTATTATTATTTGTGGAGTCTAAACAGTAACAGTGCGACTCTAGGACCTATTTGCAATTTCTGGTAAATAAACAGCCTGGGCTCTGGTTGTTGTCCTAGTATTTGAATAATTTATGATAAGACGCTTATAGCTGACACGTTTGCACAAGGGATCGCACAAACTATGTTACATAAACATTCCAAGTATTACGGAGGTCAAATGAATACAGTGAGTGTGTGTTTAGATAATTAGTCATAGTTATTAATAATACTACTGCCTGCAAATTAAGACGTGATTTACACATAAGATGTATGACTTGCCTTCTGAATTACCAGTAATAAAATACTTAGAGACACACATTATAGTTAGTTATTTGAAAAGATAATACAGACACATTTTATGTCAAGGATGTCTAACACTTCAGCTGAATACCTCCGGCTAGTTTCCGTAGGGCCTAAAGAACCTTCACGTCACAGTTAAAATTGAAATCAAGGACTTATAAATGTTGGGTCGATTGCGCAATTTAGAACTATGCGTGGGAGATTTGTCAACTCTTGAAACACGGCTGATGTTTGGAAGTTTTCATATAAAAACTTGCAAATAATATGTCTATTTTGTTTCTATCTTCAATTGGTTAGTTTTTTGTTGGTGAGATAATCGAAAAATAATGAACCCGTGAACCAAATTCAGAAGGTTGCCATCTTAAGCAAAATGTTATTCATTCATTTGAGGTATTTAACGAAAACTTTCTGACCTGACTTGTATATAATATTGCACGTCTGGGCTACATCATTCGTAGCCCAGTAATAGAAAGATTAACCAGTACCGTTAGATGAACGCCCAGGGGACGCCTGAATGGACTAATCGTACATTCTTTCCTTGGAGGCTCTTTCCATGTCCAGAAGAGATGAGATGAGATGATGTTGATAGTGAGTATGAGGGTGTTGAACCAGTGTAAACACTTAAACATAGCTTAAGCCTAACTAACCAAGCCCTGATGGCTAATGAGGTGATTTCTCTTTAGGAAAAAATACCCAAGATATCAATCGGGAATCAAATCCGGGACCCCTAGGCTCGTAGACAGGTGCACTTACTACCTCACCACGAGTCTGGTTAACCGACCAATTATATCAGCACACGAGAATGTATATGAATGAGAGGGAAAGGGCCTACCAATGTTGCCAGTAAAGTTACTTTCACATATCTTCAAGGGTTCTTTTACATGCCAAAATTGACATGGGACTGACAGCTTTACTTCCTCTTTTAAGTAAGTTATGATATGTATTTTTATCGCTCAGTAACAATCCGTTAACTCTGGCTGAGTTTGAACCCATGAACATCGGCTCCTGGGGCCCAGAACGTTACACTAAGGCTGGACGCACACATGCTGATACAAGATGTTTCGAAACACGATGAAACGAAACATCTAGAAACGACACATAAATGTTTCAAATATTTTTTTTTTTTTCAAATGAAACATGATGACACAAAAACATATTGAAACAATAATAAAACAGTCTGTGCTAAGATGGTGGCGTGTAATGTTGGTGATATCGATACTGATGAACTATTAACTATAATTTCCTGGGATTGTTTGGTTAAGCAGGAGGAATCAACAAATAGGAGATACTGGGTTCACCCTATCAACGAAAAGAGAACTGAGAAAGTTCCCTGAAAATTCTTCTAGCTTCACTCGAGTAAGTTTAGAAAGCTTTGATTACATGCTTGGAATAGTTGGAGATTCTATCAAAAAGCAGAATACCAGATGGAGAAAAAGTATTTCCCCGAACAAAGGCTCTTACTTACACTTAGATAAGTTAGGTTCCTTATTATAAATATAAAAATATGAACCTAATTAAAATTAATTTCACTTTTAAAATGTCATTTTGTTACAAGGGTGAATTGAAATCAGGCTAATTAAAATAAATATAATAATTTATTTTTAAATAATTTTACTACATCAAGAGGCTTCTAAGTTGGAAAAAAATAAAAATATTTTTCATAAAAAAGTAATTAGGAATAACACAAGTACAAAAAAGAAGGCTTATCAAATTATTACAACGTCATATTTTTGCCTTCTCGTCTACTTTATTTAAAGAATTTAGTTCTATTTAGATTTTAATTGTCGATCAATGGCATATGGATTCAATGGCTCATATGGAAGCAGGGTATTTCTAGGTGTTGCAGTATATGCAGTGTTTAGGTGTATCCGGGCCAATAGAATTAACAGATTCGCTAGAGTTGGATGCATATTCAATAGATGGGCGTACTTCTTTTGAAGTAGAAAATGATTCTATGTTGGGTACATATCCAAATATGGATAAGCGAATGTCCCTTGGAGTCAAAGGAGAATTCGAGTCAGAGGAGTAAGAATAAACTGATAAAGAAAAGGGGTTAGAAATCTTGATGGCGCAAAGAAGTAGCTCTGTTGCTGGCAATAGATCTCATTTTCCTGCTCATCAGTATATTCATTCAGTCTTCTCATTAGTTCTTTCTTAAGTTTAGGCTTACACTTGTCACTTAGTTTGTCAACATCAAGAACCAAGTTTTTGAAGAAAGTCAGGTTTTTATTCTCTTCAACTTGTGCTGATTGGGGCTGTGGCTGAGATCGAGCTTTTAGAAATTCAATCCTTGGACCCGCTACCATATCAGCAGGTTTCATAGGAGCTCGACGAACTTTCTTTCCATACATCCTCATTGGATGCTGAAATTGAAATATCGATTGACGTGGTATCTCTTCTGGTCCATCCAATGTCTCCAATATGTCAGATATTTCCATAGTTTGTAGGGATCTTTCCCCAGGTAAAATGCCATCATTTGTGATGCCCTCTGCTTGAGCTACTACGAAGGAATAATCATTAGATGTTACATCCTCATCCACCTGGATATCATCAGCCTGGGTTTCACCTGAATCATCGGTGCGAAGGTTGCTTCCCATTTTTCGGTGCTGCCCTACAAAGTCATTCAGAAAGGAAAGTACTTCAGCTAGCTATCATTTCTTCTTCTTTTTTAGCAGCACTTCCCCTTGGAACGTACTTTTTAGCTTCTCGTTAGTGTCGTGCATAATTATTCCTGATTAAGTGATCAAATGCCATTTTGACCAACATTCATCCCCTAAAATACAAAATATACACATACATTCGTATAATTTTTTTAAATTCATGTTTCACTTAGATATTATTTTTACATATACTTGGCAACATGTGAGTATTTTGTATCTCATCACTACTACTTTGCAGTTGGAGAGACTACAATTGGTGAAATTGTGATGGGAACTTGTGTATCAATATTCAAACACTTGAAGCCTGTCTGTATGCCAAAATGTACAAGAGAGAGATGGATAGATATTGTATCAAAGTTTAATCAGATCTGGAACCACCCTAATTGCCTTGGTGCAATTTATGGAAAGCACTTAATAATTTTGTGTCCAGAGAATGAGGGATCTGCTTATTTCACCCATAAGGACTTCCATCCAATTATATTACAGGCAGTTGTTGATAGTGAAGCATGCTTCATGGCAATTGATGTTGGGGACTTTGAAAGAAATAATGATACCTCTGTTTTTGGAAAGGATCTAATGGAAAATAAACTGGGCATTCCACCACCCAAACAAATAAACATTGAATACAGCCAGTGATTACCACATGTGTGTGTAGGTTATGAAGGTTACCCTTTTCTAGTCAACCTAATGAGACCCTTCACCAGAAAGCACCTAACAAATTCGAGGCGAGTGTACAATTATAGACACTCAAAAGCACGCCGTATAGTGAATGTGCTTTTGGTATTCTAAGCAAGAAATTTGGTGTATTCTAAAGGACTTTCATGCTTAATCCTGATAAAGACACACTGATAACAAGAGCCTGCTGTGTACTGCATAATTTGATTCTAGAACGTGATTGATTGGAAAGGCCTGACATTTTTCACAAAATTTTAAACATAAGGGAAGAGAAAAATGAAGCTATTGATAGGGGGCAACCAGAGCTGAAAGCCATGCAGATTTTGCTATTATAAATACTTTTGTCGACTTTTTTCAGTCAGTGGAAGGGCATCTACCACGGCAAGAGTAATATACAAGAGTGGTTTTGAATGAGTGAAAAAAACACATTTTGTAAAATAGCATTGAAACCTAAAATTGCATATTGAGTTGTAATATTGTTCTGGTTTTAATTTTTCAGTCCAAAAAAATTGTGTATACACTACTAGAAAATTTCAACAAAACATCCTTGTAGATTTTTTAATTTAAAAATCGTGTTAGGTAAAATCACAAAATTATGAATAAATTTATTATTACTATGTATTATTTAAAAAAACACCACGAGTACCTCGTGAGTAAACAGAGGGGACAGCCGAGTTTAAATGATTTAAACATTTGAGCATTCATCACAGAGGGAGTAAAAATAATCGTTAAAAATGGGGTGACAATTAGAAAATTAACTTTTTTTTTTGCATGGGAAAAAACGTTGAAATTTGTTCCAATACTACAATAAAACAATATTTAAATTTCATTTGTTAACCTTTCCTTAATGAATTCTGTTTACGTATTTATATATAATTTTGTTTAACCTAAATAATAGATGTATGAACTTACTTGGCATATCCATTTCATTCGCCACTTCTTCCCAATTTTGGTCAACAACGTCCTTGTTATGGTATTCTTTCAAATTATGATTGTATAGCACTGGTCTTTGCTGAACAATAGCAATAAACTTTTCAACATCCATGTATCTACATTCACTAACGGTAGACTTTTTTTTACATTTCTTACTAAAGCAGAGACTATCTTCACGTGGACAGAGTGTCCGGCACTGCGCTTGCGCAATAGGCTATTTTTCCCGAAACCTGTAAAACAAACTGAATTAAACATGCGAATAGGGAAGACAGCTACTTTGTTTCAACGTGTCTCACTGTGTGTCGTTGCGTGCCATAGCTTTTGTTTCGCCTTGTGTCAGTATGTGTGCGGCGACTTATTTGAAAGCATGTAGTCAAAGTTAAATTACACACAATGAAACACAATTACACAAAAAAAGTTTTGTTTCATCGTGTTTCGAATCTTTTTGTGCCAGCATGTGTGCGCCCAGACCTAGACCACCGAGGTTGACATTAGCAAAGTAACATTTCACAAACACACCTATAAAGAGAAAAAAAAAACTTTTAGGAAGCGTATATTACATATAAAATATTACTAAAATGACTGTTTTAGAATAACGTCGAGTAATGGTTTCTACAACTATTATCTCTGATGGAATAGTATGAATACCATGAAGAGAGAATGATACTAGGTTATGGATACAACCGTCACTGACATCATATTTCAATTAGTTGAAAAATGACACCTGGACACGAGAAGCGAATCCGGGACCCTTGGTTTAATGCGTCAATGCATTCACTACCTCTGAGCTTTCCATGATTCATCCTCTGATCAGGGCCATAAATCCGGGTTCGATTACCTCATCCAGCTATACTTTTTCAACTAATTGAATCATGATATGCCTATCATTACCGATAAAGCCCACTTCAGTGGCCAAACGGTCTAAGGCGTCACTTTCTTGTTAGACTGGCCTGCTGATGTTGAGGATATTGGGGTTAGAATACTGGTTGGGCCTAGTGAAGGTGGTTTTTCCTAAATGATTTCCCACTCTCCTTCCTCATAAATTAGAGTAAACTACCTCTAAAATGCCTCCTTACTCATCCACACCCCATTAGAGTAATTATCATATATGTGTATAGCCTGAAGAGGTAAACATACCAAACGAAAAAATACCGGTAAAATTATAATATTAATTTTAATGTTTCGTCATCAGTGGCTAGAAGATTTTTTATACTTTTTTAAAGAACTATTCCCACTGTATTTTTACTATAGTTCAATCGAAATAATGTGGCCTTTGTAGTCTACGGAAACCAATATTTTGATTTTTTTTTTAAAGTATATCGGTTCAATAGGCTTATTTTTATCTGTACCTTACACGTAAGTCTGAATCCAAACTCAGTGTATAAGCATATAGTACTTTCTTTTTGCATCACTGGTATGTACATTTTTTGTTTCTACGGCTCATAATTCATATACTAGGGGTGCACATTCGTACGGTTGTAATTGTACCATTGACATAAAGTCAACTACCGGTTGGTGGCTGCGCTCGTGATTCTTAATTGATCAATCATATGTTGCTGAGGATTTACACACGTCCATCACAGACCCTGCCTTAAAATATGAGTGAAGAATGGCCCTGGGCGTGGGACTATTCCTGGATAACTAATTGGTTATATCATTGGTGTACTAAGCCAAAGGTCCCGAGTTTTATTCCCGTGTCAAGGTATTATCTTTCAATTTAAAAAAAATATTTAGATGTGGTTCTAACCGTAATTATCAAATAAAATAACTTTAATAATAAATAGCAAATGTGTATTAATCACAATTAGTGAATGTGTGGAATGCTAGGCCTCCGCCGTGGTTCGGATTCTACGTTACACTGTATGTCCTTCATTTCATCTCACAATCACCCTACCATTACACATTAGCGTAAGTGCGTATAACCCGAACGGATAGTAATACGCGGTGCTAATTATTATTGGTAGTAAGACGTGGTGCTTATAATCAACCAATAATAAATTTTAGATTTAATCCATTATTGTTTGGTTATTTATTTGGAACACAATTTTTAACCACATTACTTAATTACCATGCCATTTGCGACACGTTTATAATAAGAGTGCAACACTAAGAACAAATGTTAAAATTGTATTAGCTATAAATACATTAACAAAGAATGCCTAAAAATCGTTAAAAAAATTAAATAAATAAATGTCTGCCAATTTAAATCAGACTGGGTACCATACAAGCAAAGTACTTACTTCTTTAGGATATTAGTATTTGTTTTATTTGTTTTGTTTGCCAATAATTTGACATTATAGCTATTCAAATTTCTAAAAATTGTACATTTATTTGTGATCTGAACACAAAATATTTTACAAACAATTTAGATGAGAATGGGATTCCGAAGTTCCCAATCAACAAACTATAAGTTTATAATACCAGATGGGCTAAAAAGGTTGTTCTTGTCATTTCATAGATGTATAGAAAAATTGTCAGTTTTCACCATATAGCACGATGTTCTAAAGGTAAATTATTGTTATTCTTCATAAATACTAAGAGTACTTTTTGTATTATTGGGATGTTTTGAAAACATTGATTCCATTTTATTATTTAAGGGCGTGTTTCATCAAATAAACTTTATTTTCATATTAAATTAGTTACAGTTTTTAAAAACGGACAACTGATTTAAGTGTGGTAATGGTTTCCATTAAGTATCAATGAAATATTTAAAAAAATATGTTTTATATCACTGTCCGTAAAATGAACAATTTTATTTGTTCTTCATGAAATTTTTACTATATTAATACATTAGTAAATTTTAAATAATGATCTGCTAATTTAGTAATGGAAATATTTTAATTCGAATGAAACAGTCATTTAAGTAATAAATATATAAAGCCATCCCGTTCGTTTGGACGTTAGTATATTTTAAAATCTATTTTACCTCAAAGAATAGTATTAATATTTTAGACAAGTTAAAAGTAGTGTGATATAAAACTTTCTTGAGTTAAGTTAAGTTTAAGTTTTAAGAGCGATTGCATTTTGTAACTAAATTAAGGAAGATAAACAATGTGAGTTTCTTTTTTATCCGCTTATTTATATCTTAATTAAGGAAACCAAATACTATAATTTCCTTTTTTTAATCGTGTAATCATAGTTATCAATTATAGTCTGAATGTATCTTTTAAGTGAAGAAGCCTACGACTGCCCCCTCGTTAAAAATCCAAAAGACATGTTCAATGTTGTAACAAACTGGTTATTCTATAATAATTTTACTACGGACCCAAACTGTGATGAAAATAATAATAATAAAAGTTATCGACTCAGCGTGAGTCTCGTTGGCTTCCTCTCTAAACTGGACGCGAGAAGACGAGTGTCATACCTCTCATTATTAAATAGCGCGCGCGTGGTGGTAACTTGAATGCCAGTAAGCGAGGGGCACCGCGCGCGTGTGTGTGTGTGTGTGTGTGTGTGTGACATTACAACCCGGAGGTGTCTAAACAACAAACCTTCTCTAACAATGTAATTGTAAGGTGAGTGGGTTGAGGGGGGGGACCGGGGGGTTCATTTTTTAGCGNTTGACTTGCGTTATTGCGCTGGTCACAGGTCAACGAAGCGCCACTCTGTGTGGGAGGATATTTCTAATCGTGGTATTTAGCGCCAGAGAGATTTTACAGTCCAATTATTAGAGGAAGAATCTTATCTGATGAGGCTGACCAGATGCCTTTGGCACAAAGAAAGACAAAGACTCTCAAAATGTAGTCCATTCAAGAAAAATGTAAGACGTTACGAAATAAAACTCAAAATGTACCTGTAAAGATTCACGTCATGTGTTTTTTTGATAATCATAGCCATAAATGGTGTAGTGGTCAGTGCCACCGGCTATGAGTCTAGGGGGGCTGAGTAAAATTCATGGCTGGTACCTTGGGTATTTTTCCCGAAAGGTGAATTACCCCAGTGGTTACCAGGGTTTTGTTAGTTAGGCTTAAGTTAGGTTGAAAGTGTTTCCACCAGTTCCAAACCCTCATACTCACTATCACCATCATTTCATCTCATCGGGACATGGAAAGAGCCTCCAAGGAAAGGATGTATGATTAGTACATTCAGGCGTCCCGCGGGCAACAGTACATTAGTAATGGATAATCTTACCACCACTGGACTACGAATGATTTAACCTGGGCGCGCAATATTATTATTATTATTGATAACCATATTACACCTTTTATTGTATTCCAGATAAACTTATGAATTAGGACGCTCACTGTGATTGGCTGCTGACGGCATACACGCGGCCAATAGAAGTCACAGATGTTATCACGTGCACTTCGCGTGGTGAGTTTGCCAATGAAAACGCAAGAAAACTGTTAATTGAAATGCCAGAATTACTAAATGCATGGTCACTTTGAGAGCAAATAATAACAAAAAATGTCAAATCTTATTTATTTTGTCAAAATGGAGGACATTTGCGAATTTTTGAAAATTCCTCACGGACAACGGACAGAAGGTTGAAATCGGTCTAGGACAACTGGGCGCCGCCAACCAGGCGCGGCCAACTGGGCGCTAAAATAAAACTAAATTTTTTATTTATTTATTAACTTATGCAATATTTTAGAATAAAAAATGCACCATTTTTTCATATTTTTTCAATTAAAATTAAAAAGTGATGGATAAAAACTAAAAATGAACTTTTTTTTAATTAATCATATTTTTCAGCGCAACATCATATATTTTTCTTAGAGTATTTAAAAAATAATCTTAGTAGAGGAAACTTAATTAATTTATATTATAAAGTTAGTCTATTTGATATAGTAAAATTTCTAAAAAAAAACTCCACAAAAAATGAAAAATAAGAATTGTGCGCAAAATAAACCACTAAAGAGGAATAATAAGTCTAACAAATAACATAAGAAAACAAATATGCGCATTGGAACTTATTCAACTATACAACAACAATGCAGAGTTTTGTTTGAAAGCAAGGATGATATCAGCTCTGGCATTTGTACCAGAAAATGATTTAGACCAAGCTTTAGATTTGTTGGCAGAAGAACTTCCAGACAATTTGCAGCCCCTGATTGACTGGTTTGAAGACAATTATATAGGTAATAGAAATCGCAGAGGCGTTGGACGACGAGTGGCATTATTTCCACCAAATATGTGGAATCTTTACACTAGAGTATTAAATGGTACAGATCGTACTAACAATCATGCTGAAGCTGCACATCGCAGGCTAGGAACTGAGCTGGGCATGCAACATCCCACAATATGGAAATTTATTGATGCTCTACGTAAAGTACAAGCTGTAAGAGATATCTACTATGAACATCTTGTAGCTGGACATGAGCCTACGCCGAAAAAAAGAAAGTATCGAGATGTCAATGCTAGAATTTTAAGACTAGTTAGGGACAATAATAATAGAGACATTATTTCGTTTTTACGTGGTGTTGCGCATAATATTGCAATGCATTAAAAAAGTGAATTTTAAAAATAAAAAAGTGATTTTTTAAAAAAGGAAAAAAGCGGGACTACTTTTGGCGCCCAGCTGTCCCAGCACCCAGTTGTCCCGGCGCACAGTTGGCCGCGCCCAGATGGCGGCGCCCAGATGGCACCGCCCAGTTGTCCGGATTCGGGTTGAAATATAGGACATGTCCGGGCTAAGGAGGTCATCTTGTCATTCTGTATCAATCATAGGCCTACATAATTATAATAACTAGATTCACTTTCACGAATTCATGTTATTTGCAACTGTCAATTTTAATATATATTATAAAAATAAAATAACATTAACAGATAGAAGAATGTTATCAATGTTGACTGCAAAATAAAATGTTTGTATTTTCTAAAAGAGCCTTCTTATGAAGATTGGATTGTATAATATCTAATACTTCTAGACCAAGGCGGACATTGCTCCACCATCAATATTCAGAGAGGATGGGGAAGGCGATAGTGGGAAAATTATGCAAACATTTAATATAGTACCTCAGCCTTCTATATCTTAGGTGGGAATTATCTTTATGAAGCCACTCTGACTATCTAAACAATGTCGTAACAATTTTTTAACTGAAAATAATCTGAATTAATTTCTATATTGTGCTAATACATTTTAATATTTCAAGTTTAAAAAGGATTTATTTCAAAAATAAAACAAGTAAGAAGTAGAACAAAAACATCCTCAGTAAACTTGAATAGAATTCAAACTCCAAACTTACCGTTACCAATAAATCATAACATTTGATGGTGACACCTTACCCTGTGCAGCCACGGGTTGGAAAAAATTAAAATCTCTTGATTTATCCACAAACAAATGTTAAATTAAGATAAATAAAATTTAAGTAGGCCTAAGTGTCATCAAAATCAGTTACCCACATCAGTGGCTGCATGGTCTAAGGCATCACTCTTACAATATACTAGACTGCCAATGACGAGGAGGTTGTGTTTCGATCCCAGTTGGGTGAACTGAGGGTGGTATTCCCTAAATTATTTCCCACTACCTTTCTCCAAGAAAATGCGGGTACGCTTCCTCTAAATACAACCTCCCTAATAATTAATCCATTAACGTAGTTAGTAAATAGGCGTATAGCCCATACGAGTAGTAATACGCAGTGCTAAAAAAAATCAATTCCGCCCATTTTTCTTTAACCTCGTCTTACTATACATTTGAGATATACGTATTGTATTAACACCAATTAATTAAGGATAATAAAGGTAGAATTTAGAGAAAATACACCCCCATTTGCGTGGATAGAGAGTCAAGAATATATCAAGAAAAAAACTCTACTATTACCTGTCTGAGATTCGAACAGTTACCACCCAGTCACCAGCAAACCAGACTAAATGATCTTAACATTTGGTCCACGGGCGTACCAATATGGTAAACCATTTATCTACCCAAGCCCTCAATTATCATTCTACAAAAAATAATATGGATTTAGTTTATTTTTACACAAGATTAATTAGTTTGATGTTAAAGATTATATCCATTTGATTATTATGTTTAAATCCAGGTAATTTATACCCCGCCCATTCCGGGTACGTGACGGCACTAACAGTCGATCAAAATACAGAACTAATCTTTATTTTTCTGTTGTACTAAAGAGAGAGAAAAAATATCTTTCTGATTTATTTGATAGTGAAACGAGAAAGCGAGCGACGATGATAACATTTAACTGTAAAGCTGGTCCGTATCAAGGATAACCGGTACGAGCAGCCAAGTCGAGGAATCTCGCTCAGAGCTGGAAGATGTTCCTGCTTCACTCCTTGGACTGACCACGCGATTCGTTACGTCGCTTCCACGGAAGTGATCCCACGAGAGAAGGGGTAGGGTGGAGTCCGTCAACTATAAAGCCCTCTGGAGAGAAAAAAAACTCGTGACGGGATCACGATCAACCTAACGTTCACGTAATGATCACTCATCACAAAGTTATATTGTGTGTGATTTCGGGATCATGATAGTCATAATATTCACGTAATGATCACTCAGCACAAAGTTATAATGTGTGTGATTTCGGGATCATGATAGTCATAATATTCCCGTAATGATCACTCATCACAAAGTTATATTGTGTGTGATTTCGGGATCATGATAGTCATAACATTCCCGTAATGATCACTCAGCACAAAGTTATAATGTGTGTGATTCCGGGATCATAATAATTATAACATTCACGTACGCTTCATGTTGGATAAAAAACTTCTATGTCTGATTCTTGGATCTCGATCAACCTAACGTTGGCTAATGTTCACGAAACGTAAATAAACATAGTGTGTGTGATCAAAATTCACTAGCGTAAAGGGAGCATACAGTAAATACTTGAGCAAAATAAAGCCAATAAATTTGAAATGTTCTAAAACAAAATGGAGCTCGAGCATTTAAAGTTGAATTGGTTTGATAGCTTAAAATGAAAGATTTTTGGGGCTACAACATAAATGCGTAATAATAGGCTACGATGATTTAGTGTTTGAGAACTTTACCGAAAAAGCCGTATGCCCACTTTAATTAACAACTGAAGTACTAAATTGCCATATTAACGCTAATCACAAAAGGATTTATTGGCAGGAATACGTAATATCTTTTATTCGTCAACTCAACGTTCACTTAGCGTTCACCTAACTTAAGAGTTGTCCAGGAGAGAGAGAACTTTCACGTCACGTAAAAGTGAAGTAAATGGTATCACGTGTTCCTGCCAGCCAATCATGTTGCGCGCATCGGGTATTTAGTACCTTATTAATTTATTTGTTGATGTCGCGCAGACTACTTCTTCGGTATTATTCGTTCGTCCACGTCCTACTATTTATTTTGTATCGCCGAAGGTGAGATGGAAGGGGATGCGAACTAAGGGCCGTATTTTTTCAGTTTTTATGGCAAAACATTTTTTGGCTAAAATAAATAAAAATATTTCTCCAGTAAAGCATAGAGTTTAATTTTCTTCTCGTGGTGCTATCAACATTTCCTTAATATCTGTCATGATCATAGCAGCCTTAAATGAGAAACTTTTAAAATTAATAGAAAAAGTTGTCATTAAATTCAAAAACACTCTTGACAGATATTTAAGAAATTTGGAGGGCATCATTTGAAGAGAATTAAATTTTATATTTCTACTGGAGCAATATTTCATTTATTTTGGCCAAAAAAAGTTTCACTATAAAAAAAAGTGCAAAAACACTGGCTTTTTCTCGCATCTCCTTCCATCCCCCCTTAAGTTTGCATTGCAAATACTTGTAACCTAATCAGCTTTAAGTGATTGGGTTCCATTTTAATAAACAAATAGTTTTCAAACAATCAAAATTCATTGACTGTGTTTTGCTCAAGTTTTTACCTTAAATCATGAGAATACTTATCACACCCTGTGTTTCTTAGAGTTAAATCAACATTAAGTGTACGTTACATTACGTGCACGTTAAGTTAACCGTAATCCTTGCTAAAGATTTGTTCAAGGAGAACGTTCAAACTATGTTATGCCCGGATCACGATCAACTTAACATTTCATTTTCATTTATTCGTTATATTTAATGAGAACTTTATGAACCGACTGAATATATCATCACTAGACTTATTAACTCACTTAGGCTAAATAGAACCAACAAAGCACCCAGCCCCCAACCGTTAATTCATCAATATGAAAGGGTAAACCCACATTTCATCAATAATACAATTTTCGGCCAAGACAGGAATCCAACTCGGGGCCCTTAGCTCAGTACACAGACATTCTACCGACTGAGCTAAGGTGTCGAACATCACCTTAACGTCCACTTAATGTTAACGTAACGTATATAAACATGTGTGATCAGGGTTCAAGTAACGTAACATAAAAACTAGAATAGAATAGAAACAAAGAATTTAGACTGTTTGAAAACAGATTGTTCCCTAAAATGAAACCCGAATAGTTTGGAATAGTTGTGTAATAAGTACTTGTAATAGACGAAGCTTACTGGAGCTAAGAAAAAAATATGGTAAGAAGATGCTTAGACGTTTTAGGATCGTATGAAAGAACTTGACAAAGTGGATGCTTAGTGGACACTAGCGTGGGTTTTCTTGCATCATCATAGGTTAAAAGGTGGACCAATAGTTTGATCGGGACCACCATATTGGCCCATTAAGCATTCATTAACTTTCTTGCATACCAACCTTTGTTTTTGTGAGAGGTGGATAAATAAACTACACTGAAGAATTCGTCTGCACACCAAATCTGCAAACAAATGAAGTACTAAATAACTGTGTTTAAAATGCTCACTCCATGATTGGTTGACAGGAACATGGGGCACACTTCACGTAACGCAACATAACGTGGCGTAACGTGAAAGTTTTCCTTTGAACAACTCCCAAACGTTAAGCTAAGTCATTTCGAAAAATTTGTCAAAAATGATCATTTTTCAGTTTGACACCTTATTTCAGTCGGTAATTTATCTGTCTAATGAGTTGAGGGTCCCTGGCTCGATTCCCGACACGGCCTAAAAAGTATCATTGGTGAAATGTGGGTTTACACTTTCACATTGATAGATTAACGGCTGGGGACTAGATGTCATGCCTGTCCCAGTCTTAATATAGATTATATGGCATATGAAGCTACGATAGGTCTAGCCAGCAGGTAATGGAAAAATATGTCTTGAATAAAAAAAATTACCCAGGCCACAGGTTGGAAAGAGTAACGGATGTAAAAATAAAATGTGTCAGCTCGTTTGATACTATTATAAAAGTGTATATTTATTTTTGTCTGAAATCAAACAATAACAAAATTATTTCTATGTGATAGCTTGAAAGTTTTATAAATGTTTAATAAACTGTGTAGTTTATATTTAAATCAAACATCAACAAAACGGAAAACAACACTAATTAATTTAATAATCTAATACTAACGAATGAATATTTAACGTTTTCTTTGAAGACATGAAGACCCAAAGATATTTTTAACCAAAACATGTTTTGCCAACAGATTAAACTATTACTACCCTAGTAAATAAATGCAAGAGTTGAAATGAAAAATAGATTGACAGAAAAAATATTGCCCCGATAATGGGGGATAAGGGGGTATGATTGTGCTTGAAACAGTGTTATTTGTTTATTTTTATAATCCTCTTACAATGTTACCTATTTGTTTTTTTAGATCACTTTTATTACACTGATTTTGTGAAAGTGAAAGAGTATATTTTCTCATATTTATTTTTAAGATATCAACAACATTTTGATGACAAACTCTTCAAACTTTGAAAATGAGAATCTATTTTAAAGTATTCGATAATTCCATGATTGCTTAGCATGTTTTCGTGCAGAAGTCGTTACGTAGTCATACCAGTGCCACGCTGTTTACGAACACAGGACCGTTACAACACAACCGACAAGAGAGACCCGTCCTCTGCACGGCAACGGCAGCAGTTGAGCGTTTGAACTTTTCCACGGAAGGTCGCGACTGACAATGGCATTTGAAGCGCAGCTGGAGCCACAAATCAAACTGAGGAACGCGGTCTCGTAGACCCTGGTCGAGAAGAGATGGCTTCTCTCACTTGCAGGAACTAAGCCTCGTATATCCTGATCAAGAAACGGTGGAATCTGTTCCGTGAAGGAATTAAACCTCAGACACCCTGGTCTAGAAATGATGGTATTTGTCAAAAGCTCAGCTCCATAGATCCTGGTTGAGGAGTGGTGGTATATGTCAAAAGCTCAGCTCCATAGATCCTGGTTGAGGAGTGGTGGTATTTGTCAAAAGTTCAGCTCCATAGATCCTGGTTGAGGAGTGGTGGTATATGTCAAAAGCTCAGCTCCATAGATCCTGGTTGACGAATGGTGGTATTTGTCAAAAGCTCAGCTCCATAGATCCTGGTTGAGGAGTGGTGGTATATGTCAAAAGCTCAGCTCCATAGATCCTGGTTGAGGGATGGTGGTATTTGTCAAAAGCTCAGCTCCATAGATCCTAGTTGAGGAGTGGTGGTATTTGTAAAAAGCTCAGCTCCATAGATCCTGGTTGACGAATGGTGGTATTTGTCAAAAGCTCAGCTCCATAGATCCTAGTTGAGGAGTGGTGGGATTTGTAAAATAGCTCAGCTCCATAGATCCTGGTTGAGGGGTGGTGGTATTTTTCAAAAGCTCAGCTCCATAGATCCTGATCGAGAAGTTATGGTATTTGTCAAAAGCTCAGCTCCATAGATCCTGGTCGAGAAGTGGTAGTATTTCTCGCATGCAATAAATCAACCTGTAAGACCCTGGTCACGACGTGATGACATCCATCCCATGCATGAAAGGGTTTAATGAAATATGTGGTAGGGATAAAACTGGCCATTCTGTTTGGACACCCGTTTGAGAGATGTGTATATTGGTATAGGTTACAACATGAAATGAGCACAGGCCAACTTGTAGGAAGGAATACTTTATGTTCATGTTTGGGTACATCAAAAACAAGAAGAGTATATTTAAATTTATTAAAACAGTTATGGAAAAAGTCTATTTAATTTTTTCTAAACAAAATTGGCAGCCACATGTTTCTTGTTTTAAATATCAGCCGTTCTTGTTATACAACCATATTGTGTAAGGGACCCATATTTCTCACTCGACAAGGCCCAAAATTTAGAAAAATATAAGTTACCATGAATAATACTTAACAAGTAACATAAAAACATTAAAGTTTAATTTTAATAATTATTACATAATTAAAATATGTACTACATTAAACTAAATCATTAAAATCAATCAATACTACATATATATACTTATATATATATATATATATATATAGGCCTATACATAATACTATAAATAATAACTTTGATAAAATTGGTTCATTATGGATTTTTTTAAGTTGGCAACTGTTTTTCTTAGGACTGATAATACTCGTTGTAAAATAGGCTACTTAAAATTAGTAAAAATACAAAATATTTTAAGATGGCAAAATAACTTAGATAATTGATCCATACTTTATTAAATTTACAAGATTACACCATAAACATAAAAGTTTACTAGGTGCTGACATGTAGAATGTAAAAAAAAATCATATTCATATTTCAATGTTTAAAAAAAATTGTCATTATATATCTAAGTTATATGACTATAAAAACAAAAGGCTAAAATTGAACAAGACTTTAAAAAATATGAGTAAAAAATTATAAATTTGGTACTCACATGCTTGAAACAAAGTTATCTTAACATAACTTAATCAAGCCAGATTAACTTAAACCGATCTATTTTAAACTAAGGTGACGTGTTGTAAAATAAATCTAAGCTGAACTTATATAACTTAACTTTAACTATTTAACCCCAATTAAAGAAATCTTAATTTAACCTAAGGAAACTTGACTTGACTTAAATATATCTAGCTTAGCCAGTTATTACATGACATCGATGATTGATGAAAGCTATTATAATTATTCATCTATGGTGACATCTAAACAGAAATGAAGAATAGGATAACATTCTACATTGTTCGTAACCTCCAAACATACCATTACTTTTATTATTGTGTAAACGAAGTTTACGTCATTTATCATGGGAATACACGTGCAGACCACACCTCGCACACGTGTGGTTATATTCGCGTTTTCTCCCACTTAATTGAATGGAAAGTTTCATTTACTACATCCGATGTCCATTTTCCACTTTAAAATGCCAATAAATGATTTGTTCATAGGATTTAGTTTGCCAATATTATAGATACGGTGTCTTCTTATGTGTGTTGTTTTAATTAATACATTTTTTTTACATCTATTACCGTTTCCAGCCTGTGGACTGGCTAATTTTTTTTAGTCAAGCTGCTAGGCCTGTCGTAGCTTTATATGCTTTCTAATCTAACTTAAGACTAGGATACACACAGCATCCAGTCTCCAACCGTAAATTCATCATTGTGAAATGGTAAACCCACATTTCATCATTTTCGGCCATGCCGGGAATCGAATCCGGGACCCTTATCTTAGTAGACAGACACGCTACCGACTGAGCTAAGGTGTTGGATTGTTTTATTTATTCTTCATACAAAGTCCATTTTCTATCTTCAACTTTGAGGAAATTAATTATTTGATCACTTAAAATAGTTCTCCCTTTTTACATGGTGTAAATCTTTGCTGTATGCCTATATTTATTTATAAATAAAAGCTATACCCACGAGGCATTTCAAACATGGACAGGAGCAAATTTTCATCTGCTGTGTATACTTGCGTTTAATTGAATAGAGCTAAGTGGTAAGGGGCGAATTGACCCTAAAAGTGTTGTGAATCTAAGTTTGCCAGCTCTCACAGTAAAATAAACATTTTACTGATGGCGTGTGCTGATTATAAAATCGAGTTTTCCTGCATATTATTAGAAGAATTCCGCACGTAGATTGAGTTAAGATATTCAGCCAATGTTTCTGCAAATTTTAAGACAAAAAGGATTGCCAAACTCGGAATTTAACGGTTTTTTCTTTTTCAATTTTAACGATTTGCGTCTTAGACAGTTAGCTGTGATTGGGTGGTTAACGTGTACACATTTTTAATAAATTATTTCAAATAGTTGTTGTTGCTTTAAATGTTCGCCTAGGAGCAATCTAACTATTCAATTTTTAAATGATGTGGCGAATTTCACTTCTCATTCGCCACATCTGTGTCTACAGCGTCTAGAGCTTCTCCTCGCTTTCTCATCGGCTGAGACATAGGTGGTCCATGGTCAACTCCCTGCATAGCGCATATAGAGTTAAAGTTAAACCAACTTTATGCATGGTACACTATTCACTATGCATTGAATATGAACGTCATAATTGAAAATAATTGGTTGCACCTTCTTGCACACTATTTGATATTATTTATACGTTATGAATGATTAAAAACTTGGATCTAGAGCCATCGACTACGAAGCTAAATCCAAGTTTATAATCATGCATAACGTATAACTAATAGCAAATAATGCATAGCAAATAGTGTGCAAGAAGGTGAAACGCATTATATTCAATGACGTTCATAATCAATACATATTGAATAGTGTACAATGCATAAAGTTGATTTAACTTTAACTCTCCATGCGTTATGCATGGAGTAATGCTAGAAGAACGGTTTCATTTTAGGTTACCTTTTGAGTCGTGTGTTTAGAAGGTGAACGTTAAATAACACCGATAAAAACATTTGTGTACAAACGCTTTACCACCAAAGGTGTTAGAATTAGAGTATCATTAATTTATTCTCATTCAGTTTACATATTAATTCCTTATCCGGAGCCATAGCATAATTTAAATTATGATAAAAATACATGTTAGATTGTCCTAAACAATTTAGAACTATGTGAGTAAGTTTGTTAGAAAGAGGGGTAGCGGTGTGAAGAGGGGGAGGGAAATACCGGTTTGTAAAAGAGCCCTGCTGTTGACTCAGATCGTGTAATTGTTTGCGAAAGTTTGTGTATTTGTTGAAAACCAATCAAAAAAGTGTTATGATAGGCGCCTTGTGAAACCACCGATGTTCTGTTTGTCAATGATGTTGGCGGCGTTTGCGTAACTTACTCGGGCTCTCTCTGTCTGATCAAGTAACGAAACGGAGGAGCCCGGACTCAAGATGATCCTTCACAGTGGCGACGTTTACCGAAACAAGGGTCTGATTGCGGGACTTTTTACACGGGTTACACAATGTCCATTCACGATAAATAAGTTTGTTTTAATTAGTACACACCCGCTTCAGTGACCAAATGGTCTAAGGCGTCACTCTCAGACTGACCTGCTGATGACGGGGAGATTGGGGCTCGAATCTTGAATGGGTCTACTGAGGATGGTGTTTCCTAAATGGTTTCCCACTCTCTTTCTGTGCAAATGCGGGTAAAGTACATATAAAATGCTTCCTTACTCATTCCTATCCCATTAGAGTAATGATCACGTATGCGTATAGTTTGAACAGGTAGTTAAACGCGGTAATCAAAAAAAATAGTAAGCATAGCACAAGCGTTATTAACCACATAACATAAGGAGTTGAGATTAGGAAGATTGCTCATAGAAGTGTTTTCCAAGCTTTGGTACCCGTACCCCCAAGGGTACGAGAAGAATTTCAGAGCGTATGACATAACATTGAGTTCAATTAATCATAACAGTTTCTTTTTGACAATGGTCAGTTTAATAAACAAATTAACGCGTATTTTGATGTTATGCGATGTGATTCTCCATGTCCCATCTTTGTTTAGTTTATCACTAAGGCTTTATTAAAATTTGTATCAACCGTCTGTTCTAACATATAGTCTTTTTTTTTTTATGAATATCTGGAATGGATATGTCGATCAGGCCATGGCACCGAAAGATGTAGGCCTACACGATTAACGAAAGTACGAAACCTTAGCTCATTCGGTAGTCTTTATATAGTAAGACTGCCTACTGAGCTAAGGGTCCCGGGATCAATTCCAGAAATGGCTGAAAAAAAATTACCATCAGTGAAATGTGGTTTTCTCCTTTCACAGTGATGACTTAACGAGCGGGGGCTGGATGTTGTCTCTGTTCTAGATTTAAGTTGGTTTATAAGCTGTGTGCTGATATAATCAGTCGGTTCAGAAAGTGGAGGTTAAACACCTCAAAAATACTAACGAAAATTTGGAGAACATTGGTTTGTGAAATATATTTTCTTACAGGCATAGAGAAGGGGCGAGAAAACATAGTAATAATTTCATGCTAAAACCATCTCCGAGTTGAATAACTATTTCCCTCGTCATGGATGAACAAATGCAATGCCATAGAACGCCCAGCCTTTACCGTGGGCGGCATGCGACAGCTAACAGTGACCCTAACAGTAGGGATACTTATTGTGAAGGAGGCGTGGAGAAAATCCACCATGCAATATCTTGGAACAATTATGAGAAAATCACCGGTAAAATCATGAGTGTGAAACCACCCCTCTAGCGTCTTGCCTGAGATTTGAGTAAATTCTTTTACATCAATCGTTACCTATGCGAGACTATTTTCTTAAACATCTCGACCACGGATATATATCGGNATATATATATATATATATATATATCCAACAAGTTAACTTGCCGGTTGGTGGAGTGAGCGGTTAGCACGCCTGAGTCTAGCTACCTAATCTTGGGTTTTACCCTTCCTACAGTAGCCCCATGGCTTCTTTGGTGCTGACTGACAGCTCACAGATAACTTCTGACAGTCAACATTTAGGTATATACCTAAAATTTTGACCGTCAGAAGTGACAGCTGCTAAACACATGATTTTGCAGATCATATGGTTCAGCGTAGGGATACATAATTTGGTCTGGTAACTTTTCAAAGCCATCAGCTGTGAGCTGTGAGCTGTCAGTCATATATTTAGCAGCTGTATTGAAGATGGCTCTTCCTAAGAAAAACTGATCCAGTTAAATGAAATTCTACTTCTAAGTACTGATACTCTAGAATTTATATTCAATAGTTATGGAAACTATTATGTACTCTATAATCAAAGTTTTCAATTTGTACAGATATTTAAATAAATATAGGTCACCATGAAAATATGGAAAAGCAAACCAATATAAAATCAGCGTTTTACTTTCGACACAAATTAGAATATTAGTTATTCATAATCGAATCACTTTTGCCGTGGCACCAAGGATGACACATTTCTACTCATGCTGCTGGGCGCGTGGACTAGGAGATCAGTCTCATCGGGTCTTGTTTACCAGTGACGTGCAGGTCCAGGTTCAAATCCTGACCGAGTATACCGGAGGTTTTTTCCTAAAGAGTTGATCACTCTTTCTTTACGAAAATACTGATACACTTCCTCTAAATCCCACCTCATTAGTTTATGTATACAAACATCCCGGACGTGGTGTACGTACGTACAGTACATTTAAAAAAGTGGCTTGATATTAAATAAATATCCTTTCTCATGTTTCGCTAAGCTGGAATAAATATTATTATTCGAGGTATTTAACGTGCACTTTCTGAACCGACTGATTATATCATCACACGACTTATAAACTAACTTAAACCCAGAACAGGTAAAGCACCCAGACCACCGTGAAAGGGTGAACCCACATATCACCAATGACACATTTTTCAGCCATGCTAGGAATAATAATAATATTTAGCACCGCGTCTTACTACCCGTTCGGGTTATACGCTTTAAGTACTAATTATGCTAATGGATTAGGAATTGGGAAGGTTGAATTAGAGGAAGTGAACCCACATTTGCGTGGATGGAAAGTGGAAAACCATTTAGGAAAAACCACCCCCAGTTCACCCGACCGAGATTCGAACCTAGATCTCCCCGTCCTCAGCAGTCGAGCTCAACACGACAAGCGCGTTAGCCAACTACGCCACCGAGGCGGGTCATGTTAGGAATAAACCCGGGACATTTAGCTCAGAAGGCAGACATGATACCAACTGATTTAAGGCGTCAGAATAGATCTGAAAAAGGCATAGAAATGGGGTAGTTCTGTTGTAAATTTGTTTGTGTGTCCAAACTAAAATTGCTAATGTTTTGTTGTATTTCTTTAACAGGTACTCTTAACCTTAGCTCGTTAAATGTATAGAGCCCCCTATAGTTCTGATAGTGAAACTTACGATTTAACAATAATATTTTATTTTTAAATAGTATAAAGCAACTGTCACATTTAAATAAACTTCCCAATTCAAACATGATCCGCGTAATAATTTACTTCACAAACAAAGTGGCATAATAAAGTTTGTTTCCTCACATGTTAAACAAATATTAAAAGTTGCAGACATGATAATTACAGTTTCCTCCCTGTAACAATTACAACTTTCTTAATTCGGAGAAATACCTTTAACGTGTTCTACAGAGAACTTCGTGCACGTTCCCCCACCCCTCCCCTAACGGCTTTAATTGTTTCACAAACATCCAAAGTAGAATACAACGCTCATTTGCGACATTTCCGTGTGCTAATCGGAGCGTATAAGTACAACGAACCTTTACATTTATTGGCTAAAAAAAATCTACTAGATATGTAACCATATTTAATGATAGTGACAGTGGATGAGAAATGAAAGAACAAAACCCGGGCGAGTCCTTTGGCCGTTTGTCTTCATAAGTTCTCCCACTCTCCTAACATGCAAATTAGTGTACATTTATTTTAACACCCGCCTCGATGGCGTAGTTGGCCAACGCGCTTGTCGTGTTGCGCTCGACTGCTGAGGACGGGGAGATCGAGGTTCGAATCTCGGTCGGATGAACTGGGGGTGGTTTTTCCTAAATGGCTTTCCACTCTCTTTCCACGCAAACGCGGGTTCACTTCTTCTAATTCAACCTTCCCAATTCCTAATCCATTAGAGTAATTAGTACTTAAAGCGTATAACCCGAACGGGTAGTAAGACGCGGTGCTAAATAGTATTATTATTATTTTATTTTAACTTTATAGCTTCGTCACTCCTATTCAATTAGCGTGATTAAAATGTATACAGGCCACATGGGAAGTAAGACGTAGTGGATTTTATTTTTGAAAACCTACCACCAAATATTATATTGTTTGTTGTGTCTTTTATTACTATGCTTTGCATCTTACTACCCATTTGGGCTAGCCACATATTTACACAAATGAGTCAGGAATGAGTAAGGTAGAATTTAGAGAAACGTATTCGCATTTATATAAAGGAAGAGTGGGAATCCATTTAGGGAAAAGTACCCCCCCCCTTTTTTTACTTTGATACCTTTTGTCACAAAAAATTAAGTGTATTGCCATAATTATTTTTAAACCCTGTAACTAACCGATGAAGAAGATCCGCAGCCTAAACTAATCTAAGGGAACAGGATGACGAAGGGTAATCGTAAATACATGAACCAGAAGTCGTCTAGAGAGGGAATGGGAGTACGATATTGATATTCATAAGTAGAAAAGCACCTCTAATAAGCCTAGGCGGGATACGAACTTAGCCCCGATTTCCATGGTCACAGCTGAGAATGCAAATTGAGTAACTTAGCAATAAGATATTTTAATTTTAATTACCTACTTACACTATCTATATCATTAGGAACTCGAGAGTTCGTTGCCTCACTTACAGAAGAATGCCATCTATCCATATCTTAAGCTATCTATCCAGTTCACCACAATACATCCTATCTTTTTCAGGTCCATTATTGTGTTATTCTCTCATCAGCGTTATTTAACTTGAACTTTCTGAAGTAACTTATTAAACGAGCATACAATTTACAAACCAACTTAACCAACCGTGCGCCAAACAAATAATTCAAAATATGTGTTTACATAGCTACAAATTTAAGTTTCGTTGTCTTGCGTCGTTGTTGGCAGTGGGGGAAATTAGTCACAGATTTTTTTTAAACTAGGTGTAAGCGCATCTTCCCCTACAGATAAACCTAGCCCAGGTAATTAATACAGTTTTAACCAGATGTCACCTTGTGTTGCGGTTATTATGTGTTCTACTTTAAAATAAAATGGAATCGATACCAGTAAAACAATTTTATTGTATTTTTTTTTATTTTAATACAACGACACTGAAAAGTTGTTATTTTAAGTTAAAAAAACCTTCTAAACTAATTCCAATCTTGCGGTTTTCATCAAAAATGAAAAAAAAACTTCGTTATGTTTTCCCGTTGTAGTGTATTTAATCTTGAGTCTAATTTGACAAGTCAATTGACATCGGGATGGGATCTCAAAGTAAACTTTTTGAACCGTCTTATTATAGCAGTAGCTTACATGACCTTCAAAATTACTTAATTCTATAACAGATACAACACCAAGCTTTCTGACTGTTAGTTTACCATTGTTAACGAGGAAACCTTAATTTCATAAATTATCATTATTAGGCAGGGAGTCAAACCGAAATATTTATCGATTCCGGTTCTTGATTCGTTTATCCAATCAAATGTTTTATGGTTCTTGTACTGGTTCCAGTTAGGGAACTATACAAGTTCCTGTTATTGTTTGTTCTTAAACGTTCCTGTTCTTTTAAATACATTATAATTTGACAAAATATCTCTAGAAAAGAAAAAGTAGATTGCTTCAAAATAAATGTAGAGAATGCCGGGCCTCCACCGTGGTTCGGATTCCACGTTAAACTGTAGGTCCTCCATTTCATCTCACAATCACCTTACCATTACACATTAGCGTAAGTGCGTATAACCCGAACGGGTAGTAAGACGCGTGCTAATAATAATAATAATAATAAAATAAATGTATGTCAAAGAAAAGGTTAGTAAAATGCAATTATAAAATTTTAGAACATTTAAGAACCAAAGAACCTGTATTAATATAAACATATATATATATATATATATATATATATATCGATTCCAATTCAGGTTCTGGTATTCAAGCATTGTATTTCTAGGGCTCCTGTTCCAATTCTGGTTCCTTAAAAATAAGTATTGACTTCAGTTATCGGTTCTGGTTCCGGTTTGACTCCCTGCCTTAGGCCATCCCGGAAATCAAAGCCCGTACCCTTAGTTTAGTGGATATACACGTTGCTAGCAGGGCTAACGTTTCATACCAGATGCTATAATAACGTACAAAATTACATATCAACACAACATACAGACTTATTACGTCACAGGCTTGGCTAAAATATATCTTTGCACGATTGACTCAAAGTTCCCCAACGTAACGGCCACTTTCCTAACACAGAGCTTTGTAACTGCACGACTTGCGACTTTACCTAGTTGTCACTAACCACACAACCCTAACGTCAGACGCGGTAAAAGGTGGGAAGAAGGATGAACACGCTTGGAAATACTAACCTATTTTACACGCACCCTTTGGCGCTGAAACGCACCTCGGTCTCCACAGGGGCCAAGTCAGTGGTCGGCAACCAATAGCCCACGAGCCGCATCCCACCCGCCAACTCTTTTTATATGGACCCAAAAAGATTTAGCAAACAAATGATTTTTTGTGTTCATAAAAATAGACTAGTAAGTGATGTAACCATAAAGTTGAAATTTTTTTCTCGGTATTTATTTTCGAACCGGACCACCAAATATTTATTTAAATTCATAGAGACCACGATATCAAAAAGGTTTCCAACCCCTGGTCTAAATTACAGCATCGCTCTATCAATAGATTGGACCACCGATTACGGGGAGATAAGTGTTTGAATCCCAGTCAGGTCCACTGAGGGTGGGTTTTCCTAAGAGATTTTAAACTTTCCTTTCGTGCAAATATGGGTAAACCTTTTTCTAAATTCAACTTTCTTCATCCCTAACACATTAGCGCAATTAATACATACATATGTGTACAATCCGAACGGATAGTAAAACATGGTGCTAAGAACTAAGTAACTAAATTTGGCGTCGAACCTGGTTCCTTTTGACATGTAGTCAACCTCACTAAACACACGGTATTATGAGGCTAGGCATAATAGGCCAATTAGCGTAAAATTGAGGTTACGATTCTAAGCCACTTCCACATTTATGTAATACCTTTCGACACATCTCTTTGAACCCCACCTTCGTCCAACGTTTTCCCCGTTTCCGCGTCCTCTTTCTGTAGAATTGAAGTAGTGAGAATGATAACAGTCTACAAGCCCTCAACGGCCCGCAATCAGCCCTCCCCCCTTCCCTTCTCATCCTAACGGCTGTTATCAGAGTCCGGTCCACCAACCCTCTGTCGTGATGGACTGTTCTGAGCTCTTCACTTCCTCCTTATGGTCGTTACAGCATCACTTGAGGAACTAGACTGAATCTGGTACAACACAGGCCTATCTCCATACCGCGTGTTCTGATCCAGTCCCACACTGGGTGGGTGGTGATGCTGTCAAAATCGACAGCAGCGCAATATTGATTAACTTACGTGCACCTGGTCTTAAGCCTTGTCCGGGCTATCAGCATATTTACAATATTGGAGCATGGATGAGGAAGATGGAATATTTATAAAATATGCATGCATTTGCGTGGAGGAAGAGGAAAAAAACGTTAAAAAAATATCACTCTCAAAACACTCAAGCGGGATCTGAGCGGTTATCCTCCTATTACCGGTAAACTTAGACCAGACCAAAATATCTAACTGGATTACAAACATTGCCCGTCTATTTGACTTGATTACAATGGAAAACTAGTCTTTACTGGTATATTTAAACATAGCCTACTTATATGGGAGGACCAGTGCCGACTGGTACATTTAGCTTGATTATGAGGGAGCACAAGAATTTACAGGTATCTCTAACTTAATTACAAGGAGGAATAAACTTTGACTGATATATTCAACTTAATTACAAGGAAGGAAAACAAAAAATTGGTAGGTTTTTGTAGTTTAATAACAAGAGATGATAAATTCTGACAAGCTTCTATAGCTGAATTATAAAGAAGGTGAATTGTTGGCAAGCTTCTATAGCTAAATTATTATTATAATATTTAGCACCGCGTCTTACTACCCGTTCGGGTTACACGCTAGATAAATTATAAGGAAGGTGAATTGTTGACAAATTTGTATAGCTCAATTTCAAAGAAGGAGATTTATTGGCAAGTATCTTTATCTCAATTAAAAGGAATGATAATTGTTAACAAGCTTCTATAGCTTAATATTAAGGAAGGAAATTGTTATCAAGCTTCCAGAGTTCAATTACAAGAAAGTAGAATTGTTGGCAATCTTCTATAATTCAATTACAAGAAAGAAGAATCGTTGGCAAGCTTCAATAACTTAATACTAAGGATGGAGAATTGTTATCAAGCTTTTATAGCTCAATTACAAGAAAGGGTAATTGTTGGCAAGCTTTCATAACTTAATATTAAGAAAGGAGAATTGTTATCAAGCTTCTATAGTTCAATTACAAGAAAGGGGAATTGTTGGCGAGCTTTCATAGCTAAATTATAAGGAAGAAGAATTGTTGGCAAGCGTCTATAGTTCAACTACAAGAAAGGGGAATCGTTGGAAATCTTTCATAGCTAAATTCTAAGGAAGAAGAATTGTTGGCCAGCTTCTATAGTTCAATTACAAGAAAGGAGAATCGTTGGCAAGCTTCCATAATTTAATATTAAGGAAACAGAATTGTTATTAAGCTTCTATAGTTCAATTAAAAGAAAGGGAATTTGCTGTCAAGCTTCTTTAGTTCAATTAAAAGTAAGGAGAAGAAAGGCTTCCAGAGCACAGCTATAAGGCAAAAAAGGATGACCTATCCTTTAAAGCCAATACTTTTCATCCCTTTATTTTGATTTCTATTTTCACTACTTACTATTACTACTACTACTACTACTACTACTACTACTTTTAGAACCACAATAATACTAATAATAATAGTAACACACGTCTACGACTACTCACAGAAATTGTTATTTTATACATTCTGAATTCTACATAACACAATTGAAAGTGACTTTCGGCCCTCCTCTCAACTTAAACCGAAATAATCAAGGACCACACTACTCAAGAGGTTGTTTGCAGCCTTAGGCCTGTATTGCGCGTAGCTGGTGTTGCGTGGCGTGGTGGTGAATACCTCTTTGGAGGGGTCACAGTTTAAACCTCCGTGGGAGCAGGAAACAACGGCAGGAACATGGCGGCGAAAGTGTGTTCCCGAAATAAAAAAAAACTCCACACGCCTCGAACGAGGGCCACCACGCGCTCACGCACGCCAGTAGCAGAAGGGTGTGGGAGGGAGGCCGGGGCAAGGGGCAGGAGTAAGTCGGGGAGGGGGAAGGGCGATTGAGGAATTAGTGGAGATGTCTTTTTGGTTCTGCTTTTAGGAGGGGGCACGTGTTTATCTCATGCTCCTGCTCTTAGCAGCCTTTACCAGGGGTGAACTGGGCTGCCGGAAGATATCTCGGTGGGCCCGTTTGATTTGGGCCACCTCAGCTACTAACTAAAATAAAGCTATGCAATCGATTTTAAACGACAGTATTTATTGAATTAAAATCAAAATTCCCGTAAATAAGTTTGAGAGTACCCAGAATACATCATTTGCGAAGCTATACGATGTTTTTAAATGTAAAGCTATCCTGTTTGTTGTTTCTAGGACCTTGATGTTTTTTATAAACAATTTCTTAAGCTAAACGACTTTGTTTGGCTGATCCTGACCGAAACCAGCTTTTTAATCTATATAACAAGCTTAGCGCATGAAGGATCATTTTTAAAACCTTAATATAACTAAAATAAACCCCCGAATATTATCTAGTAATTTAGAAGCATTTTTTATCATATAATTATAAAGTAGAAGTTGATATTTTTAAATGAACTTAATAGTGACGTAATCAACACTAATGTAGCTGAAATAGCAAATGCACTAATAATAAAAATATTAGTACTTCAACTCACCGCTTCAGCTAACACTGAAACCTATCTTCAGTGATAGATATGAATACATGCTCAGGGCTGTCATTTATTGTAATTTGTAGTCACGGGCCGCTTGAAGCCCGTCAGTACACCCCTGGCTAGTTCTTACACAGGTAAATGAATGTAAAGATAACATGAGCAGGAGCTGAAAGGTCAAGTGGACATACAAACACTCCTTGTTCAAACCCAGTTGACGTCTAACATAATTTAATACGTGTGTGACCCGGTTTGGTGGTCTAAGCTAGCAATTCTCAAACTGTGATCCGTGGTTGTGTGTGCCAGGTAGTCCGCACATGAGACCGCAGGAGAATGAATGTTATTAGTATTACACAATATTATTTGCTTTTTCAAATCTATTATGTAGTTTGAGAACAAGTTTTCAAAAATAAATAATCAGTAAACTCATTTCAAAAGATCTTTACCATACAAGACTGTAAAAACTTCCCAGATGTCCATTTTAATCAAAATCGTTATCTCACTTTTAAAAAATTACCCAAAATTTGAAGGCTTTAATCAAAACAAAAACCCTAGGACAGACAGATTTTTTTTTGGGTTATGGGGCACTTATAACGTAAAAATTCATAATAATCTCGAGGTCAAAATTTTTCATAGTTAAAATATTTTTTCTCTTTATTACAAGAGTACAATATTCGGGTATTTATATTATACAGGGTTCGAATCACAGCTGGGTGTTCTAAGGCATTTTGTCCCCCCCCCACCCCCCCAAAAAAGTCCACTCTCTTTTCACGAGAATTCTAGTAGGCCTACATTTCTTCTAAATTATATTTTCTTTCTAATATTTCTAAATTATATTTCTTTCTAATATTTCCTTTTGTCTGATTAAAAAAATTACTTGAACAGCTATGTTAAATTTATTTAAAAATTCAAAATTTTGTGCTAGATTTTTTGACAAAAAAACTCATTCTTTAAAAAAAAGTTTTTATTTATGCTACATACATTGATATATTAAAAAAAACTCAAGTTGACATATTTTTACATATTATTCGAACTCAAAAATAAAATCGATGTTTTCATTTCAACTCGATTCGAACTCGATTCAAAGTCGATAATATTTACTCATATATCCCTAATTTTAATAAGCAAGAACAAAACCCCAATGAGTTTTGATATGTGTGCAACATTATGGACCCATGTACACTTCATTTACATTAAAAGATAGCAAATATACTTCGTGTTTCTACCACAATGCATAGGCCCATAGTGTAACAAGACTGTACGCTCTTAGGTATACAGAGTGTACTTAACCTAATTTAGATTAAAGCCTATCTGGGATCAAACCAGATACACTTACATAAGGCTATTCTAGCTACTCAGCTATTGGAACACTATTCTTAAGGTGGAGATGTAGGGGACGAAAAAAAAGGTCTGTGTTTTTGCAGTTTTTAATGCAAAACTTTTTTGGTCAAAGTATTATTACTATTATTATTATTAGCACCGCGTCTTACTACCCGTTCGGGTTATACGCACTTACGCTAATGTGTAATGGTAGGGTGAGTGTGAGATGAAATGGAGGACCTACAGTTTAACGTGGAATTCGAGCCATGGTGGAGGCCTGGCATTCCTCACATTCACAAGATGTGATTAATATACGTCTTGTCAGAGGTGAAGGAAGGGTTTGGTAATCAGATAAATCTGTGTCGGGACCGAGGATTGAACCCCGGACCCCAGCATAGAAGTCCGACACATTACCCCTAGACCACCAGGTCACCCTTGGTTAAAGTAAATACAATATTTATCTAGTAGAGATAATGTAGAGTTTAATTGTCTCCACATGGTTATATCAACCGTTGTTGAATATATGTTATTACCATAGAACCATTAGATGAGAAACTTTTTAAATAAAGATAAAATATTGTCATTAAATTCCAGGACATCCTTAACATATGTTCAACAACTGTTGAGGTTGCCATGTAAAGAAAGTTAAAATCCATGTTTCTACTGGAGATTTGAATTTTTTTGATAAAGAATTATTTTGTAAAAAACTGCAAAACCCTTACCTTTTCTCGCGTCCCCTACATTACGACCCTAAGAGCCCATCTTAAGCCCGATTTAACGGTAAATTAGATACACAACTCTATGTTCGAACCATAAAACGTATAGGAGTGCGGCTTTATGTATTCTTCATTTGACAACAGTAAAATTGATCTCATTTTAATAGATTTTTCAATTTATAGTGATTTTTTTAAAGGTGTTTTTTTTACCATTCTAAATTGCATTATTGATCTCAATCCCATTGTTTGGTTTAAGTGTAATAAATGAAGCCTCACCACGATGCTAAGTATGTGGTGAGCTGTATTATCTACTTAAGTTAGATATTATTCGTGGTATGAGAAGTTCTCTTGAGTATAAACAGTTTAAAACAATGAATGATACAAGGGGAAAGGAGGAAAAAAACCAATTTTAGTTCAAATTGAGATACTCTAGTGCTGCCATCTGTTAGACAATCATGAGACCTTCTTAACATTTTAAATTATGGTTAAAAGTGGCCTCTGTCTCATTTAAATTAATTTAAAAAATATATTTACTGGAATCTTTATGGGGTTTAAGATATAAAATTGGTTGACCTGAAAAACAGGTGTAGTGTGACTTTACTCCCTTTTCCCCTGTCACCTTCAACTGAATATAAAACTAGATAGCTAGCTATAATTTGTAAAAGAATCGACAGCAACTACGACGAGTCAAATAAATGTATTCCTAGATCCGAGCTCTGATAGCGTGCAGTTCAGTACAGCCTCTTCAATCCCATCAATTTGGATTCAAGAACAGGTTTTGAAGACCAGAATTCAAAATGGGGAATACCGGCTACCGCATTCTGTCCCCCTGTGGTGAGAGCCTACTGCCAAACATCGTTCGAATGAATGCGTCTATGGTAAATCTTTGTTTTGAGGCCATGCGAGGGAATTTGATGAAAGTACATTACGACATAATTAGTACCTCATATATCAGTGATGCTACTAGCGTTCTCCAGACAGCCGAGTCATCGTTCACACATCTTTCTGGCAGCTTAAATGCATATAATTAATTTTTATTCACTGCTGTTTTACCGTTCCGGTCATTATCCGTATGGCCTTGAGCTTTACCACCGGCGAAATAATATTTAATATCATTAGTGCAGCGATTATTCCCTGACTTTAAGTAATACTACCCACCAGGGATTTCAATATATCATTTTACACTGGCGAGGTAAGGATGAGGAAGATAGAATTTAGAGGAAGTGTAGCTGAAATTGTGGGTAGAAAGGGTGGAAAATCACATAGGTACATCCAGACAGTATTCGAAACCTCCACTACGTCATTGTCAAGGCAGACCAGATGAAACTGACGCCTTTGTCTCCGTGACCAACAGTGAAGGTAAAAAAAACTGTCATTTCAAGACTCGTTAGCATTTACTAAGTAGCGGGTGGATTAGGAATGAAATAAAGCCTTACGTCAAAATCAGTTCAGTGCTATGTGCTTGAATATAGGTCAGGATGCCAGGTTTTAAATCCTGTTCGAGTGTGCTAGTAGTACTTCCCCCTCCCTCCATTGGTGGTTTAGGATCCTTTCTCTGGGATAATACTGGGGCGTATCCTCAAAAATTAGTCTCCCAATTTCCTTAGATTGATTAGTTGGATAAAGTGAGCACATCTCTAAGTGGCGGTGAGGTGATTGGCACTACATAAAGTTATTATTAGACATCCTCTTGAGTTCCAGCAGGTTGAAGTTTTCACTAAACTAAATATAAATTTGTATAATACCAAAAAGTGTTTTTTTAAAGAGGTAAATTCTTTTAGAAGTACAAATTTTATTTTTACTTCTAACAAATTATGCAAAAAACTGCAATAAAATAAAAAACTATAAACAATTAATACCTAATTATCCCCCACGTAATACAAATTGGATAGATGTAAAGCAAGCTTGTGTTGTATAAAGTAGCTGTTTATAGTGAGGACACTTAGCCCCAATTAGAAATTTACAAGAGTTTATTTGCTAATTATTGAGTCATACAGTCAGTTGTAAACTCAAACGAATATTAAGGGCCCAGGGGTAAAACCACGCTCATGAATTTATTACGGTAACAATACTAGAATGGAGATTAGGAAAATAATATGGTCGTAAATGGATGCCATTACTTGGTCAGTAAGTTGTTGATATCTTGCCTGCTTTCAAGGAATTTAAAACTCAGAATATAAAAAACAATAGTTTTACCGGTTGTTCTCTATGGTTGTGAAACGTGGTATCTTGACTTACCTGGCGAAAATAAATTTAGGGTGTTCGAAAACAAGGTGCTTAGGAAGACACTTAGTGTAAAAAAGGATGAGGCTACTGGAGAGGGGAGGAGGTTACTTAATGATGAGTTATATCTTCTGTACTCATTACAAAACATTGTTAATGAAATTAAATTTCACATATCACGGTGAGCAGGTCATGTAGCGTGAGTGGATGGATTTAGAAGTGGGTTCAGGGTATTTAATGGTACGGGTGTGCGAAGGCCACTTTTTAAATCCGAAGCGAAGTCGAAGTGAATCTTGAAACTTGTGAAGAAAAGTCGAAGTCGAAGTTGAAGCTACCTAGAATTTTTGTTGTGGTCACTTAACGCCACTTTTAATTTTTAAATTAATTATTTTTCTAGATCTTGTCAGTAACAAAAGCCAGGAAAAGTTCCCTTTTTATTACCTAAGGATTAAATTAATAACTATACCCTTTCCCACCCCTCCCCCGCCTTATTATTTTCAACACACACATTGAAGAATCATCATAGACTCTACCATAAACTATGAGTGACTATCGACATTTTATGAGGAATAAATTGAATTTTCAAAATAAAATATAGCCTATAGCTGATAATGTAGCTTTATATTGGTGAAAGAATTTTTAAAATCGGTCCAGTAGTTTTTGAGTTTATCCATTACAAACAAAAAAAATCAAATCTTTCCTCTTTATAATATTATTGTAGACTAATGTACACAGACTTACTGATAAGATTAGTAATTTATCAATTAAGTTTTATTCTGAAAATTGAAAAATGACACTTAGACACGGGGATCGAACCAGGGTCCCTTGGCTCGATTTGAGTTCAATTCGGGTTCGATTCCCGTGTCCAGGTGTGATTTTTCAATCTTCATAATATGATATCTAAATGGAGTAATCCTTACTAAAAAGCATAAATAATAGCTTTGGCTATTTTATTCTTGATTAATAAATTTTAATCTTTACTCACATCGTGTAGTTTATAATATTATTTTGCAAACTGTACACATGCATGTCTTTTAATCTGAATTTCTCTGATAGTAATTATAAATTAAATTCCGTTTTTGTTTCCTACTTTCCGTATCAGCCATTTTGAATAATAAAGAAAATGTAAAGAAGCTATGAAAAACTTCTGTGTCAAAATGCACTTGTAAATTTGCCACAAATAATTCCAAAGAGATAGAATATTAAGGACCTAACGTTAGACGCCAGCTGCGATGACAGCACAATTAAGCGCTTTCTCTGCTTCATACCAGTGACCATGGTGTTATTTCTTTGTAGGTATTTTTATTTTTTACAAAACTATGTTGGTAATAGTGAATATAATATATTAACATTTACTTACCCGTTTTTGATCCATGCTTACGTTGTGTTAGCAAAATTACTAGTCAGTATTAAAATTCTGTGTACTAACAGTTTTGAAATTATCAAATATTGAAAAATGTAATATTTAGTAAAATAAAATTAAATCGTTTGATAATTTATCAAAGTTTTATCCTTCCTTCGAAATTTTTTGAATATGCGAAGGTTATTGTAGATATCGAAGACGAAGCCGAAGGAGATTTGAGCTTCGACTTCGACTTTTCAAAGCTTCGCGCACCATTATTGAATGAATGGTAACCCCAATGGAAAGAGACCATTGGGAAGACCTAGACGTATATGGGAGGATGATATTAGAGCAGACCTGAAAGAGATTGTGTTTAATGAGGTGGACTTGATAGAACTAGATCAAGATAAGGGATAGGTTGTAATGAGATGGACTGGATAGAACTAGCACAAGATAAGGATAGGTTGTAATGAGGTGGACTGAATAGAATTATCTCTAGATAGGGATAGGGTTTAATTAGGGGGACTGGATAGAACTAGCTAGAGATAAGGGATAGGTTGTAATGAGATGGACTGAATAGAACTAGCTCAAGATAAGGGATAGGTTGTAATGAGGTGAAGTGGATAGAACTAGCTCAAGATAAGGATAGGTTGTAATGAGGGGGACTGGATATAACTAGCTCAAGATAGGGATATGGTGTAATGAGGGGGACTGGATAGAACTAGCTCAAAGATAGGGATAGGTGGTGTACTTTGGTAAGTGCGGCAATTTTAACTGTTGAGTACCTAACTCCATAGACTAAGTAAGTAAAAAACCTTTTATTGTTATCTTGATACAAAATATTACTAAGAGATGTCAAAAGTTTCAATAAAAAATGTTCTTTAAAATAACTTATTCTGGTAATAATTGGGCTCAGAGAAAGAAATAGGAATGTTAATGTAACAAAGTTGGTAGCCCTCTGTTAGTATTATTATTGTTATGTTTACTATTTGTAAGATTCACAAGAGTAATAGTGTAAATAAGGACACGATTAACTAATATTGCGTATTTGTGTTTCAATATTATATTGCTTCTTATAAACTGGTTCTGGTAAAATATCACCCAACTAACATTCCTCGAGTTTCCCTTGGATCCTTAATGTAAAAAAAACACACAAGCAAAATGATGTATCCTAAAGCTGTCATCTAACAGCGACTCAAAATGACAGCTTTAGTATACACCATTTATAGCACTCAGTCCAGTAGCGGTCAAATCATCTCCATGTTTTTGATTTAGTTTCGAACTTCACTACAGTTGTTTTAAAGATATCAGGTCATTTTAGAAGAGCGCGAGTACTCGAAAATTTGTGTTCGAATCGAGTTGTAATAGCTGCTCGAACTTGACTCCAAAACAAAACTCGATTTTTTTTTTAAATTATTCTGATTAATCGATCATTTTCTCGAAAAATACTGGTTTGATTAATTTTTATTCCGTTTTAAGATATAATTTTATTGCAAATAGACTCCCTCAATATTCTATTTTGTTTAGTTAAAATAAAATTCTACAAAATATTATATTAAATTTATTAAAATATTCAAATTTGTGTGATTATAAATATTTTCACCAGAAGAAAATTGTACTTATTTATGGTTTATCCCTGGATCTATTACAGAAATTCAACTTGAAATATTTCCTGTACAAATAATTGCTTTAACTCTTAAAAAAGATGGCGTTCATTCAAACTCGACTCGAACTCTAATCGAAATGAAAAATGGCTACTCGTACACCCCAATTCATATTTGACCGTTTTAAATGCAATATTAAATATATACACACATACATACATACATACATACATACATACATACATACATACATACATACATACATACATACATACATACATACATAAAATAAATACATACATACATACATACATACATACATACATACATACATACATACATAAATACATACACACATACATACATACATACATACATACATACATACATACATACATACATACATACATACATATGTGAAATGATGATCTTATAGCTGTCAAAAAACAACCAATTGTTCAAAGGAGATAATATGTTAAACATGCAGTTGCTAGCACTAGGCCAGTTACATATACCCTAACTACGATAGGAGAGGTGGTAAGGGACAGCTAGTGGAAGGTTATTTCTTGCAAACATTGGCTGAAGGCTACTTCTATCAACCTATTCGGAAATAATTAGTATTTTCTTATAAATACTATATTATCAATCAAAATATGTTAATAAACGCTTCTAATATTACTTTCCTAAGGATTACTCTATACATACTATTTTCATAATTTATTGAAGGAACACAGAAATATTGGGCATGAGCACAACCAAAGACGGTTAGTATGACGTCATAAAGAGTTTTTAAGGCTAGATTGCCATGTTAATTTAGGAAGAGAACGCAGCATTTCAGAATATCTCGTTTGAAAACGATTTTTAAATTAACCACAGACGCCACTCCCATAAAAACCCATCTAAACGGTTATTTTCATATGTTAGTGTTTCAATAATAATGTAAAAGTGATTTAAATCTACACTTATATTATAAAGAGGAGAGATTTGATTTTTTGTTTGTAATGGATAAACTCAAAAACTACTGGACCGATTTTAAAAATTCTTTCACCAATATAAAGCTACATTAATCAACGAGTAGCATAGGCTATATTTTATTTTGAATATTTAATTTATTCTTCATAAAAATGTCGATAGTTTTACACAAGGTATAAAAAATTGCCTAAAATTATGCTTTCTCCGCGTGCGCTGCAAAAACTATTGGTATTACATAAAAAAATACTATAATAATATTTAGCACTGCGTCTTACTACTCGTTCGGGTTATACGCTTTAATTACTAATTACTCTAATGGATTAGGATTTGGAAAGGTAGAATTAGAGGAAGTAAACCCGCATTTGCGTGGAGGGAGAGTGGAAAACAATTTAGGAAAAATCACCCCCAGTACACCCGACCGAGGTTCGAACCTCGATCTCCCCGTCCTCAGCAGTCGAGCTCAACACGACAAGCGCGTTAGCCAACTACGCCACCGAGGCGGGTAAAATCTATACATATTGAACGTTCTCACTAATGTGAACAAAAAAGACCGCGAGACAATATATGTAATTATTATAGTTATGTTACAATAAACGTTTTTTGTTGAAATTAGTCAACTAAAACACGGATGCGAACAAAAAGTGATTATATCCGTATCATGATACGAATCCTTATCCAAGTCGCGGGCAGCAGCTAGTAAGAGTATAATTAAAAACAAATGGTTTGTTGTGAAAGTTTTGTCTACCAAAAGTAACAGCAACTCACCATATTATGGTCTTACAGATCACCTATTTTGCCAGATGGATACATGATAACGTTTCCTAGCTGTCACTAACCTTCTGTAGCTAGGGTATGGATGTCAAATTCTCTCCATGTTTATTTGCTTTAAGTTCCTCGGCCGCAAGAGGCGCCACGTGCGCTTAACGGATGATCATAGCCCCGCGAGTTGACGGCGCTTTACCGCCTAAACGCGTGACAACGGGTGGGAGAAGGTTGTAAATTATGTCGCTTGCGAGATTCCTCGAGAAATTTTTGCGTCATTTTGATGTTCGGGCTATAAACACACAACTCGAGTAAATAAACCTTTCGGTTGACACAGCCCGTTAATTATGGAGTGTTATTAGCGTGAATAATATATTTTATTACTGTGGAGTGTTGTACAAGCGAGCACACGTCAGCTTTGATGTATTCACCCCATGTGGTCCATTAGGTTACTTACAAATTATAATAGGAAAACGTGTATTTGTCAAGACTTTTTGTCCAAAATATATTGCTAAAAATGATCATGTTTTTATTGTATATTAATAATAGGTTATTTCATTCTGACAGCTGAATTTTTATGTAGTTTTTTTAGTACCGTAAGTTAAATTTCTACTGAAATTAATATTAGTTAGTTTTGTGTTTTCAATTTGTAAAGTATTTGAAACACGTATAACGAACACATTTTGTTTATGATGGTGTTGAGATTTAATGTAGATATTTCATAAAAGAAACTACAGCTAAAACAAAATAGGTATTAATTTTTCATAAGAATTTCGTGTTTTTCAGAGCGAGTAACTCCCCACAAATTTGAAAAATAGTTATATTAGTTAGAGCCCGAATTTTTATGTAGTATTAATCTTCAAAATTTGTATTGCCCATAAATATGTATTACTCGGAAGGATGTTGTTAGCGAATACAATTATGACATATCAGATATAGAACTAAACATATTATTTAGTTCTACTTTTTCACATATTTGATGCATAAGGAAAGGCTTATGATCACAAGTAAATTTATCTCAATATTTTAGCGTCAAACCATTGATGATAATAATAATAATAATTTATCGCTTGTATTTAGTAAAACGGTCAAATTAAATCGGGAACCACTTGTTTTTTTTAGCACCTCGTCTTACCACCCGTTTGTGAAATGCACCTATGTACTAATAATTACAATAATGGCTTAGGGATTGGTAAGTTTTAATTGAAAGGAAGTGCACCCGTATTTGCGTGGAATGAGAGTGGAACATCATTTAGGGAAAATCACCCTCAGTGCACCCGACTGGGATCGAATCCCGATGCGTCTCGAACCAATGCTCCCGGTTGCCCTCCACCGTCCCCCCCAACCCNGTTGCTGTAGATCGTTCTCACCGGCCGAATAATTGCAGAAAGAGGAGTGGATTAGTACGCTTGCTCTGTCCAACTGTTGTTTGTTTTTACGCCATCTTTTGTAGTTAGGATTCTGGCAAAAATAACCTTTTAGAAAACAAAAACAAATTTTTCTGAACCCAGACTTGTTACAATTTTTGGTATAATATTATTATTGTTATATTATAGACATTGATAATATCTGTCCAAAGTGACAGCTACTGATAGTCTGTTTGGACGTATGAGTATATCCAAAGTAGTTTTGAGTAACATTAGGTAATTGTGAAGATAAGGCCTTTCCTACAGAGAGTCGTACTTTTACACAAATATCCCAGGCGGAATCATACCTGTCATCAGATGTTTGTTTTACACCTTCAAATGATAGGATGTATAGTGATCTGAGACATGTGTTTTCATAACGGCGCCGTTTCAATAAAATAAAAAAACACCTACCATTGATATCTGATGAAATTGTTTATCTACACCACGAGAGCTTCCCGGGTCAGGAGGTGTCCAGTGTTCCCGCGCTCTAAACGAAAGAAACTAAACGAACGTTTTTTCGATGCATTATTATTTCAACTCGTTTCGAAAGTATGAACACGCTATCATGACCATCCATTGACTCACATACATTTTGAAGATAGAGTCCCGTTTAAATAGGAAGAATCTTATCTGACATAAAGAAAAGTTACTACATTTACTCTCACATGTTCATACGTCAAGTAATATGATCTGCAGATGTTACTTTTGATAAAAAATATCAATACCTAAAAACACAACTTATCATGTAATAAAATATTACAATTTTTTAGTGTAAATTTTTGTTTTGTTTTCTAAAAGGATCTTCCCATAAAGATTAGACTGTAGCTCTAATGGAACAGCCCCTAAGCCCAGATTATAGCATCTGCTTTCTGTTCTAATGATCCCGAGTTGGATTCTCGGACAGCGCCACAAATAATAATAATAATATTTAGCACCGCGTCTTACTACCCATTCGGGTTATACGCTTTTAAGTAGTAATTACACTAATGGATCATGAATTGGGAAGGTTGAATTAAAAAAAGTGAACCCACATTTGCGTGGAGGGAGAGTGGAAAACCATTTAGGAAAAGCCTCCCCCCAGTTCACCCGACCGAGATTCGAACCTCGATCTCCCCGTCCTCAGCAGTCGAGTTCAACACGACAAGCGCGTTAGCTAACTACGCCACCGAGGCGGGTAGTGTCACAAATGTTTCACTGATAAATTGAACCGGCTCTCGTTCACTAAGTAATAAATAATTAATTACATTTAATTTTTTATTGCAATAACCCTATTTGACAGATGGAAAACTAACTATATTTAACTACTTTCACATATTAATACGTCAAATCATCTGTATCTGTAAATATTTATAGATATTACAATACCTATATAATAACACTGATATTATAGCGAAAAGTTGTCATTTTTGACCAAATAAATAAAGTTAGTATTTTCTAAATGGTTTCTTCCTTCTTCCTACTAAGATTATACTTTACATGGGAAATATGTTTTGTGCATGTGCGGGGTAGTAGACTACTTAACTTCATTACATTAGCAATAAAATATGGGAACCATTAAGTTTTTTATAACATTCTGAATAATAATAATTAATTTAATATTTATTGTATTTGACTTGAGGGTAAGGTACGAATAAGTGAAAACTCTTAAGAAAATGCAAAGATATGTATCTGAAGAAATCACTCCTTGGAAAATAAAACCCAACCATCACTCACGGTTGGACTCAAATACCTGTATATTAGGTCAGAGTCTTCTTAAACAATTCTTGCGACCGTCCTTGCCAATTTAGGTTATCTCACGGATGGCCTAATCATCTATGTCGACAGTAATGTTTGTTAAAAATGTTGACTGAATTGATCTATTGAGCAGAGAAGGAGGTCAGAAGGTTTCGTTGTCTGTTTGCCTCCTAGGAAACTTGGAGGGGTGGGCGGTCACTCGGATGACACTCGACATGATTGCTCAAAACCTGGAGCCCTATTCTCAAAATATTTACGGCTTAGTTTAAAATATTATATACCTATAACGCCTACAATGATGTTGTTTTCTTTTTCATCCATTAATAGCACAGGCGTTGCAGGATTGGAGTATAGGGTGGGGGGAGGCAGAGGGGACGCGCCCCCCCCCCCAATAATCTGTTCAAATGGGACACTCCTCTTACTACTGTAAAAGAAACAGCGAATTATTTTATTCGTAAGATTGAAAATCCTCGTTTGGTGTAATACATAAATGAATAATGTGACTTTTTTTTTTTAAATGACTGATATATTTAATTCTACTATCAAATTATTTGTGTTATTCATTAAGTATGAAATAATTTATATTTTATGATCTAAAGTTAACTCAAAATGGGTTAATTCTGTGCCTCAACCCCTTCCATCCCTCCCCAATAAATAAGAGCTAACGATGATTTATAATGCTAAATTTAAACACCCTAGTCAAAGAATGTGCAAACTTACTTACGAGAGGGCCAAATAATAATAATAAATTGGTGGTATAAATACTTTTATTCATTAAATTGTCTTCAAAATTATTTAAAAAAATTATAAACACATATAATAGATTGACATAAATAAATCTAAATACAATAAAATGTGAAGCAATCATACATTTTTTTAAGTTCGTTCCTAAAAACTTTACAAGATGGCGTGTGAGATGAGTGAAACTTAGAATGATCTTCGATCACGAAAAATGACTATGCATCCCGCGGGCCAGTTTGAATACACCAGCGGACCGTATTTGGCCGGGCCGTGGTTTGCCCATCCTTGTCCTAACCTATCATTTCCCTTCAGTCATTTAAAAAGAATTCTGAACTATTTTTAACATTTTATTGTTTCACTGTGAGATCATTTGTATGTACTCTCTGCAGTAAACAAATTTCTGTTTTAAATAATACTAATAATAATAATTAGCACCGCGTCTTACTACCCGTTCGGGTTATACGATTTCTGTTTTAAAATAAACATTGTTAGAAATAAACATTGTATTAAGATTTTCATTGCTAAATAATACATACAATTATTTACCAGCAAGCCTTTAATAAATGCAATAGAATTGTTTTGATAACAATGAAGATGCCAGGTAAGTACCCTAACTTTGTTTATTTAAAACAAAACTTTGTTAGCCAAGAAAATACATGACGTTTCCCAGATATATATAATATAGAATAGGTTCCCTGGAACCCATTATTGTCAGAATGACTGTCTCGATCTATTGGCTGTCTCCTTCTGTTTAGCTAAGAAGAGATTTAAATATTTTATTTTTATTCTTCACTTTATCATTAGATCACATAAAGGTTTGATTCATTTAAGAGCCTTTATTATTTTAAGTTATCAAGTTATTTAAAATTTGAATACAAAAGTTCGACAATTATTAACTAAAAATACTTTACAATTATAAGAGCTGTTTCAGTGGGGCTCGCATTATAAATGTCAACCTAATTTAACCTGATTTGTCGATTACGGGGAGATCAAGGTTCTAATCCATCTGGGTGTAATGAGGGTAATATTTCCTAAGGTTTTTTTTATTTCCCTCCACACAAATGAGATTATATTTCATCTAAATTCTACATTCATCATTCCTTCTCCTTTAGCGTAACTAACAAATATGCATATAAATAGAAGTAGACGCAGTATAAAAACATATATCGATAATTATAAGCACATGTGGCCATATTTGTGTCTATTCTTTGGGAGGAGGGGGTCGGGGGTGAATAAATCTAAGTTGCACTTACTTCGCAAATAAAATATTGTTTAGTTGAATATATTTAAAATGTGTAAATACTGGTTTTTTTCTTCTATCCAATTATAAAATGTATATTTGTTAAGGCTAGGTGTGTAATATTAATGTTACGGTCATAAATTTAATTATAGAAAGATTTTTATAGGAAGAAACTTTAGGAAATACGAATATCTTTTCACGGTCAACAATAAAAACATTTTACTGTATTAGTAGTATTATTTCATAGGCATTGATATTATCTATAAAAAGTGACATACATAGATAACATAAATTTTTGTAAAAATACATTAAAACTGTTTACGTAACTTTTATAGCTCTAAGAAGTTCCGTACTATCGAAATAGGAATGCAGTTTGTTGGTCGTGGGTTGATATAATATTTGGTTTATAAAGTACTATACACATTGTATACTCTAATTAAAAAAGTTTCACAATATTAATTTCTTATATTATGTAACTCTATTTAATTGGAAATTTATATTTATCATTCAATCTTAATCCACAGTATATTGCTGAAACTACATATGAGTTGTTTGATAAATGTACAACATAAATAAAATACACATAATCTTGTTAATCAGTGAAAATGATTTATGTAAGAATTTACAAAATCTGTAATTAGTTTATATAATTGTATGTAAATCCTAGTAAATGACATGCAATACATGTGCACATAAAAATTGTCATCAATAAGAGTGTGAGCTATAAAGAGTGCCTAACAATTAGTATAACTGTTTCAGTTATTCTCGGAGTTAATAAACGTAAAGGAATATCAAAATACAAAATACAAAAAACAGAATGTAATTTATTTTTACTTTTATCCATAACTATTTCAAACTTTTTTTTCTCGAAACAACAATTATTTGGACCTAATCTTTTTTTTACCACCCATCTAGGATATACGTATTTCCATTACGATAATGTATCTGGTATGATAAATTTAGAATTTGAGTAAATTTACTTACGGTTGCGTGGATGGAGAGTAGGAAACATTATTTAAGGAATAAAACTCAGTAGGCCTACACCCAGCCGTAATGTGAACCACGACATCTCTGGTTCTGGACCAAATGCGACCGACCTTTAGTCCACATTCCCACCTATACGAGTTTAAAGTCAAATGTCCATTGTAAATCAGAAGACATAACAGCTCAAAATAGTGCTGAAATGTTATTCATGAACCACAGTGACGTAACTGGTTTGTTACTTTCTCATTTGGTTTATTATTAGAATTGCTTGTAGGCCTACCTAAAAATATGTAAACTCAAAACAGTAAAAAGATTCGACCTTTGACCTTTTACTAATAAAACATTAACGCTTGTAAAATTTTCTTCATACCTGGCAACGGCGTTCTTAATTTTCTTAGCTATTCTTCTGAGTGTTGCAACAGTCGAAATGTATGTTTCGAATCTAAAGATAATAAAGACCTCCTACAGTCCAATTTTCTTAGAAAGAACCTTACCTGACAGTTAAAGAAGCTACTAAATCTACTTTCACTTATTCTTATGTCAATTTAGGTGATCTACAGCTCTTACTTTTTTATGTATAAATATTATCAATACCGATAGAATAACACCAATAAAATAGTAAGATTTTATAAATTTTTTCAGGGAAAAACATACTTTTATTTTAAAAGGCTTTTCCTATGAAAATTAGATTGCACAATATCTTAATAAGATCTGCTTGCAAAATTTTCCTTTTGATAGAAAAAAAACATAATTCATAAAACAGATCCGACACTTTATCTCAGTCGGTAACGTGTTTCTCTAGTGAGTTAATGGTTCCGGGCTCGATTCCCGACATGGCCGAAAAAGTATAATTGGTGAAATATGGGTTTACCCTTTCACGTTGATGAATTAACGGTCAGAGATTGGATATTGTGCCTGTCCTAGTCTTAAGTTAGATTATAAAGCATATAAAATTACGACAGTCCTAGCCAGCAGGTAATGGAAAATATATGGCTTGAATAGAAAACTGACTCGGTCCACAGGCTGGAAATAGTAATGGACTTAGAGTAAATTTATAAAACTACGAAAAGTTTAATAATCTTGCCAATTTATTTTCGGGTTAAAGTATAAAAAATAAACCTTCTACTTGAATTTTTTTATTGTATGGCATATATGACCGTAAGAAACATGACAACCAGATTTAGTCGCCTCATGTGTATACTATTGGCCGCTGTGGTGGCCCAAACGTTGCCCAGGATACACCACAGGGTGTTGACTACACGTCGTACAGGCAATAGGATGATGTGATGATAGTGATTATGAAGTTGTGAAGGGCAGTGCGAGTCTTCCCTAACTTAAACCTAATTAATACCAGGATCATGATCAACTTAACTTTAACTTAACGTAACGTTCACTATAAGGTTCACTTAACGTAATAAAACAGATGTGAGATCACGATTCACGTAACTTAACGTAACAACTCGAGCCAAACACCTGCATTCTAGAGTACCAATGTGTTTTTATCTGTGATTTTTACTATTTTTAAAGTGATGATCTGTGAATGTTTACAGTGTTCAATCGACATAATAAATATATATTACTAAACTTTTTTGATTATCCCTATTCTAGTTTAATTATTTCGTTTCAATGTCTGATCACTAGAACTTAAGCTAGAGAGCAAACCTTGATCATAAAACCAACAAATGAATTACTAAATAGCCCTTAGACGTCACTCGAATAGTGATTTACTAGCTAGATTACGCGATACTTTTCATGTAACGTTCACTTAACGTGAAAGCCCTCCCATGACGTCTATTACATTAAGTTAACTGCAATTGAACATTAATTTACTCGTCCAAACACCACAACAGCGACGGGTGACAGAGACAGAAAAAATGTTCACCCCAGCGACATGCAACAGCCATCCGTTCACAACAAGCGAAATTTTGCGAAGCATTGTGTCGTGAAGGGGTCTAGAAATTGATCGTATTTTACTGATTGAGGTAAAATGGCAAGTTTAAATGAGGCTTTGGTAAAATTCTTCAATAATAATAAGAAGATAATGACTTGGGTGAACACTTATTTTATATATATTTAAACACAAGAGGCCCAATAGACCCGATTTTTAAACAAGGTATGAGGAAGGTAATTACAGTGTGTTGACTAAAAACCACTTGATGGGTGATGGAAATTTTTTTAGAAGATACTGTAGATTAAATAAAAAACAATTTAATTTTGTATTATCTTTAAACAATGAAGAGCTAAAGCCAAAAACTTACAGAAGAGTCAACGGAGGAAAAACTTTTTTTAACTTTGAGGTAAATTTTTACTCACAATAATATTTATAATTATAATGTCAATTTTAAAATGCAATACTATTTATTATTATCTTGTGTGAAGTTCTGATGTCTTTGTAGTAGTAGATAAATACAAAAAGTGTCACTTAGGGATTTTAGGTTCAGGCACAGTTGTCAAATTTGATTCAGATGTATACGGAGACAGAATGGTGTAAGAGGGACTGGTTCTTGCAGGAGATTTTGTCATAGAACTAGCTGAACTAGCCTCCAAAGCCACAATTTCTTATTCGGTAATGGTATGGTTTGGCTCTTATTTTATGAATTGGAGGCAGTTTCTTCATAACATCTTTTTATGTGATTAGTGAATGAAAGAAATTCGTCAGCATCGTCTTTTTCAATTAAATCATTAAGTAATTTTTGGAGAATTTCTTATCTTTCTTTTAAATTCGTCAAGAAAAGATCGTCCTTTCTACAACGACGTCTTTTTTTTAGGGCATGTACTACAGAGGTACTATTTGTATCTTCTCTTAACTCTTGTGTCGGTAAATTACTGTCGTGATAATTAGTTGGCTCTGAGTAATTGGCATCAGATTCGGTTGAAACTTGTGAATAACTTAAAGATGTACTTGAGGAATCATTTGGAATAGAGGAACTTCCAAATATTTCATTTGACTCATTTTCCAAAAATTGTAATTGTTTGTATATTTGCGACTTAGAATTCTCAGCGGGAGCTGCAGATCCTGTACTTAACTTATGTTTGCGTTTAAATCGGTTATACGAATCTTTTGATGTGCTTCCACCGCTTTTTACAGTCATCACCTTCAATTTTTTTAAATATGACGTCAATTTACAATAAATCTCAAATTTAACTTTATAGTGAAGTTCCAGTTATTCGAGGTAATGTAAACCGAGTCCATCTAAGGTGATCAAAATTAATTCAAATTTTTATTAATTATTTTGATTTTAATAAATTACTTCACAAAAGTAATGCTTCATATATAAGAACCAAAACGAAATGTTTAGCTTACACACAAAATTGCATTTAAATATATTTTATTGACATACATACAAATAGTGAGAGCTAAAAAAATATAATGTTTCAAAATATTAAAAATTACATTTACAAATCTTCAAATGTAGGCTCATGTTCACGGAATCTCGAATAATCGGGACTCTAATGTCATTTGTATTAATATATACCTACATTATTACTTTTTTCAGATTTTCAGCTACCGGGGAGAGCTACTCATCTTTGTAATTTGCTTATCGTATATCAAATTGTTACATTTCAAGAATTGTGAAAAAGTATTGAAAGCTTGAAGCAAGACTCTTATGCCAATAACCATGCCTCCACCGTCACTAAGTGATTTTGAGCGTATTGAGCAAGAATTTGGGCTAAAATCGAATATGCCAAACTGTGTTGGGAGTATTGATGGAAAGCATGTGCGTATTAAAGCACCCCACAACAGTGGGTCTCTGTTCTTCAATTATAAATAATATTTTCAATGATATTACTAGCAGTTGTTGACGCAAACTGCAAATGTATCGCCGTTGACGTAGGGTCTTACGGTAAAGAAGGAGATAGTGGCATATTCTAAAAATCAGTGATTGGAAATAAAATAGCTAAAAATAATCTCAATACTCCACAGCCGAAATATATATATCAGGTACAAGGGAAATTTTGCCGCATTTTTTAGTTGGTGATGAAGCTTTTAGTCTCAGCAATTATTTGATGAAGCCTTATTCTAGAAACGTGGCAAAGCTGGATCGGGAAAAGGAAATTTTTAATTACCGCTTATGCCGCACTCGTCGTGTAACATAAAATGCGTTTGGGTTATTGTGTCAAGTATTTAGAGTATTTCATACACCATTTGCTATTTCTCCTGAAACTGGGGACGATTTGATATAGACAGCCTGTTGCTTGCATAACATTTTACGTGATGGCTATCTACACTTCTACACTATTATTATTATTATTTTTATTATTATTATTATTATTATTATTATTATTATTATTATTATTAGCACCACGTATTACTACCCGTTCGATTTATACGCACTTACGCTAATGTGTAATGGTAGGGTGATTGTGAGATGAAATGAAGGACCTACAGTTTAACGTGGAATCCGAACCACGGTGGAGGCCTGGCATTCCTCACATTCACAAGATGTCTCGTCAGAGGTGAAGGAAGGGTTTGGTAATCAGATAAATCTTTGCCGGGACCGAGGATTGAACCCCGGCCGCCAGCATAGAAGTCTGACACCTTACCCCTAGACCGCCAGGTCACCTACACTAATATTATAAAGAGGAAAGTTTTTTTTTGTAATAGATAAACTCAAAAACTACTGGACCGATTTTAAAAAATCTTTCACCAATATAAAGTTACATTATCAGCGAGTAACATAGGCTATATTTTATTTTGAAAATTTAATTTATTCTTCATAAAAATGTCGATAGTCACTCATATCTTATGGTAGAGTCTATGATGATTCTTCAATATGTGTGTTGAAAATAATAATGCGAGGGAGGGGGGAGGGAAGGGTAAGGTTCTAGTTTTGAATAAAACAATATTCCATGATACCAAGCTAAAGAAACGTGTGCTCCAACAAGTATGACACAATTGTCACATACTGGTGGATTTGCAAATATTAACGGTTTACAAATCAGAGACCAGCTCAAAATTTATTTTTCTAGCGATAATGGCCGAGTATCTTGGTAAGATAATGTCGTCAGTCGAAAGTAACTTGTCTAAATGTCTCATCAAGAAATCACACTTTAAATAAATATTTCTCTTTGTATTTTTGTAGTAACAAACATTAAATACTAACAACAAATACTTACTATTTCTCTTTAAAATATTTCTTATGTTTTTTTATATATTTTCTTTCACTAATACGTCCTTATAAGTTTTTATTTTTGGATCAAATATAGGTCAATTTTGTGAAAAAAGGTTAATTAATACTTCATGGTCTTCTGCAGTAAAATAATCCATCGTTCAAACTGGCCTAAACTATGTGGATTCCCTATGAATATACTGAGAGACACGAGACAGTACTGGTTCAAGACCGGCCGTGTCGGCTGTCTCGACTGCGACAGATCTATGCTGCGAGACACTGTCGCGCCCTGCGGACTGAATACAATTCAAAAGTATAAAACCAGTGGTGTGTCGCTGTGGTTGGGAGACGCCTCCCTCTCGCACCTGTCTCTGTCGCGTTGTTCGGATGAGTACCTTTAACTTAACTGCATCGTGATTGCTTCCATTTTAAAAACACCAGTAGAACCTTTACGTTAAGTTACGTTAAGTTAACCTTAAGTGAACGTTAAGTTGATCATGATCCTTTTCATAACAAAACCCCGGTGACCATTGGGAGCATTCCCCTTAATGGAAAACTACCCAAGGTACCAGACGGTAATCGAGCTCTGCACCCCTAAGATCGTAGCGAGGTGCACTAGCCACGACACCTCGGGGCTGGTTATTTGCATATTTACACAATATAAAGACAATTTTATTAATGTTGATAGAATATTTGTACACTTCACCCAGCAATAACTTTTTAGGAGTCTCTGTATACCAATAGGATGTTTTTACCACTGCACCTCCCAGTGTTATGCTGACCTCTTTAGCATCTAAAAAGCCTAAGGTTTTGCATATTAGTTTCATAATAGATTTACCTTGAACCCAAAAAAGACCACCGTTACTAAATTATTTTCACGTAGCCTTAATATAATTGTGTCCTATACCCTTGGCGGTAGGCGTACCACAGGTTGAAAACCAGTGATGTCTCAATTTAGTTGGTAACAATAAGTTATAAGCCAATATATGTTATTTTTACTTTACATACATTTCTGTTTCCAGTCTATGGCCTGATCCAGTTTTTTATTCAAGCCATATATTTTTCACTGCTGGCTTTCTAGGCCTGTCGTAATTTCCTATGCTTTGTAATCTAACTTAAGATTAGGTCAGGCACAGCATCCAATCCCTGGACTTTAATTCATCCCTGTGCGAGGGTAAAACCACATTTCACCAATTATACTTTTTCGGTCATGTCGGGAATCGAGCCCGGAACCCTTAACTCACTAGAGAAACACGTTACCGACTGAGATAAGGTGTTGGATCTTCTATGTTATCTTCTTCATATTTAAATTAACCTGCTAGTGCTGTTTGCTGAGTGAAATCGTATATATACGGCCGTGAAATGTTTGTAATGTTTAATGTCAACAGTGCGTAATACTTCCTTCAAATCCATTTTGATATTCTGCAAGGTAAGTTTTGAGACCTCAACTGTTTTCGCCATTCATAAACGACCTTCCGACCCGACTTAATTATTCAAGACATCACTTGTATAAGATGGCTTTCAAATATAAATATTTTATTTTCTCTTGGTGATAAGAAATAAGTTTTGGTCAGGTTTAGTTTTGACCTCAACAAATTTAGCCTGAGGTGAACACAGTGCTTATTAACTTTATTAATTCTCGATACGTCGCCTTGATCGGCTCACTATAAAGTACATGTGAAGCTCACCATAACTTTTTTGAAGTAGTTTTAAATGGCGTTAAAATATGTCCTAATATCAGTGTCCAATTTTGCTTTCTCGTATAAAGAGAAAGTATTGCAATCTAGTAAAAGTTTGACCTCGAGATGATGTTGATAAATTTGGAAGTTTTATGTTCTCCCAGACCCTAAAAGAAAATGAGTCTGTCTGTCACCGAGGCCACAACCAAAACGATATAATTAATAATTTTGTTCTAACTTTTTATTTTGATGTTTCATGTTCACACCTCATAACACATTTTGAATTTTAATTCTAACCCAAAAGTTAATGGTAATTTACTAATATTGTTGATTTATGAAAATTCAAAGTTTTTGAAAATAGTTCTAATGATTTTAGTTAAAATATATACCTGGAGAGTATTTGACACGACAAATTCATTTTTTCTTATTTAAAGGAAATTTGTTCGAAGGTAGTTTAGTATTGATTAATTTTTTTTATCTGCCCCAACATTGTTATTCAAAATGGGTATCTTGGAAGCGTTTTACAAGATAAATAAGAATATTTTTTATTACAAAAATTATTTGAGGGTAGTTTACTGATAATTGTTTTTTGAAAATTTGGTCCCAAACCATAATATACTACATGGATAAGTGTGCTAAGATTGTCAGATTATATGTACTTTTTATTTGAGTAGGCCTATGTTTTATTGTTTTGCCAAGCTATCCACATGTAATTACACTCTAGGGCTAGAAATTAGAAAAGTATAATGTAAAGGAAAATAGACCTGCATTTGCCTAGTAATAAAATGGGATACTATTTAGGGAAAAACCATCAGCATGACCGGCCAGAGTTTGTGTGCCCATTATCAACAATATTTGAATGACTATTAGCCAACTTGACGTGATGGTGTAGTGTGCAGTACAATTTGTATATGCCACCCTGAGCTCTGAAACATTTCAATGCAAAACCTTTAAAATTGTATTTATCCAAAACCACACCGTAATCTGATAAGTAATAGCTTACCACTCACCCGATATCGACGGGCACTTGAGAAAAGACGACCTTTTCGAACCAGGGTGAGTCCTTCAACACTGGGGTTTGCTATTGTCAATGCCTCGTGATAAAGGCACTTCTGGGGGCATATAACTCAAACGGGTAGTAAAGTCTTGTGCTAAAATAAATAAAAAAAGCACTTTCAAATGTGTAGTTGTTAAACTACTTCCTTTTAGAATGTTATTCATAAAGGGAGCATTGTAATAGTAATGAGCAGACCGCTTAAACTCTGTGTGAGGTAGAATCATGTGATGAGGGGGTTAGGTCGATACCTGAACCTAACTTTGTGAAAAACTCCCGGTTGACTCGAGAAGGATATTTGTCTACTTCTCTCTAGCAAACTATGTTTAAAATACCCCTTGATGGCACTTAGCGATCGATACCCGTGTTGAAGGACTCAAGCTCTCATATGGTGCGCAGACATTCCAACCTGTTGATCTATTGCGTCCTTGTCTGTGCTCTCAAACGTACTAAAGGTGTTTTTCGCTCTTCCTTCACGCATATGCAGAAACACTTACTCTAATCTCTACCCTACTTATTCCTACCTCATCGGTATGAATATGCGGATAATCAGAAGGGTGCGTTTCAAATGCGGCCAAATCTCGCCAATCATCTCCGAAAGTATAAAAAAAACTACATTATATTTATGTTCAAATATAAATCACCCAATCAAAAAATTTCAAAGTTATTTTAATTGTCTTGAATACATTTATTTCTTCTTTTTTTTCCTTAAGTATATTTTCACGCACTTTCAAAGTTTTCCTGCTCACCGATATTTTTAGTGCACCCTCTGGGAAACAAATGTATCCTTTTCATTCCACGTCATAATTTAAATATTATTTTAACTCACACGCAGTGTCAGATACACTTATATGGAATAGCCTTGAACGGTCACAGCATATAACTCCCTAAATTGTAGTAAACATTGTACAAGTTTGAACTTTTTAATTTTAATGCTTGAATATTTCAACCGAGCGAACCTACCATTTGATATTTCGTCTGCCTGTCCGGATGTTTGTTCAGCAATAACTGTCAAATTTGATGAACAATTTTAACTAAATTTGGCAAAGACATTCCTTAATACAAGGGTGAATAACGCATGTACAATACATAGTTAGTTTTTCGATTTGATTATAAATTTCAAGATGGCGGTCAGTCAAAAATTTGTATATCTGTTTGGTACGCTATAAATGATAACTTCATAAAATAGGTTTAACAAAATTTGGCAGATATATCCTTCAAACCAAGGGCAAACAATGTATATGGATGTTTTTTTGACCCAGTTATCCGTTTCAAGATGCCGGCAACTAAAAAACCTGTATGTCTGTTTGACTTAACGAAATTTTTCAGAGATGACTGTTTAACCTAGACCTAATTTTCTATGTACAGTACATAGTTTTTAAATCAGGCTATCCTCTTCAATATTATGGCCTCTCAAAGATTTAATCTCAATTTATTTGAATTTAAGATTTTAAGCAATCTATCGAGTACTTAGGATGTAATTTTGTAAGTTTTGACATAAATTGCGAGAGTGACTTCTTAAACTAATATAAATAATTATTTTTCTTGCTTGGAATATTTAGTTTCAATATAAATTTTGTTGCATTTGTGGTCAAGGCCGTAGTCAGAGGTTTTTTTGGGGGGCTCAAACTCTCCCTGAAATTTTATAAACAAAATATATATGGCTTTATTTATGATTAAAACAATATCAAAATTAAGGTACAAATACAAATTAGGGGGTTGTGTTACCACAAAAAGCACTTCATAGAGCGTCCAAAGGTGTTTATTATCTAGAATTTTTCCTAGCCTCCGGCAATTAGGGGGTTATGTTGCCATAAACAAAATTCAGATAGCCTCTAGCACTATTTATCATTTATAATTTTTCTCTACCCTTCTGCAATTGGGGGGGGGGGTGCCCCCCCCCCCCCCCCCCCTTTTATCAGAGCATCCTGAGCAAGCGGGTCCNAATTATTGTCTGGCTACGGTTTTTCGGTTTTTAAGTTATAACTTTAACAATAACCGATTTCTTTAGTGAGAAATTACTAGTATTCTAATGTAATATTACTTTGTTTTTCTATTATAATTTGAATATTAATAAGTCTAAATCTTCTCGATTACTTAAAAGTTGGTGGAAGTAATAGTCCCACAGACAGTTTGAGCTAAGTCGGGAAGTTAAACCTTTGTGTAACTTATTTTGATCAGAATTGATATTTGAATTTAAATTTAATCTTAAAATGTAATTATTTAGTCGGAATTCACAATGGTGATTCAAGCGATTTGTTAACCGTTTAGAGGAGCTCTTTAAGCTCTCTATTAATATAGTAAGGATTCAAAGGTTTAACGGTTTAACCTGTTTGTTTAGTCGGAATTCACGATGATGATTCAGTCACCTTGCTAGCTGTGTAGAAGAGCTCTTTAAGCTCTTTGATTTCCAAAAGTGGAAATACCTTATACCTTTATATTTCAAGCTATTTATGCTCTTTATTAATATAATAAGGATTCGAAGGTTTAATGATTTAATGTATTTTACTTAGTCTGATGTCACAAGGGTGATTCAATCACTTTGTTAACAAAGTAGAGGAGCTCTTTAAGAGATTTATTATTATATTAACGACTTTTGATTATTATTGGGTCTCTTCCAGACTAATTGGAGGTGGTGAACCGTACACAACATTTGAATTTTATTGTGGTTTCTCCCTTATTTATTAGCTAATCCAGCTTGACTATTAACCTTATGTTAAATTGTTACCAAACCTCCCATCTGTGTTAAAGTCTTCCAATGGGGCTTACCAGTCAATACCCCGACACGGTTCTAGATTCTTCCATTCGCGCTGTATGCCCTGCCCAACCATAATCTTTAGATTTGATTACCTTATCTTAACTATGTCTTGTGATAAATACAAGGTATGTAACTCATAATTATGTAACCTCCTGCACTGGCCAGTATATTCATCCCATTTTAGGCCCAATATCTTCCTGTGTAAAATAACATTATTCACATGTTCTTGCACTATAAAATATTAATAATAAGAAAGTGACCCCATCTATTATTTTTAATCACGTCTTACTACCCATACAGGTTATCCGCATCTAGCAGTAGAATTTACTATAAATGTATCCACATTTTCATGGAGGTAGAGTAGTTAATTATTTATAAAAATAAACCCTCTCAGTGTATCCTGTCGATATTGTAACCCCGACCTCTCCGTTACCAGCAAAACAGACTATATGAGCTTGAAGTTTGGTCCGCTTTCCCACCAATGTGTGGTCATATGTGACAATGAATGGATACTGCATTTAAAAGTAACAGTTCTGTCTTCATTATGAAATGGGTTCGCACGACAGACTGCTCAGTACCTGGAAGTCGATCGGCAGAGGCCTGGAGGTGGTAACAGGTACAACTTAAGGTGGGAGTCTAGAGAACGTGAGGAAAAGGTCAGTGTTTTTTTTTTATAGTTTGTATAGTTTGTAGAGAAAAACATTCTTTTGGCCAACATAAATCAAATATAGCTCCAGTATAAACATATAGTTTAATTTTCTCCACATGTTTATATATAAACAGTTGTTGAATATCTGTCATGAGCATAGCGGCATTGTATGACAAACTTTTTAAACGAAGAGGGAAAGTTGTCATTAAATTCTAGGACACCCTTGACTGATATTCAACAACTGTTGATATAACCATGTGAATAAAATTAAACTCTATGTCTCTAATAGAGCAATAATTTATTTTTTTGCTCAACAAAATATTATTTGTTATAAAAACTGCAAAAAGCGATGGCCTTAGCTCCCGTCCCCAACACTCCCACCTTAACATTTGTACACCCGGGATTTAATATATAAAGAGCTTCTCTTAAATAACATACAAGATTTATTTTCACATTTAATTTCATTAGCAATAAATGTTAGATTTTTCTTTAAAACTATATGACTCATAGTCCATTTACGTGGTAAACCTTACATTATTACCTTTACCGGGTTCCATTATTGCCCCATCACACACTGTAATCTTTAACATAGTGGAAACAAGCTAGGTAATTTTGCTATTTTTCGAGGTAAAGGTACTGTGAATTAGTACAATATAACATTTTTTTTTAAAGTGACGCCTACAACTACTATCTCAAATTTAAAATTAATAATATAATTTCCATTTATATTAAGACAACTGGTTTCTATTCCCGGTGAAGACCTCAAATGGGTCACTTTGAAATAGGTTTAGTTATTTTCTTCCAGTTAAGTCAATGAAATGGAGACTGGTTTGTTATTGTTTTTTCAAAACGAATTTAAGGTATATTGCATGTTAGTGATTCTTTTTTTCCCCGCGTTGCTTTATTTGTTTGGGCTACACGCATAATATAATATATTAACTAGCAGAAGTACACAGAGTTGCCCGGAGTAACCACGCAATGTATTGCGCGGATACCCCGAACAACACTTTTATTTGCTTCAAACAGACAGAAAAATATATATTCTTTTTATTTCTTCCAATTCAGTTTTTAATAAAATCAAGAAATATAATCAAAAATTTAAAAATCCAGCTTTTATATGCACATGTTAATGCACAGGAGATACTAATATTTAAATTTCAGACCTCTGCGTGCAATATATATCACGCAATACTCATAATGAGTTACCTATACACAAACTCTTCATTTTTATAATATAGATTACTCTAATATAGTAGGAGTAAGAAAGGGATGATTAAAATGAATTTGACTCATATATTCGTCTATAGATTATGGAAGTATATTTATTTTAAATTAAACCTCAGTACACCTGACCGCGATTTGAACCTAGGTATCTCCGTTACCGGCAATCCAGTCTTTTGTGAAAGTGACGCCTCTGACAAAACGAACAACGAATTGAGTGTGTTCAGGAATTAAAATGCGAAAAACACATTATTGCTTTAACTTAACATTTAAAAAGTCCCGCACCGGTGGGAACTGTACCAAGTTTCAAACTCATATATTCTAGTTTGCTGGTAGCAAGTGAAGTTCGGGTTCGAATCCTAACCTGGTTTATTGAAGGTGCTCCATCCTAAATGAGTTTCTTACTTTTCCTTCAAGAAAATGAGGATATATGTCCCCTAGATTTTGAGTAAAAAGACAAATAGCTTCAATCAAATAGTACAATGAAATAGTATTTTTGTAAGTAGTACTTAGAGTTATGAATTAAAAATAAATAACGATGGACCCAAAGTAGAGCCCATAAACAAACTGTTGCAAAAATAAAATTGTCCCTGACTTTTATTGCTATAGTTTAACACAACTATAACAAACTAATTGAAGAGTAAGCAATATTATTAAAAAGTTGTATGTTTTGCAGAGTAGGTAATAACGTAAAATAAATAAATTGAGCTATCCGCAGCTAGATAACTATTTTTATCATCAGCTGCAAAGGTGTGGTAAGGTCATATTTTAGAGCGGTCTACTAACAGATGTTACTATACGTTTAGCCATACAAGGTTTTTATGTATTTATCTGGATCCCCTAAATTCCAGGGGGGGGGGGCAAACCCCCCAACCACACCTTTCTACGCCCTTGACTATTAGGTAAGTTGTTGTGAACTTGTACTTTACATCTCTCCGATTACAGAATTTAAGATCAATAAGGCGGGCGAATAGAAATGTGTGTTTACCTTTGCTGGTAATGAGATACTAACGATTAGACTCACTCAACACACAGCACTCCGCTATAATAGGAAATGTGCCATATTTATTACATGAATGGTTTTCCGGTTTCTTTTAAAACGAATTCTTAATTCCTTATACATAAATTATTATTAAACCATGAGTTTCTTACAAACGGATATTTTGTGCATCTTTCAGAAAATGCAAACATATATTTGGCGTTCCACATTGATGACATTTTACTCTATTAGTAAAACCAACTTTGGTGGCCGAATGTTTCAAGGCGTCATTCTCATAATAGATTGAACTGCCAATGACGGGGATATCGGGGCTCGAATCCAAGTCGGGTGTAGTGAGGACAGTTTTCATCAATAGTTTTCCTATTTCTTTTCGTGCCAATGTGTGTACATTTCCTCCCAATTCAACCCTAATATTAGTACAAGTACATGTGGGTACAACCCCAATGGTTAGTAAGACGCTGTGCTATTTAAAACGTTTCAGTATATATGTTAGTAATATTTATTAAAATGGACAGCTTAAGATCACATTACCTGACGTTTGCATACATAAAAGTAGATCTAGTTACTTTTTCTAGCCGTCAAATATGTCTTTTATTAAAACAATATACCTGCTTCGGTATCCGCGTGGTATAACGCGCTACTCTCCAAGTAGACTAGACTGCTGATGACGGGGAGATCGAGGATCGAATCTCGGTCAGGTGTACTGAGGGTGATCTTTCCTAAATGGTGTTCCACTCTTTCACTACAAGTAAATGTGGGTACACTTCCTCTAAATATAACCTTCCTAATCCATAAAACTATTGGCGTAATTAATACATAAACGTATAACCCTAACGGGTAGTAAGACGTGGTGCTAAAAATTAGAAGAAGAAAATAGGGGTATAATTGGGGTAAGTTCGTGGGTATAGCAAATGGACAGCAATACGCGTGCCGTAATAAAGGGGGTACTCTTAAAACATTAATCTCCGGAGTGGAAAGAAAAGTGTTATATAGCCCGTTCTAGCCCTCACCTGTAGAAACTACATGAGGATTCTTCTGTGGACCTTCCTCACAGCCTCTCTGTGCGATATTAGGCGCGTGAGGGGTAGGGGGAGAGAGGGGATGAGATGTGTGTTATTTGTCAAGACACTGGAGGGGAGGGTGTGGCATCTATATAAGCCTGAACGGCATCTTCCTCTTAGAAATGTTCCTCTTGACGTCCAAACAGTCTTTGATTTGAGGATATAATATATCTGTGTGTTCAGTGTGTCTAACTGTTGTTATCTTATCAGCAAAGGTGAGCAAGTATTTTATTCACCAGCCAATTTGGTCCTCGGTTTGGTATCCGGGGAGAGGTAAACCCTCATTTAATAGCACTATTGCCTAATATATGATAATAAAAATGGCTATCTAGCTGCGGATGAACCAATTTATTTTATTTTGCGTCACTGTAACCTACTTTATAGGACAAGGGGGACAGTTAGGGATCTATAGGTTTCTTGGTTTGATTCCAGAAGACTCCTTAAACAATTTAGTACGTGATGTATTCGAACATTATTTCCTTGGCATAGATTCAAAATAACTTTGAACTATCGACACAGATATTCTACTGATCAATTTAAAACAGTTGAAAAATTGCTAATGAAGATGGGAATCAAACCAAAGACCTTTATCTTAGAGCCCCAATGCGTCATCACCTAGCATTCCAACGGTCACGTGTTTTATTCTCGTTTCTAGATGTCGTTTTTTAACTCATGTTAAATGTGTAATACTTGCGATCGGCAATAATTCGTAACCACCAATAATACCAATTCTGTTTACTGATTAGCTAAAACATATTCTTATTGCTTTTTTAGTCCAACCTTTTATCTGAGTCTCTAGCACGTGTATTTACTCATCTAAAGTTCTCGGGATCGCATCCAAGTAGGGGTGAAAGCTTAACGTTGTGAAACTTTATAGTTTTTACTCTCACTAGTTTGTAAATTAGTCGTGTAGGGTCAGGTTGTTGTGTTTGTCCTATAATGTACTCGAATAAGTTGTTTATAGCCAGTAAACTGGCACTAAAGCGCACATAGAATTTAACCATATAAGATATACGCGTGAAGTTTTTGGGTAGGTTTGGTAAATTCCTGGTACTATAACTTGCTGCCCCATTAATTAAGTTAGTCCTTAAGTCATATGTTAAAAATGATTCAGTTAAAAGTGCATAATACAACTAAAAATAAAATATGTATAAATATGAGTTAAAACAGTGCTATATAAACACTACAGTACAATTTCCATACTAAGGGCCTTGTATGACTGCTAGGAAATTTTCTAGATCTACTTGGATGAATTCATATTTCAGGTCATGTGATTTGCAGCTGTCATTGTTGATAGATATTAACAATACCTTTTAAATAACATTCATAATATTGTAAAATTTTATAGATTTAATCAAAAAATATTAGTTTGTATTTTATAAAAGCCCTTTCTTGTGAAAATTGGACCGGATTATTACTTTTAAGTTTGTTTAAAAATATTCAAACCTTTTTTTGTATAATTATTTACTATGGGCTTTGAATACACTATTAATATTTAACTGTGAAAATTAATTCTAACATAAATAGCACCTACAAGCAATTATTTACGCAACCATGCAACCATGTACCAAAACAAAAGTTGCGGGTTAAGTTTCCGTGTGATGTGCTATCATTTAACACATTATTTGAATTATGGTTTGCACACGCCCACAACTAGGTAGCATATAACGATTATGTTAGTATTTAAAATTTTAAAATGGGTCCTGGCAGGGATTTGAGAAATGGGCATTTATAATAGCCAAAAACTGCTCTATTATCTGTGATACCTAGGTTCCTCCAAGTAATTTTTATAGTTTTGATATATTCTTTTGATCAAATCTAGAACTATTATCTCTTTTATTAAGTTTTTAGATAACATTATAACTTAGATAGATCAGTCGGTAGAGCTATTGTGATGTAGGTCAATGGTTCAGAGCTAGAACCAGTGCCCAAAGCATATTTTTAAAGGTTTCTAAATCAGTTATTTCCATTTCACTCTTAGTTTACTCCACATATATATAAAATTATAACTAAATAACCAAGATTTGTTAAGCGTTTGAAATATTCTACTTTACCATTGTATCTGTAATGGTTAACATGTTTAATATGATCGTAAATTTTTTGTTAGAAAAAAATATATATCTATGACACAAAACAGCAACAAAATTTAAATTGCAATATTATTTAATTTTTACCTTACAATATCTACAATATTATTAATTTTTTGTTTAGAAAAATATCCACAGAAGTGCTTGAGCGTTATAAAACGATATATTAACATTGTGTTTAATCGTTATGGGCGAGGAGGTCAACAGGGGAACCACAAAGCTTTATTAACAAGGTGGGGAACAAGGTTGGGGGAGGCAAAATGACCTTGTGTATATGCCAAATTAGTTTTGAGTTTAAAAAAATGTAGGCCAACATAACTTAGTGCCACTATAACTGAGCCAATATTCGATGGCTTCTTTGTGAATATGAGTATGTAGTGTTTGTGTAATTATGTATACAGTATATAATTTTATAGCTATGTATAAAAGAAAATTTAAAACAAAATTAATAAAGTAAAGAAAATTTCTTGGGCCTAGTCTTACAAAATCGATATTTAGTAACCAATAAGTTTCAAATTTCATGAACTTATTTTATCGTACAGTCAATACAATTTTATCCTGATTTTTTTAAATTCAGTGTTCAAATATAAATTCATAATTTTACTAATAAAAACATTAAAACATGTTTGATTTAAAAGTTAGCTAATAACAGTGGCTAACAAACTGTGTGTGAAGCACTTTTAAGAGGGTGGGGGGTTAGGAGGAGGTCGAGGAACCGCTAGAAAAATAACATTAAAAATTGTTTAAGAATCGAATACATTTTTTTAAATTTTAAACGCTTTATAAAGTAAGATACATTTTTCTTTCGGTATTGGAAACATAGCCTACCAGTGGTAACAATTCATGTATTAGGTGAACAGCCAAATCAAAAACACTCGTACTCATGCTCATGTTAATTTCCAAGCCCCCAAATTATCCTTTTTACCCTCCCACTCCCTTAAAAATGCGGCCTCGTGCAACACCACCAATTCTATGACTTTTAACTCTCATAAATAACTAAACAAAGCTGTTAAATTTGAAGTGGAAAGCGATTCGCTTTGTGTTCTGTCAAACATTAAACCCAATATTCATGAGCTGATGAAAACAAAAGTGTCACCCACCACATTATTATTTTTGGCACTATTATGCTGCCATTGTTACTATGTTCTTTGCATAAAACATAGAAATGAAAATAAAACAATATGTTTTATAGGTTTTTTATAATTATGCCAAAAGCTAATGGAGGGGGGAGGGTTGAAGATGGGAGGTCGTGGAAATATGTTTATCTACCGAGGGAGACGTAAGCTGAAAAAGGTTGGGCACCACCGGCCTATAAATTAAACTCATGTGTTGAACTTATGTGTGTATATTAAACCATATTAAGACGTGAAAATAAAGGATTAGTCTTAGCCATCTTTTTAAATGTTGCTGGTCGCAAGAATTGTAATTAGATCTTTGCACAATTTTATCTATAACTCACCCGCTACTCTGCCAACCAGAAAGAGATCAGGGGGGAATGTACCCACACTCCTGCTGGTTCCAATGCCTGTGGAGGTTGGTACTCAAATCTCGGTCGGGTTAAATACGAGTGTCTTTTCATGTTGTATGTATCGAGGCGGTTTTCACATTTTCTTATACAGAAAATACGGGTGTAATTTCTTTAAGATTCCCTCCTCATATCTTTAACTTGGACGTTATATCTAAAAAAAAATTATAAACCTATGAAATTAACACCAATTCTAAAGTCCTATCAAATGTATGGCAGCTAAGGGTTTTGGAAATATTTACTTTCAATAGGATAATAACCCGCTTAGGTGGCCACATGTTCTGGGGCGCTACTCTCGCAATATATTAAACTGCCTAAGGTGGGGAGATTGGGGTTCGATCCCGGTTGGGTGTGCTGGTGGTGGTTTCCCACTCTCCTTCCACTCTAATGTGGATACATTTCCTCTAAATTTAACCTTCCTAATCCATAGCACATTGGTGTAATTAGTATATAGGCGTATAACCCGAACGAAAAACAAGATGCGGCGCTAAAAATATTTAAAAATTAGGATGATAAATTAGAAACAATGGCTACAATTTAAAAATAAACTTTTAACATATTTAAAACCTATCTTATTTTTCATAGATGGTATTGATCCAGTCTCATCATCCTCTAACTTAGTACACAGTCCAATTTTCTTAAAAAGAACATTATCTGATAGCTAGAAAAGTTACTGTAGATATATTTTACCGTGCGCATACGTCAAGTTATGGGATCTTCAGCTGTCACGTTTAATTGAAATTATCAATACCGATAAAATAACACTAATAAAATAGTAAAAGTTTATCAATTCTGGCCACAAGAACACGTTTGTATTTTATTTAAAAAAATCTTCTTATGAAAATTGTTACTATAATTTAGGGATACTTTAAAATGTATTTATTTTCACCACGTCTCACTACCCGCTTGGGTTGTACACATATAATATATTAATTAATGTGGTAGGAATGAGAAGGGTAGAATGTATATCAACTGTATCAACATCCGTGGGACACCATTTAGGAAAAAATACCCTCTGTACACTCGAACTGGATATGAACGTGGACCTCACAGTCACCGGTAAACTTTACTAAATTATCTTAACATTTAGACCATGTTCCTACATGCATGGGTAGTATTACACTAGTGTTAGTTTACATGTAATCCTTATACATTTTGACCTCAATAGTACTTAAATAGCTGAACGACATCTAAGTTCAGAGGGTAGCGTGTTTGTCTACTGAACCAAGAACCCCGGGATCGATTTCCAGTAAGACCAAAAAACTTATTATTGGTGAAGTGTGGGTCCACCCTTTCATAGTGCTGGGTGTTGTGTCTGTTCTAGATTTAAGTTTTTTAATCTGTCTTGTGCTGTTATAATCAATTGGTTTGGTAAGTGCACATTAAATACCTCAAATAAGTTTTAAAAAAGAATTGTTTGTATCAACAAAAACAAGATAATATTTTGAATTATCACCCTAATTAAAAATTAGTAGTAATATCATTATTAATAATAGGAATCTAATGAATACTTTCTTGTCACATAGACATGTCATCATATAACTTAATATTTATCTAGGTTATGATGAATCTAGTCAGCTTAAACATCCACGAATACGATTTTTCTTTATATTTCTTTACCTCCTCGAGATCAAACCAAGGTCATTTTAAAAGGAGTATACCTTTAACCTTCTGACCACGTGAAAAGGCTATCCAGGAAGACACATGCAAAGGTTAACGTTTTAATTTTGGTGTCCTTGTGCAAACCTGTGTTTTAAATTCCTGGATGAGCACTCAAAACTGAAACGTTACATTTCGTTACATGTTCAGTGCGAATAAATTAACGACTCACCCGCATCAGTGATCATAGGGACCAAGGCGTTACTCTCGCCTTGTCTGGTTTTTTTGCAATGAGGAGGATTTGAATTCCGGCCGGATGGCTAGGTATTTTTTTCTAAATATCTACGTACTTTCCCTCTACACAAATACGGGTACACTTCCTCTAAATTCTACCTTCTTCATCCAAACTACATTTGTGTTAAAACATGGGTGGCAAATACGGGTAGTAATCCACGGGGTACAAAAATAAGTTTACAATTTTATCAAAAAAAGTAAATATCACAAAGACGAGAAAGGAAAGAAATGCATCGTAATTTACTAGTAGGAAAGGACGGAAACTTAAAACTTGTAATAAAATAAACGTATTTCTTAATGTATCTGGCTGGGATCGAAAGCTTCCCTCTTTGGGGTTGGAGCCAAGTGCACTAACCTTAAGACCATCTCTTCTGTTAACTACTGCCCTGATCACCATCGTACTGGCCTAGAATATCTCTAGCTGGGAGTCGAATTAGGGCCCTCGTTCGTGAGAGCGCATGCACTTCTGTGTGTGCATCTTATAACCCGTGCAGGCTATCCCCATATTTACCCTACTGAGTGAGGGATGAGGAAGTTTGAATTTAGAGGATATGTAATCACCCTTGCGTGGAGAGATATTGGGAAACCATTGAGGAAAATTCACCTTTATCACACCTGACTGGGACTCGAGCCCCGATATCCCCACATCTGAACTCCACTACGTCGACCATTCGATCATCGAGGCGGGTGTATCGAGTCCCACGCGTGTGAAGCTCACCTCAACTATTTAGAAAGGGCACTCGAGGATTGGCGATTAAAATAATTACCTCCGTCACGTACGTGGTGAGACCTTGCTGAATCTGTTAGCTGGGTACGTAATTCTATTAGGAGGAAAGGTTGTTCATTCTCTTCTTCCTCTTTAGAGAAAGAGACAAAGAGAAACAAATAAAATATACAACAACACTTCACGTCAAGGTCGTTAGAGACAGAGAGAGACAGTCGTGTAATTCATCCAGTGGGTGGATCCTCCTGGCTTGAAGTTGAAACGTTTACCACCAGATCTGTTTGAAAGAGGATACCTAAGAAAGGAGGAATCGAACCCGGGATCCTTGACTCAGTGTATGGGTGCTTTACCACTGAGCTATCAAGGACTCTTCCAGTCATCGATCACTCATAGTTTAAGGCAAAGTCTGTGATGGAAGTGGAAATTAATAAGCTTAATCGGCCATCACTGTGAAAGAGGAAACCCACATTTCCCTAAAATACAATTTTTGGCCTTGCCAGGAATCAAACTTGGAATTCTTGGCTTAGTAAACAAACATGCTACCGTCTGAGATTAAGATGATGGACTCATAAATAGGTAATACAATTAGTATTTATTTATGATGACATGAAACAAAATGGAATGTCGGATTCAACGTTATTGTGTCATATCTCTCAAATATCACTGCAATGCATTCTTATCGAGTTTCAAAATCGGTTGTGGCATGAAATATTGACACATGCGTACGGGATAGCAAAATAAACCTGTCTTAAACAAACATTCTCAACCTTCGACACGCTTCAGCAAGGAGAGAACACTCACATTTTTGTGTGTGTTTTTTTAAAGCTATGAACTAAGATGTCAAGGTTGACTTTCGTTATGTCACGGCAAATGGAAAGAACCAATGAGCGTGACTCTTTAATCTTCTTCAAGTGAGCGGCGAATATTATTGAGAAAATGGTAGGGATATATTTTATCTAAAAATTTAAAAAACAAACCCAAGAAATAATGAATAGCACAGATTTTAGAATCGTAGATAAAATTAAATAACATCTATACAAAAGTATATGCCACTTTAGTTAATCATTATTATTATTATTAGCTCCGCGTCTTACTACCCGTTCGAGTTATACGCACTTACGCTAATATGTAATGGCAGGGTGATTGTGAGATGAAATGGAGGACCTACAGTTTAACGTGGAATCCGAACCAACATTCCCCACATTCACAAGATGTCTTGTCAGAGGTGAAGGAAGGGTTTGGTAATCAGATAAATCTGTGCCGGACCCGAGGATTGAGCCCCGGCCGCCAGTGCAGAAGTCTGACACCTTACCCTTAGACCGCCAGGTCACCCTTTTTCTTAATCTAAACTCGTATTTGGACTAGAAATTAAGGATATCATCCATGTTTTAATAAAGGCAAAAACAACTAATTGGTTACTTTTAATTTCAGTCTATAACTACATTTTTGGAGAAAAATCCTTTATAGGTCTATCAATTTGAGATGAATTTTAATAGGGCTCTATTCTGACGATAGACGAACCAAATACAAACGTATTGGACTCAGTTTATTGCAATTTGTTACCTGAAGCGTGTTTACATACATACATACATACATACATACATACATACATACATACATACATACATACATACATACATACATACATACATACATAGCATACATACATACATACATACATACATACATACATACATACATACATACATACATACATACATAAATACATACATACACACACATACATACATACATACATACATACATACATACATACATACATACATACATACATATACATACATATACATACATATATATATACATACATACACACATACATAAATACGTACACACATACATACATACATGCATACATACATACACACATACATACATACATACACACATACATACATTGAGGCATACATACATACATACATACATAGAGGCATACATACACACATACATACATACATACATACATACATACATACATACATACATAGAGGCATACATATTATCATTGTAAAACTGCACAGGGCAAACCTCTTTTATCTTTCTTTACTTCAAGATGAAATTCAATCGATGCCAAATTCTGTCTATATGTATCTCTAAGTCCTCTATTTCAGAATGTATACACTTTTATGTGGACTGCTATAAACATTTCTGGAGCTTAGCTCATTTTATTAAAGCACTTCCGCGAAAGTGGTCTTAGTGAGAATAGAGTACACACCTATATAACTTCGCTTTGTTAGGGGTATGCAATAATCTGAAGCCGAGTTTTGCCAAAAATTTCAAATTAGTTATCCATGCCTTACTACCCATCCGGGCCGTCCGTATATTTACATTAAGGGGGTAGGTATGAGTAATGCAGATTTAAGAGGAAGTGTGTTCATATTTGCGTAGAGGGTGAGTTAAAGAACCCTTATGGAGAGAAAAAAAAAAACCAACGCAGCCTACCACAAACAAAACCTTGACCATGACATTCACTGTAAAACAAAACATAACGCTAATGTTATATCTAAAGATTGACTGAACATTATATTTCATAATATTTAACTAAACGGCAATACAAGGGTGTGATTATTGAATCAGATCTTGGACGCAAGGTTTCGATTCCAAACAGCTAAATTGCATCTTCATCATCCTTTTAAATTATAGTAGATAGTTTATATAACTTATATTTATATAAGTGATATATAAAACTTATATTTATATAAGTGATATATATACCACTTATATAGATAATCTTAAATATTAAATGACTGTTATATTTATAAAGAGAGAGAGCAGGTATCTTAAAATATAAAAATAAAAAGTACTTTTTTTATGATGTAGTGATAAAAGCGCCAATTAAATTATAACTAAGAACAAAACAATAAAGTCTGTATATATGTGGGTCAAATATTTTAATAAAACAAGCCTTTTCTGTTGTGAAATGATATTAGTTTTAATGGTAACGTGTTAAAAAGTATTCCTAAGTTTACGCTTAAAAAAATAGCCACTTAACATTATATTTATTTACGATAGCGTTTATTTCCAAGTAAGAGCATTTAACATTTTTAAGCTAGGTAATCTCTATGCAATTTCCACTATTATAAAACCATAAAACGAAGCTTCCGTTCCTATCGCTCGTTAAAATCACAATCTCCAAGCAATTTCTTACCCGTCCGAACCACCATTAAAGTCCCTAATTTTCTAACCTTCCAATCCACCTTCCCCCAGGTTCTTACTGTACAGTTTACCTATTGTTTGGTTGTTAGCGTGATGAGGCTGTTCTCACAACATCTACTGTGCGTGATCTTTCAAGAGATACCATCACTGGCCCCGCTAAACATGACTTCTTTTGTTTTATTGACTAGTTCCACCGCGTGAGCTCGAAACAAAACACTACGTTTGATCTTGGAAGAAACAACATCTGCGCTGAGCTTGGACATTTTAATTGAACATAATCGCCAATAAATCCATTCAATAAAAAAAACCTCAAAGGAGTCGAATGTTCTAAGTCATAATGGGCATCAGGTGAAGAGGAATGGCTTAAAATTGTCTCTCTTTCCACAAATTTGGGTACATTTCCTCTCATTCTACCTTCCTCATTTCTATCTTGGTGTAAATATCCGTACATCCCGGATGGGTGGTAGCATGTGATGCACAATTATTATTTTTAGTGGCAAACTATTGGAATCACATTGTGTTGTAAGTTGATTTGATATGATTATACTCATAGAATATAAAATTATGTCTATATTATACTGGTGAGGGGAGGAGGTTGCATAATGATGAGTTACATACAATGTACTCATCACAAGACATTGTTAAGATATTCAAGTCTCTAGTTTAAGGCGGGCAGGACATCGAGAATGGGAGAATCTAGAACCAAGTCCAGGGTGTTAACTGGCAAACCCTATGGAAATAAATCAATGAGAAGTCCTAGACGCAGATGGGAGGATAACATTAGAATGCACCTGAAAGAGATAGGGTGTAGGGAGGTGAACTAGATAGAACTAGTTTAAGTTAGGGATAGAGTGTAATGAGGTGGACTGGATGGAACTAGCTCAAGATAGGGATACGGCGTAATTTTTTAAGTGCAGCCATTAATTTTCTAGTTCCTAATGTCATAGAGTAATTATGTTATAATATTCGGCTCTAAGACAAATAATATGTAAAAACATTTATTTTAAATAGTTCATGGTATGTTACCATTACAGTAATATTTACCAATAACTGTGATTTTAAACATATATCTTTTACTTAGCTTGAAGGTTCTACTGTGACCATGAAGTCAAGGCTTGAATCTCATCTGGGTTCTATATGTGATTTATCTCTGTGGTTTACACATCCTCTATTCACCCAAATGCGGGTTCATTTTCTCTAAAACAATCGTTCTCGTCACTACCCACTATACCGCATGGCGTTAAACGGGTATCTAGAGATTTAGCTTACTAAAAAACATCGTCTGGGGCATGTTCCTGGTTAAAATAACGTTTCCTCGAAAGATATTTGATAACTAAGTTCTTCAATTTAATTAAGTACTTCAATTGGCTGTGCTATGTATGCCAAAGGGTAATAATTCAAACCGTTGTGTGTGACTACAGGGCCGTAGTTAAAAAAGTATTTCTGGGCTTAGGGTGGTAGGAATGAAGGGGTGTCTTACGGCATCTCATGGTGAAGTCCCCCTACAGGATATACATGCCAAAGAGTATTTTAAACAATACAAATTATCTCTTGAAGTATTTTTTTAAACATGGTTTCTAAACAAACACGTATTTTATATGACATTCTGACGGAGTATTTGTGTGAATATAGAAAAATTACAGGAATTTGAACCCTGGCCATTCCGGGTGTCACTTTTTCTATATTTATATATTTGAGGTTGTAGGTCATTTGAATTTGTCCGTATAGTCTGACACACTACTATCTCAATAGACTAGACTGCCGGTGAAGGGGGCATCGAGCTTCGAATCTCTGTCGGGTGTACTGAGGGTAGTTTTCCCTAAAACCAATGCAAATACGGGTACATATCCTCTAAATATGACCTTCCCAATCCCAAAAACCATCAGCGTAATTAGTTCATAAACGTATAGCCTGAACGGGTAGTAAGATACGTTGCTAAAGAATATTAAAATATACATTATTAATAATACTTTATTGGGTTAGGAGTTGGGCTGAGCTATAAAAACCACGCCCATTCGGTACGACGCTGCCTGTGACACATTCTTCCAACTAGAACACAAATATGTCCGTTTCCAAATCTCCCAAGTGTCGCAGTGTCCCAACCAAACATTCCAATCGAATGGCTCACCATGCCAGGGTGCCAGGTTGAACCACCGTGCGAACTAGAGGGAGGTCAATAGGTCAGTTCGTTAGTATCTCATCATACATTACTTTATCGCGTGTTTATATCCATCTCCCATGCGTTGTTACATAAGTTTATTATGCATGGCAAATGCAGGAGAGCTTGTATATATTAACGACCGAAGGAGAAAGTGTTTAACATAAAATGCTGTTTCAAAATGTTAGAAGAGTTGACAAGTTATAACGTAACGCGGCCGTGACGTAATACAGAAGTGGTCCTGTTAATTGTACGAGTGTCATCTTTTTCTCCCTCCGTCATCATCGCCGTCGTTGATAGGTATGGTCAGGATGAAGCGCAACATTGGACTAACTCTTAGTATATTCCCTGGTCTCAATTACTCGCTGTCTCTTACTACAAGCCTATTCACTGTAGTTAATAGATGCGGCCTGAATGGCGTGCAAAACTGGACTAACTCTAGTATAGTTATTGGTCTCCGGATCAATAGTGTCTTCTACTTTTGTATTGCAGTCCAAAAAGGGAATTTTTTTTTTTTTTTACTTTTGAGGTAATCATTTGCTCCCTCATTTATTTCTTTGTACCGTACTTTAATAACCGTTCAGGTTAGCCGTATATTTACTCGTATGGAAAAGAAATGTAAAACTTAGAGGAAATACAACCTTATTTTCATGGAGGCAGAGCGAATAGCATTTAGAAAAAAATATCCTTCTTAAGAGTCATTTAAAACCTTTGCGTGAGATGTACAACAGATTCAGTAAAGTTTGTTTCTCTTATTCTTCTTGTTTATGAAAAATTAAAACCTTTTCGCAAGGCTTAGGACCATTTATAGTAGAGGAAGAGGACATAGCCAAGCATAACTTGATAGAGGCATGGTAAATTAAAAAAATAGTAGTATTGGTCTTTGAACTAGTATCAGGGTGAAGCAATAATTTCATTATACCTAAATGCGCATGCCCTGGTAATCACTCAACTTGTGTTTACTGACCCATTGATTGAGTACATAGCTACAGTAGCCCCATGGCTTCTTTGGTGCTGACTGACAGCTCTGAAAAGCTACCAGACCAAATTATGTATCCCTGCGCCAAACCATTTGATCTGCAAAAACATGTGTTTAGCAGCTGTCACTTCTGATGGTAAAAATTTATGTATATACCTAAATGTTGACTGTCAGAAGTCAGCTGTGAGCTGTCAGTCAGCACCAAAGACGCCATGGGGCTACTCCTACCATATTCATAAAATCTCTCGATCACTCAATGCGTCTACCGGATGGGGTCGTATATTATCCGGTGGGGCGGAAAACTTAACGACTCCTAAGTCACGCACACTCATCTGAGCGTAGACGAGGTACAGGTGGGTTCGCTTTGACAAAGTGGAACTATGGCTGAGAAGATACGCCGTGATGGGTTAAGAATGAGGGGGAGGGGGGGGGATTTTGGGGAATGTACCCGCATTGGCGGAGAAGGAAGGTGGGACACTTTTTTCATTGAAAGAAAAAAATACCATCGTATATTCAGCTTGAATTCGAACCCCGACCTCTCATTCACAAGTACACCAAAATAAACGAGTCTGACGTTTAATCCGCGTGCCCTACCGATGCGGATGTCTATCTATTCATCGCCGTAACTCTCCACCCACCTATAAATTAGAACACAAAGCATCCGTGGTTCCAGCTGGAAAGGGAAGGGGGCGTGATCTCTTCGTAACCGTCAGACGCTGCGAGGGGTACACATATCAAGAAGAGAATAAACAAGAGGATAGCGGGTGAAGGGACTTTCTCTCTCCTCGAGTTACAACACGGTACGCTAGACTCCGTCTTGGAAGACACTGATGGCTGACCTTTGGGATCTTGGGGAGTTGCGCGGGTATCTCCCCCTCCGACAGTTGAGTAACAGAGGCGAAACTCCTCAAGGACATGCTCCGCTGCGTGACGATAAGTATCGGAGCTGGTGAACTGATAAAGATGCTAACAAAGGTTTCAACAAGTGACCCACATATTTCAAGTTACTAAAGTCCACGTGGACTAGATCTTTCTTCTATAGCAAGATTATGACATCCTAGAAACCACAAACTAATGGCAGAACTGTATCAAGGGTGTGTGTTTTGGAGGCCCAGACAC